>JAJAGP010000667.1:0-172500 GCA_025084515.1 Ancistrus triradiatus | reverse complement strand
ACAGTTTCGTTGGCATATGCACCATTTGTGTGCCCCAACAGACACTTTCCTTCAAATCACCAGATTGTCTACAGCACTCAGCACTACCCGGTAATGGAGCGATGAAGCGTAAGAAACCCCAGATCTGCAGCTTTGTTTTAAGAAATGTAACATAAGAGAATAATAATAAATAATTAAAAAAACGCTATTAAAATGTACAGCACCTAAACAACTCACATTATGGACGTCACAGCAGGCCACACTGACACTGAGCCTGAAATGCATTCATTTCATCTCAACATAATGCGTTTAGCAAACCAGATCTTTACCAAGAAAGTGCCGTGCGTTTGTGAATTGAAGCGTCTGTATATTCTCAGTCGGCTTTAACCACGTTTATACTTTTCAGTAAGTGAAGGAGGAGAGAAATAGATATTTCTCGGACATCATGCAGCCGTTTCTGGGAAGACGGGTCCTACATCAGCCCAGAAAAGAAATTCATTAACAACTGACTGGCGAGCTTGTACGTCACATTTAATGGACTGAGTAACATCATATGTTGTGCACACAAGATTGGGTATCTGGAAACCAACCAACCCACAGTGTGTGGAAATTAAGGCACCCAGTCATTTGTTTGATGGAACTGGGGCTCCAGTTGTACACCTCTTACAGCACAGGAGGGATCTAATTGGAATGATTACCAACCCCGAGTACCTCCACCTACAGCTTCCGAACTGGTGTTTAGTTCTCTAATTTCTGGTACATATTTTTTTAACAGGATTAAAAAAGCTCATCACGTGACATAATAAATGGGCATTTATTTACACCATACGCCACAGGCCATCTCCACTTACCTCAATTTCTGATATTTCTTCTCCGTCTCCTTCTCCATCACTTTCTTCCAAGTTTGATCTCAGAAACTTGAGCATCTTCTCTGCCCTCTACAAATCACAATCATAAGATTCACCGGTGCTGAACAAAAATATTTATAAATAATAGGATTTAAATGTCAGCAAGGTTGGTGATTTTATTGTAATTCGAACGAAACAATTTGGACATAAACGGTCCCTTTGCAATATTTTTGCCCAAAAAATTCAAAACAAAAAATGTCGACTACCTCAGAAGATGCACATTAATCCAGTCCAATAGGGGCTATAATGCCACGATACGAACTAGGGTGCGATCATAGGCATTCATTTATATGATATAGTCTATGGGTGCGTTATTCAGAAACTCCCTGAGTCTCGGGCCCGCTGTCCCAGGTGAGAAGATGTGCTGAAAACTGCGTTCACCTCAGTGGCTATGAAGTTCAATTCTATTCAATTATTTCTTATGTCTTTATTGATTTCATGCATCGTATATTTCCTTGGCCTATCATGCTTTTAATCATTATTACATTGAATATAGGCATAAAAAAACAATTCATTTGGGGGTCGGGGCCAGATTAATCCTATTTGACATTACTGCTTATGTGAATTTGATTCCGACTTCGGAACAGTTCTGGAACCAATTAAATTCAATTCCGATGTTCCACTGTTTAGTTTTTATTGCAGTATTTTTCGGGACCAATAAGGCGCACTAAAATCCTTTAATTCTCTAAAAAATCAACAGCGCACCTTAAAATGCGGTGCATTAAGGTATGAATTAAATTTTTTCTGGTTGTGCTTTTCGACCTAGAACCGATTGTAGATGAGTTACAACGGCGCTCATAAATCTGTCAAATGTTTTAGCACGGCCTTGGTGGTTACGAAGCTACGGCCACGTAGTGCGCAGCATCGCGGGAGTAAAGTAATACGGTACGTGCTTCAGCATTAGGGTAGTGCATTAATTCATTCATTTTCGAAGCGGATTTCAAACACAACGCTATCAGTCACGCAGTACAACATGGTCATAGAGCAGCTGCGAGAGAATTTCAACATTAACGAATCAATGGGACGGAATCAAGTGGAGGAGGGAAGCAAGAAGACGCCCTGCCCGCAAGGTAACGGACCAAAATGAGCTTCGAGGAACTTAGAGTTTTGTTCATTTCATGCGCCTTATAACCCGGTTGCGCTTTTATGGTCCGGAAAAATATGGTACATGTTGCATCCTAGTCAGGTAGTTATTTTACGTTTAAGTTAAGAATGTTCATTAGATATAACTTCTTTTATGATTTATTTTTACTTTACAGCATTTCGCAGACGCCCTTATCCAGAGCGACTTACAATTGTAAAGTCTACAATCCAAAGCAAATTGTGGAGTCAAGGGACTGCTCAAGGGACCCAACCAACAGGGCAGCTTGACAGAGGTTGCGATCGAACCTGGACTTTTGGTTCATAGGCCAGTTACCTTAAAACCACTAGGCTACCACAGTCCATTGTGATTATGTCACTTAAAATTGTTTTTTAAGAAAAAACTAAACATCCAGCACCTGTTCATCATAAGTAAATACAGAACAAGATTGAAATACAACCTACAAAGTGTTTTTACAAGAAACTGGTGTAAACTAGGGTTGGGCAGTTTAACAAAAATATTATATCACAAATTTTATTCTTAAGCTAGTACAGCCTTTTAAAACAGCACTTCAACAAAATATAAAAATCACCACCATTTAGAGTTATGCCAATAATAGCATAATAATATAAAAATTAGACATATTTCTGAAGTCGAGCTCAACCATGAATCATAATTCTGGATTAGGCCTCTGTGTTTTGTGTACATCAGAGAAATTGCTTGGTCAGCACTAAGTTATTTGAGCCAGGATTGTGCGGCTCTGCTATTAATAACAAAAGTGGGCGAGATGCATGAGTGAGTTGCTCACCAATCACGGCCCTTTTTCTTTCCGTCTCCGCCTCTTTCTCCACCACCTTCTGAGTCTGAGCGGCAATCAGCAACTTGGTCCGCTCTGTCTCCCTACACAACACACACACAGACACACACAATAAATATAAATACACACTCTTGTAAATTCATGTACACAGGACACAGTCTGACACAACCTTAATATTTTAATTTATAAAACATACAGACACTACATCCTCACATGAGCTCATAGTTCCTCCGGATCGACTCGGGTATGTTGGGTTTAGTAACACGAACAGCCTGAGACAGGAAAAGAGTCTGTGTTTAGTCATAGGATCATTTCCCGGATCTCTAAACAAACCCGTACACGAGAAACAAGAAAGTAAGCAAACTAAAACAAATCCGCTAACATTAGAGTCTTAAAAGTTTGGCCACAATAGAGCTGCTGTTACAAGCTACGAAAATTCAACTGACCAGATCTATGACGAAGCCTTCTGAGCATCACTGAGGAGTAAACCATGTGCAGAATTCCTAATAATTTGCAGAAATGTCTCAGAAGTTTATTCCCTGTACAGCTGGTGTTCTTGTTTGAATTTGTTTGTTTACAAAATGAGAAATTACCAAAATTCTACATAAGACGTTATACTCTGTGGGTCAATAGCAGCCACTTCTGACAGAGATCATTATTCTAAAGAAAATCTAGAACAAAATCTTCCCATTACTACACACCCATCTTAAAAGTCACTGCCTTTAGAGAAAGGGAAAGCTGTAAAATCTGCAGTGCGTAACACGGACGGACATAAAAGGGTATTGTGGGTAGCTCATAAAGTCACCGAAGCTGTTCACCTAGTAATCTCGAAAACACTCCAAAAGATTTCTGGTATCATTCCTGAGGTGTGTTGAAACGCAGGACCCCAACCAACCACTTTAACCAAGTGCGTCACTTACGCAGGAAACACGTTACTCATGCAGACCTCGTCCTGCAGCGTTCTGGCGCACAATCGTTTTACAGGAAATGTTATGAGCAAATGTAGTCAATTAGTCAGGACATGTTAGCATTCTGTGGCTCGGCAACACAGCTATGAGCGTACCACAAGTGTATACAGGGTTACCAAGTAGGGGGTCTGTCACCCAAACTCGTATTCCTTTGCAATATAATATAACGTACTATTCTGTGTATATTCAACAATTAGGAAAAATTCCCGGAAAGTTTTAGAAGGCAAACTGGAATTTTAAATATTAGCAGTAAGCACGGTAACAACCACACAAATGAATGTATAATAATTGGTGCAACATTATTTTGTCCCCCTTGGCCATTACGTATGAGTGCTATGTTTGTAATGGCTCTCAAAACGTGTGTAAGAACATTACTACAGTACATCAGCAAATCAAAGCATGTCTGCAGGGTTTAATGCTCCGGCACTTCCAAATCAAAAGGTGATGTACCACAGGGTGAATCTACAAATGACTCTATACTCCCTATGCAGTATACAACTTGGAAAACTGTCATTTACACCCTTTACAGGATGAGTGCTTGAGTCTTTTTCATTTTGACTGGCTAAGACCGTCCAAATTTATCAGGAGCTTCACTTAACTGGCATCATCTTTAAAATGTCAGGAGTGTGACCATGTTTTCGATCTTGTTGAGTCCTGAATGACTGAGTTTCCTGACTTGTATTACATTTCTATAACGATGTATTCAGTTTCTAATCAGATTTCCAGTTTTGCTCTTTGTATTTGTAACTTGTAGGTTTTAATGTTTGTGTGTTCAGGTTTGCTAATGCTCACGTTAATATTAATCCGATCTTAAAATGCAACAGATGAAGTGAGCCTATCACAGGTGACCTTTGGTTCTACAGCTTTATAGTGAGCCTCAAATTAAATGATGAGCAAAAATAGTGACGACGGGAACAAATCCAACAGAACAAGAAAACGGAGCTCAGAGTAAAAGAGGGAGAAAGAAAACCTGTTCACTTAATACATAAAATGAACCAGTGGTGGACTAGTTACCCAAATCACTTACACTAGATAAAGTAGAGATACTCAAGGTAAAACGTTTAACTATTATTACAGACTTATTTGACTAGATAAATTAGTTTCATTCTCGCATTTATCATCTAGGTCACCCAAGCAGGCCAGGTCCCTGTTTGAGTCTTGTTCCTCTCAAGAGTTCTTCCTTACAGCATTTAAGGATCTTCCTTGCCACTCTCGCCCTAGGTTTGCTCAATTTGGGATTGGCCCTAGATATTAGAAGATAATCTAAAATTGTAAAGCTGCTTTGAGAAAATGTTCCACTGTAAAAAAGTGCTATAGAAATAAATCTGACTTGTACTCCAGTAAAAGTAAAAGTCCTCCCTTTGTAGTTCCACTTGAGTAAAGGTACTAATGTATTTGCATTAAAAAAAACAAGTACCATTTTTATTACAAGATCTTGTTTAAGATTCTAGTGTCACTTTTGGTACAACAATCTTTTAACAGGATGTCATTCATTAGTCCAACAGGTCGAAACACGTTTAAAACAAAGGTGCTTATCGCTTCTTTTACTTTTATATTATAGTGCCGATCACTCCCACAAGAGTGTTTCCGGTGCCCATATGCAAATTGTGGCTGTTTTAGTTCAGGGTTTTGTGTATCACATAAGCCAAATGGAACGACAGACCTTGTATAATGCAGTGGAGTGAAAAGTAAGATATCTGACTTTGAGATGTAGTGGAGTTAATGTCACCCAGAATGGAAATACTTCAGTAAAGAAACATGCATGCAAAAACTACTCAAGTACAGTAACAAATGACATTTACCACTGTTAAAAACACACACACATTAGTTAGTTAATTAGGCTTTAACAGCATGATGGAGGGAGCATCATGATGTGGCACACTGAACCACAAACTGAAAATTGAGGAGGAGTCAGAGTCCACATCTTAACCCAATTAGGACTAGTCATGTCAAAAACTCCAGAATTTCTCTGAACTGTTAATCACCAGTTCTGGGGAAACACGACTGCTAAAGAAGATGAATGTTAACTACCACGGTTCGCATCCTTTTTCGGTCATGACCCTCAAAGACTAAAGCAGTATGTCCAATAAAAGCGTTTGTGTCTTATTAGTTTAGGCATAAATTGCTTGTTTTAATTCTGACCTGGATTAAGACCAGCCCACTTGCATCTCTAAATGAAGATTTTGGATCTTAATTATATTTCAAATTCATGTAAACACTCGCCTTCAGATTTTTTTACGCTCAGTTGAGCTGCATTCAGTCTGTCTGGCTTTTAGAGCTCAGAGCTGTGAGAAACCGTACAGAGGAACGCATGCTTGTTCTAGGTCGTATTAGAAACTCATTGTGTTACAGGAACTGGTGCCAAGTTTCTCCTGTATGTGCTTGTTCAGATCCAGCGGAGGGATTTGTGCTTAATGAGGACGGCCTGCCAGGCCAAGCTGTACATGAGAACTACTCTGGTTTGACGACATTATTCACAAAAAAGCTTGTAAGAAAAAAAAACCCTGATAATGATTTTAAAAAAAGTAAGAAATGTGACGATCATGGGTTTGCGCAACACCATCTGGATTTGGTTCTCTGTCCATATGAGTTTGATGAGAGTCAGATGCCGCTTTGAGAGCATTTTAAAACTTTTAAGAGACTGGGAATCTACAAATCTCTGTCCTTTATTCCACCTCCCATGGCTTCACTTTTTCCTCAACGCTTTCCCACAAAATTCTCGCCCCTGTCCACTGTGCATGTCACATTCCTTCAGTAATTGCTTACAAAAGAAAGTTATCCTCAGTGTATCAACACACAAACAAAGCGATCCTGACAGCCCTGAGCTCGCAAAGTTCTCTAGTAATGTCTAAATATATGCTAGAGTTATATTCTCTACTTTATTATACGCCTCACAATTTCATTTTTTCTAAAACATTAGCCTACATATTGTATTTTATTTCAATTATTACATTTTAAATATGCTGCCTCTGTTAATATTTAAAATATTACTATAAACTTTAACTAGGTAACTTTGTTTAATTACATATAACATCTAACCGCCAAAGGAAGTCGGGTCCTTTTTTGAGTCTCGGTCCTGCCGAGGTTGCTTTAGGGATTTTTCCTTGCCACTGTCACCCCAGGCTTCCTCAAATTGGAATTGGCCTTAGATATTAGAAGGTGTAAGGAATTCGACAGGGTATGTGGATGACCTATAGGCACAGAATAACAGAATAGAGCAGGAGTAAACAGACAGCACCTGAATGATCAGGCCAGGAGCCATGTGGGTCAGTTCCTCCTGCAGAGTCAGCTTCAGATTCTCATCTATCTGATCTACAAACATGGAAACAGAAACGGTGGGGTTACTGTGAATGCAGCTGCTCATTCATAACAAAACAGTTCAACTATATCATCTACCTCATGGAATAGTTTATGATCCACTTTTTGGTAGGAATGTCACCTAAGTTATAAGTCTGAATCCTATTGCTGCATCTATTTTGATCCATACAAGTGTTCATTAAGAGAGACGTCTTAATTAACAAAGGAATGAACGATTCAAAAGATTTTCTTTAAAGGACAGAGTGTGGGAACTGTCACACTAAAGACCTCATAACCCTCAGATGCTTCTGTATTCACTAGTCCAGCTCGTGTTTACCAACAGACAGCTGATTAAGTCGATAATAGCCCAAAGTGGGTAGGTTTGGAAAATATGTGGCAACACACAGGCGCTGGTGAGTGAAAAACAATCTTTAACACACCATAAACAACAGCTGTTTGCAAAATATGCAAAGACAGAACTTGTCAGGTTGGAAACACGAACCCGTTCAGCCACCTTAAAAGGAAGCACCACAAAGAGGCAAGCGACTCAAACAGAGCTGAATTAAACTTCATATGATACCCAACCAAACGAGGGCTTTAAGCGACTTCTATAAATAGTCGATCCTTGTTGATGCTTGTTGTTGCAAATATTTTTGCAAGCCTAAAACACATATTAGCTTATATATGACTGATGGAATCTTGTGAAATGAAGCTATTACAGGTCATTGTATCAACACCGACGCCTGGATGTCTTGACGTTTGCCTCCTACACAAAGGTACACAAAAAGGTAGAGTGACTCGACAGAGATTAAAGGCAGTAAATATGTCACCTCCACAACACATGACTAATAGGAAAGTACCAAACGATTTCAAGTGGTGTGAAGGTACAAAGTCCAACGTCTCTCAGCTTCCTGGTATGGGTCACGCTGAGGAAAAGCCTGAGAGGTACAGATGGAAGGGAAGGATCAATTGGCTATGTGTCAGTATCAACTAATTTCAACCCGAATATGCGATCGGCAGTCGACCGATATCAATAATCGGATTTGTACTTTGCGAGCAGCAAAATATTCTCATAGAAATATGCAACCTAATCTTCAAACTTTAACGTCAAATCATCAAATTCAGAGTTTCAGTGTTCGACAGTTGTTTCATTGCCTTTAATTCCGTGGCGAGTTGACAGAGCCACCGTGAAAAAAATCCATTAAAGTCAATGGAAAAAGAAGCCAAATAAAGCCAAGCCTTTACAATACATAGACCTGGCAACCGTGGGGGAAAGCTAGAGCACATTTAAAATCAGTCCACAGTCACTCTTACATGATCCGAGTTTCGATTTAGGACTCAAGAGGTGTTTTTACAGTCCTTACCGAACAGCTCGATGTAAACCTCCTGAAGTGTGTGCACGCTGCAGAACTGGTTCAGCTCATGGTGCACCTTGTTGAAGATCAGAGACTTGTCGTAATCCACTGTGTAATTCCTAACGATGCCGTACACTGAGAGGGGAACGGAAATTACAACCGAACAATCTAACGTCATTTATACATTTAGGATTCAATCAAACAAAGGACGTTTTACCGGCCGACGGGACGAGGTAGTTCACCACTTCTATTTGATCGAAGTAGATCATGACGCCGCCCCTGCAAAGCGTGAATAATAAATACTGAAGCACTGGCAGTAACAATCTTATTGTATTATGGTGTACGAAGAGGTTCAGAGGGTCTACAAGAGGGTGGTCATTGCTGACTGTTTCATCCCAAACAAATCATCCAGGCATCATTAAACCATCCATCACTACATCCAACATTTTGATTATTCATCCATCCATCCATTCATCATGGTCTGGTTTTAATTCTGGGATGCACGGATTTTTTAAAAGGCCGCCTCACCCAGTGCCACAAGGAACGTTTTTCACTTCGTCTGTCTGAAGGGTGGTCTGTAAAAAAACAAAACAAGGTGAGTGTTAATCACAAAGTGAACAAGGAGTTCAAAACAGCCCAAAGAAATCGTGCAGGAAGGTCAACTGAAACGATGTGGAGCGACCCAAACGGGGCTGTTCATGCATTCTAAAATGTCTCCTCACCACGGTATGAGCCTGATGATCTACAGGAAACATTACCGCTACTTAAAGAGCCTCTACCAGCTTTAAAACACTGTTAGATATACAGTGCATTTGGAATCAGTGTCCTTTCACTTTTTTACACAGAAAACAGGTTTTAGAAATGTTTGTAAATGTATTAGCATGGAAAAACTAAAATTTGGCATGGTCATAAGTATCCAGATGCTTTACTATGACACTTCAAATTGAGTGCTGGGTTCCTCCAATTTCTCTCGATCATCTTTGAGATGTTTCTCCATCTCGATTAGATCCACCTTTGGTAAATTCAGTCGATTGGACATGATTTGTAAAGACACACCCTGTCTATATAAGGTCTCACAACTAACGATGCATATCAGAGCAAGAACCACAGGTAGAGCTCAGAGACAGGACTTTGTGGAGGCTACAAAAAAAATCTGCTGCACTGAAAGTTCCCAAGAGCACAGTGGCCTCTGTAGTTCTTAAACGGAAGAAGCTTGGAACAACCACAACTCTTCCTAGTAAATAGGGAGAAGGGCCTTGGTTCGAGAAGTAAGAGAAGGCAAGAGAAACTTCCAGAAGGTCAACCATCACTTCAGCACTCCACCATTCTGGGCTTTATGGCAGAGTGGCCTGACAAAAATCTCTCCTCAGGAGAGACACATGAAAGAACATGGAGTTTGTTAAAAAAAAAAAAAAAAAAAGCACCTGAAATCTCAGTCACAAGGTCTCACCATAAAATGTGAATAAACTGAAAGGGGCTTTCAAAGAAATTTCGATAGAAATTATGCACATTTAACTTTCAGAAATCATAATCATGCTCTTTCAGGAGAAAAACCCAGCCAGTCATCCCTGGTAATATTTAAGCTCTACACAATGAGCGCAGAAACAGCGATGGTTTGGTGAGACTGGTGAGGTTCTTTAACACGTTTGTGTTCGATCAATAGCAGGTTATGCAGCCTGGCTTCTTTAAGGACTATTTAAACAGTTTTCGGCTCATGTCGACAGCTGCCTTAAAACCCCGCTTTCAATTTTACGCCCAGCAGCAATCCTTTTGTTCTTACTGCAGGCAGTGTTGGAGATTATTATGAGGAATCACGCACTGCCCAGCCTTTTAACAGGCTCTGGCAAGCCTGGAGTATTCGGTAGCTCAGAGTTATTTAACCCGGGGTCAAGAGGAGTAGGATGGCAAACTGTTATTGATGGCACTGCTAACGCTGCAAGTCTTAACATATCTGTTGTGATATTAAAAAACATAACAGACACTTGTAAACATCTGCACTGTGAGTGAATAATAATAATAACACAACAACATGACAGATATTGTATAACCACAGCTGCACCAGGTCAAAAGTAGAACTATTTCAGCACTGAAAATAAACTGTAATATCTCAGACTGGCTGGTTGTAGTTTACAGTTCTTTTGTTAAACTAAAATGCTTGTGCTGCTACATTAAGTCGAATTTTATTTTATTTTCTTTTGAGCACTTTCCCTTAGGTTATTATACAAGTTTTAAAAGGAATTGTGGTTCAAAATGGTGCAAATTCTGCCTGTTTGGAGGAAAATGCTGCAAAATTATGGGTACCAAAAATGGTCAGGTTTTGTCAGACTGGGCCAGAGAGACGAACAAAAATAGAAGAGGATTGAATTTGGCACGCAATACAAACTTGGGATTTATATAGCAGAGAGAACTGCATTTTATGTTAGTACAAACATCGGCACATTATATTAAAGTATTAAGTTTATTAAGATTTGTATACCACTTTTTTCCAATTTCTTTCAAAATGTATTCATTCAAATTTACAGAAATGCCATATTTGATATAAACAGTTTTTAAAAATCAGGTTTTATCTAAGACTATCCTCGTCAGGGTCGTGGGAATCACAGAAAACAATGCTGAAGGGGTCACTGGCTGGAAGCACTGAACGTACTCGAACCTGGGACCCCATTGTTTTTAAAACCACCGCATCACCTGAGAACCATATATATTTAAGCTAAAGGTCTTACCTGTACAGGCTTGTAGGTGGTGATGAAGGGCAGCATGAGGTGAAAGCCTGGGCCGCTGGTGGCCGTCAGAAGAGCGCCACCTCTGCACAGGAAAGAGCAATGCGTTCAGATTCTACGTACATGGATATGTTCTTAATCGTCAGTGTTCTGTACGCTCCATTTCCCATCAACTAATTATCCACAAGCTCGCAAAATGAAGGCTTACAATGTTTACAAGACTGGCACGGGTTGGTTTGCGCCAGCCTCCCTGGTGACCCCGGGTGCTATGGTGACCCCCCCTGGTATGGACAGTGAGTGATGGTTCTTGCTGTTCCTCTCACTGTAGTTGTGTTTATGTGGTTTGTAATAACAGCTCTTGATTTTCTCCTTAGTGCTCGATGTGGTGAGTTTTATCCTTTCCCTTTCCTGGTTGTAAGATGCCTCTTTTACAGACCAAACAAAAAGAGAGTACAATACAACAATGCCAGACTGACTCATGAAGGAGCTAACGAACGATAAACGTCACGCCTGAGTTGAGATTTTGCAGTGTGAAGCTGGACGTTTAGAAGAGAAGAAAGTATGAATGAATTTTTTTAGTTTGAGTTATGTTTCTTTCTAGTGGTTTGCACATTGAAAGCGAAGTCGAAAGCTTACATTTAATGACTGCGGGCGTCTCCCACAGCCTCGCTGTCTGTCAGTTTGGACCCTGATGTGGTGTAAAAATATGCATAGAAAAATGACAGCAACAATACACTTTTATGCAGCGGTTATGACGATGAATGAAAGTTCATGAAGCCATGATACCTTATAAGAACACTTTTGCAAAAGTTATGCTTCATTTTAAAATCTACTGGACTGCTCAGTAATGGACTGGGGACTCTGGTGGCACAGCAATCCAGACCACAAGTCACAGGCTCTTAAACGAGACCCATGGTTGCCTGGACTGTACGTTTTACGCCTGTGTGCGTTGACAGTGACTCTGAATAAAAATGTCTGCCAAATGATTAATGTAAACAGATTTAAGTATAATTTTTGGGATTCGTTTCAAGAGGAGGTTCTTTACAGTCACGAGTATAAAATCCAAATGAAGACCGTTTCAAAGCCCCAGCACCATCTGGTGGAAATATTTATCAGTTCGACTAAAATGTATACAAAGTAAAAAGATCATCTGTAAGTATGCACAGTAATTATAAAAGCTTCATACTTTTAAAGATGTTTTAAAGTGTAATGCTTTAAATATTTTGTAAAACATGAGCTCTCATTTGTGATCTTTCATTCATAATTGAGCTCTGCCCACGGATTCCGGGTCCCTCCCTGGGACTCTGACCAGGATAATCGGTGTCAAATCAGGATGACTGCTTTGCATTTGTTAGCTTTAAGTAGAACCAGAATGACTTAGAGAAGATTTTTGTATTCTCTTTAATAGACCCACCAGTAATTGACATTTGAGACAATATTACATTGAATAATCAAAGTGTTTTAGGATTAAAGGTCATAATTAAAGGGCCCAACAGTCAGAACTAAACCCTTAACCTATCCCCGAACAGGCCGTGATGTCTACCATCTGGAAGAAGTAAAAGAATTACTGCTAAACAGAAGGCGATTATCATCCCTTATCAGTTATTATTATCCAAATAACGGCCAATCCAGGACCAGAATAATTTTTTGAATATTCAGAGTACTAGATTTAGCTGAGGGATGAGGATTTTAACGAATGACTGGTTTATAGAGATGCACCGAAATCTCATCCACTGAACATTTTCTGTAATTCAACTGAAAGAAAAAAGGACTGAAATTGCTAACACACACACACACACACACAAAAGAAAAACTTTAAAACAAATTTCAAATCATCTAAAAAAAAAAAAAAGAAACTGCCGGCAAACACTGCTGGACTAAGTCAGAACGAAGACTGTAAGGACAAAAGTGCTTTATTAAAACAACACAAAAACAAACGCACAATTTGGGCAACGGAAATGAACACAAACAAACTGAGATATCAAACAACCTCATAACAGGGTACAAAGGCTTGAACAAGGTTAGAACTATCACTCTGATAGAGCTCGCTTCAAACAAGGGGTTTAAATAGCAGAGGATGTGATTACAGAAATGTGAGACAGGTAAGAGGAATCAATACAGGAGCAAGGATGGGGACAAAATCTGGGACAGAATCCCAAGCAGAGGCAGTTTCAGCCATGTGGAATCACATCTGTAATCTGTTCATATGAGCCATCAATAATAAATCTATTTTTGTTTGGTTTTTGGTTCTGTGTATTAAAAACTTCAGGTCCATAACAAAAGCGTCCTCTGATCTATCCGTGCTGTTTTCGTTTCGGTTTAATCTGCTCACCTGTAATAAACCCCAGTGTGCCCTTCCTCTATCTTGTGGACGGCAGAGAAGAGCGCCGCTCCTCCGATCGCCAAAATCACCGACGCCACGGCACCCGCCGTCATCCTGACCTGAACGACTCACTGCAGGGAAAAATTTGACAAACAGATCCTCACATGTTCTGCACAAGATTATTTAACAAGTCAGTTAGGTTCTGAGATCTCACAGAAATCACTCGTAGATCAAACTTTAGGCCTGGGGTGACAGTGGCAAGGAAAAACTCCCGAAATGTTATAGGGAAACCCTTTGGAGGACCAAGACTCAAAAAGGGACTCGAACTGCTTAGGCAGCTTAGATGGTATATGTACCGTATTTTTCGGACCATAAAGCGCACCGGGTTATAAGGCGCATTAAATGAAACAAAACTCGTAAGTTCCCTCGGAAGCTCAGTTTGGTCTTTACCTGGTGCAGGGCGTCTTCTTGCTTCCTCCACTTCCGTACCATTGGTTCGTTAATGTTGAATTCTCTCACAGCTGCTCTATGTCCATGTTGTACTGCGTGTCTGATAGCGTTGTGTTTGAAATCCGCTTCGAAAATAAATGAATGAATGCACGTACCCTAATGCTGAAGCACATACCGTATTACTCCGCTATGCTGCGCTCTACGGTTGCCTTAAGCTTTGTAACTTACCAAGGCCGTGCTAAAACATTTTGACAGATTTATGAGCGCCGTGTACCATCTACAATCGGTTCTAGGTCAGAAAGCACAACCAGAATTAATTCATACATTAGACGCACCGCATTTTAAGGCGCACTGTCGATTTTTGAGAAGTTAAAGGATTTTAAGTGTGCGCCTTATGGTCCGAAAAATACGGTAAGCATTAAACTAATTACCGAATTAATACGTGTTTTCAAAACATATTTAAATAAGTTATAATAAATAAAATTAAATATCATAACAGATAGACTATATTAAATAAAGAGAATACACTATTATGAAGAGTATCATAAAATAGAGAATATAAAATATAAAACCTTGAACCAGAAAACCTGGTAACAGAAGAACATAACAAAAAAAGTTGTTTTTTATTTGGTTAACAATTACAAAAGCATGTCGTTTAAAGAATAGTGATTAATTTCTAAAGTTATAAAGCATATTCTTTATATATAAAAAAAGTAAATTGTAAAAATTCAGCTCGGTACGTTTGATTTTGATGAATCCCAAGTCATTCTTAGAACTGTTTACTTCATATTCTTTATATAGTGTATGTGGGTTTTAAAATACAAACACTCCAAGAATTTTAGGAATAGTTCTAGGCATAGGATTAATTTTAGACCTCGTTGTGGAGTATTTCCTCCTCACATTGGTTTGTAAATTCAACATGCTGAACCAAAGCCACAGCCCATCCATATTAATCCAGACCCAGTGTGGAAGACTGAGGTGCAAAATTTCTGGTATCATGTCCTGGAAAGTGAAACAACAACAGTCAGATCTTGCATAGCCTTCTCTCGTCCCTTCAGCTGTGGCAATGAAACTCTTCGGCTGTGTGCGGTGTTGGCGTCTCGGGTATTTAAGAGGATTTGGCTGAAACCGGTGCCACATGGATCTAAAGGTTAAAACCTCATGAGAGACAGATGGCGACTCGCAAGCGTTTGGGAAAGTAAACGGGTGTGGAAAAGGTTTTTAACCACCTTCCTCCCCAGTCCTGATTCAGGCCCTCTAAATCGGTATTCTTCAATTTAAACCCCTGTCAGTATTGGACCCCCACAGGGTCAGAGTCAGGGAACAAATGCCCCCTTGAGCACCGCCATTCATGGTGGATTTTCTGCAAAGGGTGCAAGTTTGCAGGCCACAAATTAAAGACGACCCATTTTAAAGTGAGGAAATGTAAAACATTTAAGATTCTACAGCGAATTCTACAGTCCTTCTTCTGTTCCACTCATGAATGTCAAGGGAGCGTCCGAGCCAAAAATATTTGGGCAATCCTCATCTAGGACGTCAGTCTACAAAACTTAGTATAGTTAAAATAATACTAATACTGCACACCACGTAGTGCACTGCAGCTATAACACGGATTCAACTGCAATTCAGACCCAGGATAGCCTTGTGCACGGAGAATAAACTCGAAAGAAATGTTCTGAACATCCACCTTAATTAGGAGAAAATGACCGATCCCGGTGCAGCATCATAAACAGGAACACCGTGATCTCACCATGACAACCGCCTCTACCAGTTAGCAACCGTACTTGGCTAAGCGGAAACGGATCGTTTAACACATTTATTCCCTCAACCTTCAGGTCAATCCACTTCAAATAACCTCCAAACTCTGCTACCGAACCGTTAAACAGAGATTAGACGAAGAATAGATAGGAAAGTGATTCATTACCTGTCAAAGTTCGCAGTTAAATTCGGGAACGGTGGCTAAACCGAACACCTGAGTAGGTCATCTCGAAACCATGGCTAAATATCTTTGGCATCATGACCTATACGTACGCGTTACGTCAGTGGCATTCCCCCCTGTAAATACGTAGTTTTAGCCACCAGATGGAGCCAAATCCAATGTTTCAGAAAACGTTGGTGATGATGATGATAATAATAATAATAATAGTAATAATAATAACAATAATGTAGAAATAAAGTAAAGTAAATATGCTAAAAACTGTCTTATGTCTTATAATTGTGTGTCAGCTTTTAAATGTTGCTACGGTAATAAATGCATCTGGTGCATATGAGCTGTGTGCTGTATCGTTTATTTAGGCATATTAGGTGTAAACTGTAAAGATAATTATAACCTATCATTGTGTTTTCTCCTTGATTTAGGATCGCGATAACGTTTCAGTAAACCAGAGTTATTGACTACAGGAAACACTACTATATCTCACCACCAGGTGGCTCTAAAACCACTCTTATTACTGTGCTGTTGTATCGTCAAGATTTGGCCGAGATAGATGGAAAAACGAACAGAAAAAGGAGAACATAATAAGGAGAAAAATAAAGCAAAGTTAACTGCTGTAATCAACTACAATTTAAAATACATAATTAAAACGCCGTAGAATATAATCATTTGTCATTTGTGTCAAACTGGAATGCTGTTAGCACTAGCAGCGAAAAAACAGCAAGAGTGAAACAACATGGAGGAAAATGTTGTTGTACTGGATAATCCTGACATTATGTGGGTTGTTAATAAGAATTGGGCTCGCCAATAATCTTGCTCAGCTCTCCCAAAATAGTCAGAGTGTGTAGTTTTACGACTGAAAAGATTGTGCTTGAACTTGTAAATTGAATAAATGACTGCATAATACGTATTTTATGCAAAATATCACCTCCATGTAATGGTAAGCGGCCTACGTTTTAGCTGAAAGGCCTCCAGCGTTGGCTGCGTTTCCATCCTGCAGCTTAACCTCCATCAGTCTGACTGTGAAGGAAACACGAGAACCCTGTGTGACCTGCTCTCTGGCGCCGCGGTGGCAAATTTATGTCGAGCATCTATAAACAGAGAGAGAGAGAACGAGAGAGAGAGAGTTGGCGGAACACAATGAGAGAAAAGAAGTTTGTCAGACTTCATTAAGTATCAGGGGAAGATCTGCGGCGCTGGCAAGGCGAGGCGTGCCGGGACCGAGCACCATTAATCACGTCTGACAGCGAAGCAGGCACGCCGCGCCGCTGCCAGAGACTCTGCTCGTGATTACGGCGAGGGGTCCTGACCGAAACGGACGGCTCGCCCAGGAGAAACCCGAGATGAGGAGGCAAGAAAGCGGAACCAAAGAGCTCTCGACCCGCATTACTCTCGGCTGGCCCCAGTTTCATGGCGAGACATTCCAGCTTCTAAACAATCAGCGGCTGAACCGCCGAGGTCGAGAACGCAAGGGCACAGAGACATGGGTTACACAAATCTATTTACTGTTATTGTTTCTTTATGAAACAGCAATAGAGCTGAGGAGTTAGAGCTGGGGAAATAAAACTGCTTTTTAATTTCTTTATATAGAAATCAATTTCAGTCAGTCTGGGTGAGTCCTGATGAAATACTCCATTACCTATAATTGAACAGTGACCAGTGCAGACATGGCACCAGAGGATCATTTAGTGTGGCAATGCCCCACTAAACGCTTCGTCCCCGACTGTCCACGGGATGGAAAACGGGATTTGTTGGACCAGACCACCTTCCATTGCTCTAAGGTCCAGTTCTGACACTTTGTAGGTCCCTTTGGCCTGCCTGCGACTAGGCAGCATACTCAACAGGGAGTGTTACACTGTGTGTTGTAACCAGTATTAAACACTTCTCAAGTCAAGTCAGGTTTATTTCCATAGCGCTTTTTCTAATGGAGCATTGTCTCAAAGCAGCTTTACAATTTTAGATTATCTTCTAATACCTAGGACCAATCCCAAACTGATCAAGCCTAGGGTGACAGTGGCAAGGAAAATCTCTAAACGTTATAAGGAAGAAACCTCAAGAAGACCAAGACTCAAAAAGGGACCCGACCTGCTTGGGAGGCTTAGATAAGAAATGTAAGAATGAAACTAATTTATTGATTGGTCGGTTGGTGGTTTGTCCCTCCCTGGACCACTGCTGAGTGGGAACGGGTTTGTTTTTTAATAGACACCAACCCAGCTGTCTGGCAAGAGTAAAATTGGCTCAGGCCTTCCTGGTACTCCTGAACATATCTTCAATATCTGACATGTCTACTACAAGAACAGACTGTACTAGGAGAACTTTCTGGCTGATATATATCCGAGCTTAATGTGTTGCTGTAAAGAGATAATTAAGGATACGTATTCTGTGTCTCATGACAAGCATTACTGGACTGTGCCTGAGGGAGGGGAATCGTCCCCCAGTGCTACATTGGCGATCTCTTTCCAGCTGTGCGATTTGTGTGCTCACAACTTGCGAATTCCAGAGACAGGCTTCATATTTGTGGGGTTAAAGCTTAAATATTACGAAAACCAAAAAGCTGTCAAAGTCCTGAATGCAGATATTGCAGTTTCTGTTTCAGGCTATTTTTCTTTTATTTAATATTTTATTTACCTGTTTATATTTACTTACTTTTTGTTGTTTTAAGACTACTACAGACTTCTTTGACTAGATACATTACTTTCATTGTTACATTTATCATTTAAGCCTCCCAAAGGGGGTTGGGAACATTTTTGCGTCTTGATCCTCACAAGGTTTCTTCCTTACAGCGTTTAGGGATTTTCCTTTTCACTGTCGCCCTAGGCTTGCTCAATTCGGGATTGGCCTTACATATCAGGAGATAATCTAAAATTGTAAAGCAGCTTTGAGACAATGCTCCATTGTAAAAAAGTACTATAGAAATAAATCTGACTTGACTTGACTTGCAATTTTTGGGGTCGTCCAGAATGTTTTGTGAAGTTTGTGTTAGAGCAAACTCCAGACCAGTCATTCCTAGCATGCAGAGAAGTACTTACCCTAGCAGAAACTAAAATGACTGCAAGAACTATGACTCAGGAACTGAAACCAAGCCTGGTTCCTCTGGAGGAAATGTGCCTCCGGTTCCTGAAAGGGTTCCCGAGATGAAACGCAGTGATCAGTTTGAGTGAAAGACCGCAGCTCTCTCTTTGGTTTGTTCAGACAGCTCATATTGAGAATAAATAGGACCGCGTACAGCGGGCAAGAAGGGCCGAGAGAGCTGTACCGCCAGCCGTGTGAGCGAGAGAGAGAGAGAGGGAGGGGCGGGGCTCGGTGACGGGCCGAGATGGAAGCCTGTGTTAAGTGGCGCTCTTGAAAGCACGTCGGGCCTCATTAGATGTCAGTCGTAACAATACTGAACTGGCAGCAAGGACTGCTGCAAGTCTCACAGCCATAAATCACGGCCTGACAGCAGCCTGACACACACACACACACACACACACACACACACACACACACACACACAGTTCTCTCGTTCCATCTTTCAGCTTTCAACGATTCGGAAATTACTGAAGCTCCAGCATGATGACACTCTGTGTAACGTCTGGTGGGTTTTGTGGCATGAATATTTTCGAATAATGACTTTCTGCGTCCGTGTGTGTGTGTGTGTGTGTGTGTCTGTGAATGAGTGAGAGACATGCAGAGTGTGCATAGGACCAGGATGGGCCTCCTATTCCGTGTTCATGTAATGATTGACTTAGAGAAGGTGTGTGTGTGTGTGTGTGTGTGTGTGTGTGTGTGTGTGTGTGTGTGTGTGTGTGAGTGTGTGTGAGAGAGAGAGAGAGAGAGAGAGAGAGAGACGAACGGAAGGAAGCAGTAGTAACAGGGAACACTGTGGGTCATTAATCACAACTCCCCTGACACACATAGAGTGTGGGGGGGCTCACACACCCACACACACCCACACACACCCACACACACACCATATATTGATATTCCTCTCTCTCTCTCTCTCTCTCTCTCTCTCTCTCTCTATACCGCTTTCAGAACAAATAAATTCAGATCTTGTAACAACATTTATTAATAAATATTACAGCATATGAAGTTCTAAAAGTGTGTGTGTGTGAGAGAGAGAGAGAAAGAGAGAGAGAGAGAGAGAGAGACCGGGCAGGCTGATTTGACCTGTCCTTGGAGATAAACACTCTGTCTTCTCCTTTACTCTGCCTCTTGCTTGATCCATCTAACATCCTCCATATGGATCCACATCCTCCTGCTCTCTGTGGAGATTTATGGGTGTGTGAATGAGTGTGTGTGTGTGTGTGTGTGTGTGTGTGTGTGTGTGTGTGTGTGTGTCAGTGTTCTTGTAGAAGCATGTTAGAAAAGTTCATGCATCAGATCTTTCCTCTGTAGGTGTGTTGGAGACAGAAGAGAGTTATTGAGAGACGCTGTTCATCCCGCTACACTGATATGAGCCAAGGAAAATAGAAAAATGTCCTCACAGTGTTAGGAAAACCTGGCGAATTAGATTTTGTCCTCACTTTTTTTAATTGATTTTTTTAAAAACAAAAACAAGCAGCTGGTGTGTGAAAAGATAAAAGAGTCAAATAATTTGCTTTAGGTTACTTAATTTAAGGGTAGGGTTTGTTGTAGGTGTTGGTGTAACATTAATTCGCTACAGGAATCATTATTTCAATGGAAAGTCCTCATGAGGATAGCGAGACAAACGTGTGTGTGTGTGTGTGTGTGTGTGTGTGTGTGTGTGTGTGTGACCTCGTGTGTGATTGATTGTTCTCCAGCAACACCAAAGTGCTGATACCTGGC
Organism: Ancistrus triradiatus; assembly: GCA_025084515.1. Classification (NCBI taxonomy): domain Eukaryota; kingdom Metazoa; phylum Chordata; class Actinopteri; order Siluriformes; family Loricariidae; genus Ancistrus; species Ancistrus triradiatus. The sequence goes on along the minus strand of JAJAGP010000667.1, from coordinate 151,878 downwards.
TATTCCATTTTGCTGACCTTTACTCAAACACACACACACACACACACACACACACACACACACACACACACACACACACACACACACTGTGGTACTGGGACACTGTAGAGACATTAATGTGGGAGGAATCCGCAGCACTCACACAGGCACAAGGAGAACATACAAACTCCTTGAAAGATGTTCTGCAACTGCCCATATTTACTTTATGTTGTAATAATAATAAAACTAATATTTATTTATTCATTTATTCTGCGTTTTTCAACTTCATCAATTATTATTTATACATAGAGATTGTTGACGTCTACCTGAAAGTACATTCTAATTCAGTTTCTGATGGATATTTATCTGTTTTTTGATCTCTTTAAGTAATTTTGTTCTCTGATTGCCTATCTTTATCTCTTTCCTTCCCTCCTTTCTCCCTCTTTCATCTTCCTTTGTGTTTTCTTCTGCTTTGTCTTTCCATTTTTCTCTCTCTGGCTCTCTTCTTTTCATTGCTTTCTCCATTTATAAAGCTTTAGTGGCATGACTACTATTATATAATGTTACTGAAGTGACACTGAGGGTCTGGTACAAAGCGGTAATGTATGACAGAGTGCATATAAAAGTGTATTATAAATCATTATTATATATTCTGAATCAGAGGCGTAGAGTGAAAGAAATAAATCTGTGATACAGTAAATAAGTAAATCATCATTGTTTATCATTCCTGTGTGGATATACAGCTCACGCCGCGTGTTTATGTGCACGCTAATAATCAAATCATTCTACACTTGAGTTCTGTACTCGAGTAAATACGTTAGAGTTACGTGTCTTTATGCATACAGTATAAAGAGAGGAGCACCGGTGTCGAATTAGTGCATCACTAGCACTGTCGATACTTTATTGACGTAGTATTTAGTACAGCAGTGAGATGCAGGCTCGGTCTGAGGATCAAAATACAGACTTTGAGATGATTTCTGAGAGAACATAGGACACAAGCGTAAGTGCGCCCTGGATGGGACCACAGTCCATCGCATGGAGTGTGTGGGTCACTGAGGCTGAGAAATAATTAATCAGAAACGGCCAATCAAAGTCTGACTCAGCAAAGAGGAACCAACGGGACTCCAACCTGAGGGGCAGTAAATAATAAGATCCAAGATGGGACCCCAGACCTTCAAAGGGCTGTGTAGGGGTCACTATTGCAGAGCCAGGGGACAATCCCCAACCATCTCTCCTCCCTTGGACACAGCCAAATTCAGCTTGAAGCCAAAGGATTGAAATTCAAATCTAAATATCTGTAACTGGCATAAAGTCAATCCCCTAAAGTTATACTAAAGTTTGCTTCTGCATAAATATGACCTAAAACATCATCAGATTTTCACACAAGTCGTAAAGAGAACCCAGTTAAACACAAAAATATTATACTTGGTCATTTATTTATTGAGGAAAACGATCCAATATTACATATTAGTGAGTAGCAAAAGTATGTGAACCTTTGCTTTCAGTATCTGGTGTGACCCCCCTGTGCAGCAATAACTGCAACTAAACGTTTCCTGTAACTGTTGCTCAGTTCTGCACACCGACCCAGATGCAGCAAAACAGACCCAAACCATGATACTACCACCACCATGTTTCACAGATGGGATAAGGTTCTTATGCTGGAATTCCATGTTTTCCTTTCTCCAAACATAATGCTTTTCTTTTAAACCAAAAAGTTCTATTTTGGTCTCATCCATCCACAAAACATTCTTCCAGTAGCCTTCTGGCTCGTCGACGTGATGTTTAGGCAACTGCAGATGAGCAGATTTTTGGAGAGCAGTGGCTTTCTCCTCGCAACCCTGCCATGCACACCATTGTTGTTCAGTGTTCTTCTGATGGTGGACTCATGAACTGGGGGCTGCGACTGACAGCTGACTGGTATGAGTTTTCGGTCTTTCTGCCTCTCCCTTCATCAGATGTGGGACACTGCTTCGAATCACTCTCGGTCACACGGGTCAACACACGTTCTGAGCGTAGCACTCGTGGATGGTTCGAGCGTCACCTTCAGTTGCTTACAAGTTTCACACAGCGAATCCACGTTAACGATCAGCTAAGCGCACCGAACAAAACTTTACAAGGGGGTGAGGGATTGAAGGGAATCTTGTTGGTCGACCACCTCCTGGGGAGGGAGCATGGTCTTGAATTTCATCCATTTGTACACCACTGTCTGACTGTTGCATTGGTGGAGTCCAGAAATCAGGTCCTCAGAAATCTCCTTTGTTCGTGCCATGATGCACTTCCACAAACATGTGTTGTGAAGAGCAGACTTTGATAGATCCCTGTTCTTTAAATAAAACAGGGTTGTCATAAATAAAACCTGATTGTCATTCCACTGATTGGAAACACCGGAACTATTTAACTGCTAATCCTAGAGGTTCACATACTTTTGCCACTCACTAATATGTAATATTAGATCATTTTCCTCAATGCATAAATGACCAAGTATAATATTTTTGTCTCATTTGTTTAACTGGGTTCTCTTTATCTACTTTTAGGACTTGTGTGAAAATCTGATGATGTTTTTGGTCATATTTAGGCAGAAATACAGAAAATTCTAAAGGGTTCACAAACTTTGAAGCGCCACTGTATTTAATAAATAAATGAATAATTGAAATAAAAATGATGCGAAACAAGACCCGCCATGTCATTATTCCATGAAAACACAGCCTGACTTTTATTATCTCTCAAACTCTCTTTCTTTCACCGGGTCTTTTTCATTATTAATTTATACTCTCTCTCTCTCTCTCTCTCTCTCTCTCTCTCTCTCTCTCTCTCATTTTCTCTCCCATTCGGAGGCTCTGGTTTTTCCACCCCCCTCTCCGTAACCTCTGCGTGGCCCCCGAGCGACTCTGCCATAAATCAGTCCTGCGATCGTGTCTGCCAGTTAGACTAAACAGGAGCATTTGTGAGGATTTGCTCGTGCTCATTAATCATCCTGACAGTTTGAAAAACACATTTCTCCTTTAATGACTGTATTTGGATAATCAGGCCTGTTCCCCTCCTTCCTTTCCTTTCCTGCCTCCCTCCCTCCCTCCCTGGCTCCCTTTCCTCCCGCCTTCCTTCTTTCCTTCTTCTTTTCCCTCAGTGCAGCACTTTCGCAGACAGCTGGCTCAGTTTATGGCTCGGGGTGGAGAGAGCGAACGGTCACCACCACCTCCTAAAAATCTCACTTTGGAATAATCACACTAAACACTGACTGTTTGTTAGGAAAGGCCTGACACGTCTCGCTGTGTGAACTGGGGTCCGTATCACACGTGTTCTGTGTCACTTCCACGGAGCGGGATCTGGAGAGGTTCAGGAAGGGCAATCAGGCGAACGGACATGAGCGTTTTTTTGGGGAGGGGTTGAGGTTATTAGCAAATATGGCAGGGCGTTGACAGGACCGCTTTCATCTGCACGTCTTTCATTAGAGCAGACGTGACAGATTTCTGCACCACGTCTCACCTGGGTGTGTGTTCTGACATTAACCTGTCGTTAGGATTCTGCTTCTGGCCACACTGACCTTACAAAGTCGTGTCAAAGAAAAAAACTTGCGTTGTGGTACAACAGCGAACAACCATTTTTTAAATCTAGTCCTCGGACAATGGAATGGTTTGCAAAAATCTAATTCTAAAATGAATTTTTAATTCACATTTTGTTGAAGTGGAAGTCAAGCCATGTCAAGCCAGCCATGCTAGGTCACAGAAAAAAATTGCATACATGGAATTCAAACTCCCTTAAGTCTGAATCAAAGATCAGTAACGCTTGCCTGGACTTATTCAAAATTCAGAGTACAGTTTCTGCTGAATGTGTATTATGTTTTTTTTTTTTTATCAGATTCCCATGATAAAGTCATAATAGGGTCATAAGGTCAGGACTTTGACTTGGCCATTCCAAAACATTAACTTTATTCTTCTTTAATCATTCTTTGGTAGAACGGCTTGTGTGCTTATGGTCGTTGTCTTGTTGCATGACCCACCTTCAGATTCAGTTCATGGACAGATGTCCTGACATTTTCCTTTAGAATTCTCTGATATAATTCAGAATTCATTGTTCCATCAATGATGGCAAGCCGTCCTGGCCCAGATGCAGCAAAACAGGCCCAAATCATGATACTACCACCACCATGTTTCACAGATGGGATAAGGTTCTTATGCTGGAATGCAGTGTTTTCCTTTCTCTAAACATAACGCTCTTCTTTTAAACCAAAAAGTTCTATTTTGGTCTCATCCGTCCACAAAACATTCTTCCAATAGCCTTCTGGCTTGTTCACGTGATCTTTAGCAAACTGCAGACGAGCAGCAATGTTCTTTTTGGAGAGCAGTGGCTTTCTCTTGCAACCCTGCCCTCCACAAACCATTGTGTTGTTTCAGTGTTCTCTTGATGGTGGACTCATGAACATTAACATTAGCCAATGTGAGAAGAGGCCTAGTCAGTTGCTCAGAATTACCCTGGGGTCCTTTGTGACCTCACCAACTAATTACACACGCCTTACTCTTGGAGTGATCGTTTTGTTGGTCGACCACTCCTGGGAAGGGTAACACTGGTCTTGAACTTCCTCCATTTGTACACAAATCTGTCTGACTGTGGATTGGTGGAGTCCAAACTCTGTTAGAGATGGTTTTCTAACCTTTTCCAGCCTGATGAGCATCAACAACTCTTTTTCTGAGGTATTCAGAAACCTCCTTTGTTTGTGGCATGATACACTTCCACAAACGTATATTGTGAAGAGCAGACTTTGATAGATCCCTGTTCTTTAAATAAAACAGGGTGCCCACTCACACCTGATTGTCATCCCACTGATTGAAAACACCTGACTTTAATTTCACCTTCCAATTAACTGCTATTCCTAGAGGTTCACATACTTTTTCCACTCACTAATATGTAATATTGGATTGTTTTCCTCAATAAATAAATGACCATGTATAACATTTTTGTCTCATTTGTTTAACTGGGTTCTCTTTATCTACTTTTAGAACTTGTGTGAAAATCTGATGATGTTTTAGGTCATATTTATGCAGAAATCTAGAAAATTCTAAAGGGTTCACAAACCTTCAAGCACCACTGTACTTATAGTTTATATGTTATACATCTGAACCACACAGTTTTTCATTTTTACACTCTGTGGCTTGAGGGGTGCTAACAGAGATTTGTTTATTCGTTGATGAGCATGATCCAAAGCTAACAGACAAAGTTACTTGTCTATGTTAGGTTTCTTTAACGTTGTGCACTAATAAACTAAAGCAGACATGCTACCAGAGTTTAAACAACTAAATTAAACACCAAACTTATTCCACAGTCTGTCTTGTTTAAGAAATGTATTCAGTTTTGTCCGTTGCAAAATTTCAGCAAACTGTAACCATGCTTGAGTTTTTCTGATGCAAAGCTCCTTCAGATATAAACAAAATAAGGAACCTCGAACATGTTAGTAGACGCTCTGTGATACTAAAGCCTGTCAGATGGATTTATTTGGTTACCATACCCTGGATTTTGCCTACCACTCCAGGGTTGGTTTCATTGCCAGCGCCGTGCATACATAGCGTACTTGTGATTAGCCGTACTGTTCCATCCTGTCAGCAGGTAAAACAGCCCGAAGCGCTTGGCTGTGCAGCTCCGCGCTGTTGGATCGGTCAGCTTTTTGGTCCTGACACGTTATTGTGTCATTACGGAGCAGTGTGTCACGCTGGCTGTCGCGAGTTTATGCCGGCTGTCATAAAGCTGACGCTAACCCAAACCGAGTGTGACAGGCGGTTTAAAACCGCGCGCGCTGTTATGCCAAGTTTCTGACGAATGGCCTCGGGAAAGTTAAACAGCCGCAAATCTGAGTGTGTGACTAACTCTGACACCTACACTGAAGTGTGTGTGTGTGTGTGTGTGTGTGTGTGTGTGTGTGTGTGTGTGTGTGTGTGTGCGTCGACTTTCTTACTGCACAGAGCATTGTGACCCAAATGATTGTGGAATATTCTAGTCTTACATTAAAAGTTTGCAGTTAGGTGACATGTTGTTGATTTTCTACTTGAAAGAAATGATCGCAGCCTTAACAACATTTAGCCTTTAGGGGGACAAAAACGGGTGCAAGTTTCTAGATAGTTTTACCTAGAAACTTGCATATAGTGGTGCACGAATATATCCCAGTTGCACTAGCACTTGGGTGGAACACTGGACCCATGAGCTTAAGTCTTGTACATCCAGTACATTATGTGGAAAAATGTATAAATAACGTCCTTCAGGTGCATTTCCGGCATATACGCTTTGAGAGATCCCAGGATTCGGCCTGCGGCTTGGGAACTGTAACCCATGAACGCCCCACACACCCCCAGAGCTGAAGATCATACGCGTTGTCGTTCGGAGCATGACTCTGGCCCAGCTCAGATCCCGACGTTCCTGTGCCAAGGCACGTTTTTCCATGAGTGCTGTACGCTCGCGCTCCCCCGGAGTGTTCCTAAATGGAGTCCAGCTGGTGCTGCGGTGTGCGTCTTCTCAGCGGTGCGGCATCATTACGCCGACTTCGTCACGACCGGGCGCGGATCTGGTTTGAAGGCACGGAGGCCCAATGGACTCCGGAAAGCGATGAACGGTGCAGACGAGAGACCGTGACGCAGAAACAAACGCTAATCAGGGCCGTTGCTGTTTTTCATGGCGTGCTTTTGCCCGTGGAAAGAAACCCCGCTCTTGACGGAGACCAGCCTTGGACAGGAAGCAGCAGATTCGTTTATGAGCTGGATGAAAAGATGTGCCTTCAGCATGTGGCAGCGTTTTACGACGTGGCAAAGACAGAATGGAGCGCACTGTTTCGTTGAGCTCACGGAGAGTTACTTAATCAAGAATAATGAGCTGGAGACGAGGACAGATGCCACTTTTCCACCCGCATGCTGCCAGTGTTGGTTAAATATTTAATTTCGATGTTTTTCAACAATAATCTTCAAAACCCCCCTGCACGACTCGCGTCTGTATCAATGATGATCATGAAAAATGACCAAGCTGCTTACTGCAGTGAAACGACGCCAATAAATGACAGAAGAAATGACCCTTGATGCGTCCGGGTTCTTGGTTTCAAATCAGCAGCGTTTTTGGTGTTCAAAGTAATCCGATTTCTGTGAGCCAAGAACTCTCCTTTTGGCAGAGAACAGTTCCAGGTTAGGTTTCATCACGGCACATTCTCATTTCTCAACCTGTTACTTATTCAGCAGCTTCCAGCTCTGTTTCTTTCCTCGAAAGGCTCTGAAACTTTAGATTTCTGTCCCCAAAGACTGCAGAAGTCTTATTGTTTCTGCATGCTCCAGAAATCCTTTGCTAGCTCGGAAACTGTTTCCTGAAAAGGTTTCAGAAGTCATTTTATTTTGACCAACTTTTTTCTGGTCCCCTCTGTGACTGCTTCTTCCTCAATCTGTGTCCCATGATGTCACATGATCACAAACACGGCTCACATGATCACTTCTGTAACCTGAGTTACAGAAAGCTCTTCTTCCAAAGCTTTTCATTCATTCCTTGATGGGTGGATAGGAGGCACAGGGTACAAAGCAGGAACCAGTCCTAGACAGGGCGCCAATGCATCGCAGCCAATATTATTTATTTCCTAAAAACACTTCCACTTACCAAAACTCTATTTTAAGAAATCGCTCCCTCAAAAGCTCGACCAATCCAGGATTTCCTGAATTATTGTTATTGTGCCGTCAAGTCGAGCCCAACTTATGGCAACCACGTGGAGAGCTTTTCTCCAGAACATTATGTCCTTTTTATTTCCTCAGAGGTTTAATAATTCTGTTGCCTCAAAGGGGTCCAGAAGGTTCTGCAAAACGTTTCAGAACACCATTTCTGGTACTGGCTCCTGTGGCTCAGACACCGAACCCAGCTGCTGGAAGACGCTCAGCAGTTCCTGTGGACCTGATTTTCGAACCCTGGGCTGCGCTGGTGCCCTGTTTAGTCCAGTGAACACCAGGACAGGTCTGGACCAGGACATGGGAAGGTGAAACAGGATGCTTGCTGCTTGCTTTATTTCCTTCAAAATGGATTTAGAAGTCTCTTTCCAAAAATCGATATTCATTCCAAAGCTTCAGCAATTGTTTACTTCCATAACTCTATATCTAAAAAACATTCTATAGCGACATTTCCAAAATCAAGCATCAAAATCACACTTTCTCAGGAGGACCTAGGACTTACACTGCTCTTCTACTCTAAAGGCTTCCACGATGCCATTTCCTTAAAAGGATCCATAACTGTAGTACCAAATCTAGAACACCATTCTCTGGACTTTGCACTTAATTTCCTTGAAAAGGTTCTGAAGCCCTCACCGATATAAGAACTGGAGAGAATGAACCAAGAGGCCGTAGTGGAGCCAGGAAATTTTTGTGTTCAGTCTGGGATGAAGAGGGAAAGAGAAAGAGGCCGACACAAAGAAGCAGACACAGAGCATGAGACAGCAAAAGAAAAATGGAGGAAAAGAAGATAGAGTGCGTCTCACTCTGCCTCTCGCTCTGGCTAATTGGAGAGCAACTCCACACGCTGTCATCATTAATCACCGGAGCTGTCGGCTGCCTGCCCAGGACACTGCTGAGGCCGACTAAAGCACTCTCTCACACACACACACACACACACACCCAGTCTCTCTGCTGACTGAGCAAGGGGGGAGCCTGCAGTCTCAGGTCCCCACATACCTCCCGTCCAAACCCCGTGAGACTGAAGAGAGAGATCAATCAAACAGGTGTAGCCCTGCTGAGGAGACACCGGTCAGGCACTGAAAATTAACTCGACCCCCTCACTCTCCTGCTCGCACACACACCCACTGGCACACCCAGGCGACAGAAACAGCGTCTGCATATTGACTCAGCTGGAGCCAGGGACAGAGAAAGGAGCGAAAGATAAATGGGATGGCGAGATGGATGAGGAGAGAGATGGAAAGAAAGAGCCGAGAGCGAGAGACGTAATGAACGAGCGGGAACCGGGCGACAGCCAGATGAATCGCCTAAGATGAAGTGTTTTCCCCTCCGTTTCACCTCTCCCTTTCTTTTCTTTTTCCTTTCTTTTCAGCCTGTCATGGATCCCACTAAGTCATCCGACTAAGGGTCGAAATCAAATACCAGAAACAAAGGCACCAGCGGTGAAGATCAGCCAGCCTGACGCAGAGAAACATTTGGGCATGATTAAGATGATTGTAGTTGAACTCCAGCACCAGTAGGGGCAGCGCAGACCAAAACGTTTGGCGCCAGAAATGGAAACCTTTTTCCACTTGCCACAGACCTGCTCCCTCGAGGGTCCTATAGGGGTTTGATGATCTTTAGGATTGGTTGCAACGGGAGCAGGACTTTGATTTGGACAGGTTTGCTTTATGAAATTGCATTGAATTATATCAATTATCATTTATAATTGAACTTACCGAGCAGTTCTGGAGTTTCTGCTGCAAGGAAACCACTTCTGGAATCTCAGCTAAGTTAGCAATAGATAGAACTCAGACGAAGTGTCAAAGTGAGGTCAGTCTGAAGAATTCAAAGCTCAAGAGTACGATTACTGGCACTTACAAATCTGAAGTGGTTCCTGGCACAAGAGTTTTGAGGTTGTGTGGGTTCCTAGCTCCTGTGGTGTGTATATTCAGTATGTTCCACCTCACCAGAAGTTCCTGAGGCTTTGCACCATCTTTATGACCATTCCTAACAGTCGTCACGTTGGTAGAAATTAAACTTTGACGCCCTTGTTTTTAAATGTACTGCGGAATAATGTCTTTTATTAACACTAAATGTTTGGCAGTGGTTAATCTTGCTGTAATACCCATCTAATACTCGTGCCATCTTCTACATCCCTCCTTATGCAGGGTGGCGTGTGCCAGCAGCGAGCATCTTTGATTAAATCCTTGGTATGGAGCTCTAGCAGGCTCGCTGACCTTGCTGGACAAGCTGGACTAACTGAGGCTCACCGGTGTGATCAATTTACTTAATGGTCCTGTCAAGTGACACCTGTGCAGTGTCCTCTCCTGTCTGAAGTGCTAATGAACTGAGAGAGTGTGTGTGTGTGTGTGTGTGTGTGGTTGCACACTAGCTTTCCCTCTCCCGGCGTCCCATATTTGCAATCAGCCAGTTTTAACAACCTTCAAGACGTGTCGTACATCTCCGAATGACTCCCGCTACAGCTAAAGTAATCGTCTCCATCACCGGAGCTAGGCATCTATAGCAGGGCGACCTTCACCACCGAAACCTCGACACCCCATACGGTGCTTCAACAATAAGGGCCGTACTCTTGGGGGTCGTGTCGGGGACGCGTGATAAATATTTTTCCATTAACAGACTCCTGTTGTCGTCTTTTGGCCTTTGCGTGGCAGGGCAATCCATCAGCGTTTGCCGCGACCGAGTTCAGGGCTCCCGTGGGTTATTAGTGGACTCCTATGGAGCTGTGGTTAAGAGTCACCGGCCTGTCCAGTGCTGAAACAGCATTTCACCAAAACAACAAGCAGCACAGAAGCACAAATGAACAAGAAAGGAATACTTCAGCACTTTCTAACCTAATCTACAGTGTCTGGAGTGGAGGCCTGATAACCAGAGCAGCAAAATACATTATTCAAGTAAAAGTACGGTCGCTTGCTAAAAGTCTAAGTCTCAAGGAGTAATAAAGTACTCATCCAAGTAATTAGTGGAGAAAGAACAGTAAAGTATCATGTAAAAATACACACAAACTTAGATATTAATATCTGCCTTATACTCTTTTATCACTGAAGCTAAATCCTGATTACTAGGTGACCAGTGGCAGCATTTTACCCCATTACCCCATTAACCCCAGCAGAACGACATGGAAGCATAACGTTCAAATCCCGTTCTATACCACACTACAAACCTGAGTACTGCTCTATAACTGAATTACACAACACCACATAGAGAACTACACACAGAAAGCAATAGATATACAAAACAAACTGGCTATACCTGAGTGACGCCACATTTAATAAAAAAAAACCAACGTCGTTTACCTTTTAATATCGGGATTATATAAGAAGCGCATTTAGATTTAGGGGTGAGATTATTTTAAATCTCAACCTGTTTTGTGTTAGAGATTTTACTCGGTGTTACAGAAAATATAAAAGCACAAGGGTGGCATGTTAGCACTTTGCATTCAAATGTGTAAGGGGTAATTTTCATACGTTTGAATATACGCAAGCCTGGCACAGAACGCGAGCACATAAAGGTGAAACCTCCTGCTTTGTGAACTGAATTTCTTTCTCCAACGAAATGAAAAGGAACCCAGTGAAAGGGCCATTATTTCTTTATTGATTTACTTGAGTAAAGGTAAATAGTATCCAGAATAAAAACGACTCACGAGTAAAAGTCACGAAGTAAACGTAGAGTCTTACTACCCATTACTGATGATTACCATGGACTGAGGCTTTTCATTAAGGTAATCAGGTGATATCAATAAATCTTTATTATAGCGTATCACAGTTATGCAGCGGAACACGGATGGCACAGCAGTCTAATACGGCAACACAGGGCAATTCCCAGAGTGCCTTCTAGCCAGGTTGGGCTTCACATGCAGACAGGGATTCAGGGGATCATCTTCCGGGGTTAGGTGCAGGAACCCCACGACCCTGTAAAGGGAAACGGGATTCAAATGTGAAAAAATAAATACCTATAATGAACAATAGTTATTCATTCATCTGAATTACTGACTAATATAAAGTGGTTTGTTGAATCTCAAGCTGAATCAAATCTTTAGTCATAAACTATGTTTACTTTGTTTACTAAGTAAAGATATAATTTAAAAAGTTTTTAGAACCTCGTAACGCTGAAAATAATAGTAAAGAATTCATGAAAGAGTTCTAGGCAAATAAATGTTTCATTTAAGCATTTTGTTCCCCCCAAAAATGCAGTCAAGTTAGATTTTGTCAGCATGTTGAAGCAGATCAGAATTAGTTTGTGGTAATCACAAGACACATTGACACGTTTTTGAAGGATAGTTAGTTGCTTCCATCTTTCAGAAGCTTGCAGAATCGAAAAGCAATGATGAATTTGCAAAATTTTGCGACAGGAAGGGTACCCGACACAAAAGCTGTGCCAAATCTACTGTGCAGCTCAGGACGATCTCTCTAGTGACCCCTAATGGTAGCAGAAGGGAGAGAAACGCTGTAATGAGTTCCCATATTTAGTTTATCTGTGATCTTGTTGACCTGGGTGTATAAATATTATATTATTGTATATATTACTATGTAATTACTGTAAAATGCCATCTAATGAATAGTCCACGTCAATAAAGGAACGTAAAACACGCACAGATGTAATCAAGTATCATTTATTTCACAAAATAAGACATTCTGTTAAACGCATAGCGCTGCCATCTCCACATATTACTCTTAGTGTGTTCGTTTCCCATTTCGCTCGAAGCCTTCAGTTAACTCTAACGAGCTCGCAGTATCAGTCGCCATAGAAAATATATCACATCTGTCTGTGTTTTGTTCTTTTGAACTGTACAAGTACAAAAAAAATGGCAAAGTTTCAAGAACAAGCTGGCTGGCAGTCGAGTCATGCTTGCTGGAGCGTTCGAGGAGGACACCTGATATGCAGAGAAAAGAAAAAAGGGGGACGCACAGAAAGAAAACAGAAAACATGACAACCTAGATATAAAGGGCCACTTTTATGAAAGTGGGATTTTTTTTATAAAAATGCACTGTGGAAATACAGAAAATATTGGGTTTTTTGCACCAAAGTGATGAAAAAAAAGGCAGTCGGATGGTAAATGTTTCCCAAGTAAAAAGCCAAGCGCTTGAGAGAAAAAATAAATATACCTTCTTTTAATAAATTGAAATAAAACCTTTATCGTCATATAATATTAAACAAAGTTATCAGTTCCGATATTCATAGGGATCTTTTTCTCTTTCTCCATCCATTCTGTCGAGGTTCGGGCGAAGCATTCAATCCCACACCGACTGGAACTGATTCCACCCGTTTGAGGCTGCATTTGTTTTGGCCTGGAGCTACATCGAAGAGGTCATCTTGACATCACCTTGACGTCTCGCTCGTTCGGTCCATGCTCCAGCCATCACGGGTATCCCAGTGCTGATGCCGATCCCAGTCTCTGACTGTAGAGGGCATATGGTGAGTAGTAGGGTGCCGTGGCAGGGAGAGAGTGCATAGGAAGGGAAGGTGCTCCGGGAATATGAGCTTTGCTGTAAGGATGGTATCTTGCCAGGCCAAGTCCGGGTGAGCCCCGCAGCGAGAAGGAACTGGGAAGAGACCCAGGACTGCTAGGAGGCGGAAGGTGCAGGTGGCACGAAGCCGCTGCGGATGAGGCAGGGGATGGGTAGGCGGATAAAAGCTTGCCGTCAACGCCGGGGAGGGAGGTGTGAGTGCGCAAGTGCGCCAGGAGTTCCTCTGACGTGGCAAAACGCTTGTCGCAGGGTCCACTGACAGACACCCAGTTGCAGGCGTGAGCAAGGGAGTCGCTAGGGAGCATGAAGCCGTAGGTGTAAAGTGGATGGGACAGGGAAGGAGAAGCACCAGATGAGCCTGGGTGGAGTGCATGAAGGTGTGGGGATGGGTACATGAGCGGGAATCCTGCCTTGAGAGACGAGGACGGATCGTGAACGCAGGTGGTGCAGTTGCCCCCTAGATGGTGTCCGTTAGGGTAAGTCAAGCAGTACGGATCCCGACATAAGCCTTGCATAAAAGATGGAGGTGATGTGCCTGTTAGAGGACTTGAGCTCGGGTGTTTCGCCATCCCTAAACCAGACTTGGCAGGGTCCAAACCGGAGACGAACTGGGATGGGTAGCCAGCGTAGGCGCCAACTATAGAGCCGTGGTAGCCTAGGGTGGACGCAGGCAAGGGAAATACAGAGTGGCCCGGTTTGAAGGGTGAAATGGGGGCGACGTGGCTGGAGTTAGCTAAGGATGGCTGGGAATCTGCCTTGCTTTCTGGACGAGGGCTACTCGAGTCACTGCCGCTGCTGGAATTAGCACTGGCACGTGCCTGGCTAGTGTTGGCTAACTGGGCGTTGTCAAGGGACGCCCTGCCGTTATCCGAGTCTTTCTTCCCGCTGCCGGTGCTGCTATCCGAGCCGGATTCAGAACCGGATTTGGCGTCGACGTTGATGGGTTTCTGCATGGACGGAGACTGTGTGTGCCGGTGTGTATGAGTCTTAGAGGGCGAGCCGGTTCTCGGGGATGATGAGTGAGGAGGAAACGACGGACAAGTGGTGGCGGCTGTAGCAGTCCTGAAACCAGATTTGTCAGAGGATCCGCTGACGCCGTCCTTCCTGCACTCCGAACCACTTTTGGAATAAGGCTTGAAGCTGGACTTGTCCTCTAGGCCCTGCTGCTGCTGCTGATCTCCGGATTTGAGAGCTGAACTGGATCTGCCATCTTTGTCGCCCAAACCGCCAGAGGAGGAGATCGAGCTGAGCTTGGACGACGCAGGAGGATCCGGCTTGCCGATCTGAGAGCAGGTCTGAGCCAGGAGAGCCAGCGGACTCTTCTTAGCATCCAGCTGAAAATAAGGACAAGACTCGTTTAGCGTCAATTCACGTACACAAACTAGCGATGATGTGATGGTACGTCCAGGCTTTGAAGTGCTTATTTTAGGAGACAGGGCATGTATGTTTTATGTACACAGACACTTGTTTACGTGCTTCACAGAGGTGGATTCATTTTTTATTGGGAAAAACGAAAATATTTGATGAGGTCTTACCACTGATGACATGTGGCTTATGTCCTAAACTGGAACTGATGGCATTTCCAGGCTGCACCGCTTTTAAATGCCATAAACAGCCGGCGAGATTTTTAGATCACAGCAATTTTACGACCACTGCTTTAAAACACAGGCTGCTTTCACACATTAATCAGTGTTAAAACTGAAATGTTTAGTCCAGCACTCCAAAGCCACAGCCTATTAATAAAAACGTTTGCGAAATCTTAAACCGGTTTGTCTCGGAATTTGTCTGATATAAATAGGACTTCTTTATGATCTGCCTGATTTATGACCATGTTTGCTGCTTTAGAAAAATAACCCAACTACTTGGAGACTGAAGAGTAGATTAGACAAGGAAGGTGTGGTATAAAATCCCCTGGAGTCAATAAGTAAATAGACATTAATTAAAGAAATTAATTTAATCGTAAAAGAATTAGGGAACATGGTGGGACTATATTAAGAGTAATATTTTATTCTATTTTTTAAAGATCTGAATTCTGTCCTAAATCATATCGTTAATTTACTATTAATCTTTCTTTTTATTTAAAACGTGTGTCATGGTTATGAGTAATACTGATCTGGAATACAAATTGGTAAATTAAATTATAGCAAATGATTTTAGTACATTAATCGTAAATGAATTGATGATAATGTATTAAATTAGTGTCTAATTTCCTGGTTCACACACTTTATTTTCATTTGAAACTGAAAAAACACACTATTAAATATCGCAAGAAAATTGCGGGAAAAAAATCAGTTGTTACCCTAATTAGAAAATGATCAATATTAGGTCATACAGAAAGCAGCAAATACCTCGATAGGGAGGGGCGCGGAGCTGAGTGGCTGCAGGTAGTCCGTGTGCAGCATGTGAGCTGCGCGCGCGCTCAGCATTTGGAGAATCCGCACGGGCAGCCGCTTCGCTTGACGCACCGGATCGTTGAGAGGCAGAGAGCCGAGAGCGACCGGGGGACCTGCGAGGTCGTTCCGGATCCGCTCTAGGTGTGAAGGGCTGACGGTGCTGAGGTCGTTACGGTGACGGTCAGAGCGCGGCGGGGGGGTGTCCGGGCTCGGTGTCCGCGCGACTCCGCAAAGCGCTTCGCTCATGTGGCGCAAAACGGACCGGAGAGAGAGCTGGGCATTCAGGGCGCGCAAGTATCCGAGCCGTGGCGCATGACGTGGTCCCGGTCCTACAAGAAATCCAGGATGTGGCAACCCAAAAATCAACGAGCACAAAACGAGCAGTAAAGTGTATCCTCAGTGATAATCACGAGACACCAGCCGTGAGAGAAATTCCGAGTGTACGGTACCACCAGCCAGTCCCGTGCGCTCCGCTCTGCGCTCCTCTGGGTTCCGTCGTCACTCTGCCAGCCGCGCGCACTTCTCACACTGAGACCTGAACGAGCGCTTCAAAGCTCCGAGCCGACAGCCAATCGTGCAGCGGTGGGCGAGGACTGGGCGGGGGAAAGCACGGACACGCCCCTCCCACCTCCTCGCACCGTGCGAGCTCTTGTTGACCCAAATAGTTTTAGGATCGCTGATATTCGAAGTGTTTTTGGCAGAGCTCTCCATACATCTGGTGTGATTTTATACCACCCAATAAATACCAAGTCCACCTAACAACATGGGTTATGAGGTCAATGGGTGCTGTCAAACATCACACTATCTGTAATGAGCATGGGACCTAAAATTAATCACTAAAGTTCATCAGTAAGTAACTGATCAGTCATAAAAATGAAGCCTAAATAAAGCACAGCACGCTTGGTGTGTTAATATTGGTGTTATGTGGCTTTGCAGCCGGACCAGGCTTTGCTATTGGAGGCACAGTTGCCAGTGCATTGTTGCAGCGTGAATAAACATGACAGATGCTCCGTGTACCATGTTGTTCATTTGCATAGTTAGACATGGATACATGATGTAATATTGTCTATGCAAATACACACCAAGTGCAAATTCCCAAGTGGAGAACATGCAAATTCTACACAGGTGGGACTCAACCCAGGGAGCTCTGAGGGGACGCAACTAACCACTACCCGCCCTCACACAAATGTGTGGGATAACAGTCATGATAAGATGTACAATAAAAGGTTTTTGGTGCTTCAGTGAAAAAAACAAACAATTTCGCATCATTTAACGTGAGCTGGAGTCAGTCAGGACTTGTTTAGCCCTGCGTCTTATTTTTGCAACGACGCCTCCACGATATTATATTTTCAAACATACTATGAGCAACAGTGTTGCAGCACCTTATATCTTCATCACGTCGAAGCTAAATTGCGTTAAGTGGAGAAGTGTGTCAAGTTGACGTTTTCGTCGAACCCATCTAGACACAGAGTTACGCTAACTACTCTTAACGACCCTGTTTTCAGTCCCACGAGAAATGTTTTGCGCCATCGTGAAACCGCAATCACCTAACGGGCCGGTTTACTGTTTTTAGTCTGCAGCTTTTCATGTCAAATTACACCAAATGATACATTTCATACAAAACGACTGCTCGTGTCAAGCTCATGTCTGCTTCCAGAGCTGGAATGTTAATAACTTTATTCCATTACCACGAGCTGCTTTGGCAACAAGGTCATTTAGCTAACTTAATTATGCAAAGAATTGGCCTCATTACTTAAAGCTGAAGCCTGGCTTCAGAGAGGCTGCTGGGAGCAGGGCTGTGATAGTTTAGCGTCTCAGTGCCTTTGAAGCTTGTGAGTAATTTATGACCTGTAATCGTTTGCGGGTTTGAACCGCCTGCATTATTTCATCCTTTGTGTGCTCTGGATACACAAAGGCAAGGCTTGTTTATGGGACACTTGGCCGACGTTTTGCCAGACTGCAAGAATAGTGCACACTATGAATAGTCAATGTCCCTGTCTGACTGAGAGACTGGCTGCGTCCAAAACCACACCCGGCCCACTCTATAGTGCACTATTTTAGGTGAAAGTCCTTAAAGCTTGGAAAAGAATCAGCGCATTCATGACTTTACACAATAAACCACGATGGAACTAAACAACAGTCCTTCAAAGCCTTTTAACAAACCAAAAGCGAGCCACCAACAATACCACCTGGATTTCTTGACATGATAGTGCTGTGAGATCACATTAGAAAACTCAAAAAGCATCCATTTTACCCTGGTCAGAACTGTGGGAGGTTCCAGTCCATCCAGGTATCTGTAAACACTATCAAACCGTGGAGCATCTGCACCCCGAGCCACAGGAGCTGCCCCAAAACCAACCAAAACGTGCATGATTAATTGGTAGCTGAGACTCCAAACTAAAAAACTTGCAAACTAATGGATTACTTTTGCAGAAAAGGCCAGCATTTGTTAGAAAATGTCTGATTTTTCATTATAGGGAGCTTTAACTATTATCAAGGCATATTAATCTGCTGCCTTTCGACATCATGCCATCTTAATTAAAAACAAGTTATACATGCTTATCCACCAAGCAAGAAACGTAGCTGCTCATCGAGCTAGTTTGATTTTAGCTTGGTATCTGATGAGAAAGTCAGCCCTTTAATAAGAAGCAGTCACTGTTATAAACAGGCTAAGCCTAAATTATAACAGCTCCATAAAGTAAGACGTTCAATTTAATGCTTTTTTGTTGAAGGACTGCTTTTGTGCTGCAGATCTGGTAACACTGCATGGCTTCTATGATATGCTAAAATAATATATAAGAAATAATCAGGCTTTATTCTTTACGTAGACCGTAACCGTTGTGGATGATTTACAGGCAGTCACTTATAGGTTTAACTTCCTCTTCTGTGCTTGTATTAGCATTAGCATTAGCATATGGAGCAGACTGAATTTGTGCTGCAGCTTGTAGTTACTGCTTCTCCTAGAAAAGCAAATTTGTCCTACATGTAAATCTACTCCATCTTACACCCAGTTTTCTCCACGTTTTCAAATTGAAACTTGTTGCTTTTGCCTTCCATAACCCTTCATCTCCACAGGCTGAACTTTTTGCATGGCTTTTGCATATGATTTGCACGGACAGGCCTGTAGCTGTGAAAACACATGTATGGCCCGGTCAAACGATTTGCATGCGGAGAAAATAATAGGATATTGACAATATATCTGAGCAGCAGCAAACACATTCAAAATTAGGAAAATGACAACAACCAGGGCTCATCTATAACAAAAAGGCCACGATGGCGCATCAGTTTCCTGTGGTTACGGAAAAGCTTTGATTAGGGAAATACGTGGATCAATCAGATGGTAGTTTGCACTTTTGAGAATAAAAACATTAAACTTTTCACATCAGGTCACTCTTACATATATACTATATAGACAAATGTATTGAGACACACCCCTTAACCACTGAATTCAGGCATTCCCTCCTAGATATTTCGCCATCAACTGTGAGTATTGTTATTGAAAAGTGGAAACAGCATGATCATGTTACAGTGCACAAAGCAGGACCTGTAAAGGCTATGGTTACATACGGAAGAACTTCAGATTGTGAGCCAGGCCCTCAAGTCCAACATCAGTGTTTGACCTAACAAATGCTCTTCTGGATGAATTCCCACAGACACAGTCCAAAATCTTGTAGATCCCAGAATAATGGAAACTGTTTCCGCTTCAAAAACTCCATTAATGCCACAGATTTAGAATGGGACGTCATGAAAGTTCCTGTAGGGCTGATGTGTAGGTGTCCCAATACTTGTGTCCATGGAGAAAAAATCCAGGAAATCACATTGTAGGATTTGTAAAGAATTTTATTGTAAATTATGGTGGAAAATATGTATTTGGTCAACAACAAAAGGTCAACTTAATACTTTGTAACATTGCCTTTGTTGGCAATGACAGAGGTCAAACGTTTCCTGTAAGTCTTCACCAGGTTTGCACACTGCAACTGGTATTTTGGCCCATTCCTCCATGCAGATTTCTCTCTAGAACAGTGATGTTTTGGGGCTGTCGCTGGGCAACACGGACTTTCAACTCCCTCCACACATTTTCTATGAGGTTGAAGTCTGGAGACTGGCTAGGCCACTCCAGGACCTTGAAATGCTTTTTATGGAGCCACTACTTCGTTGCCGGAGCGGTGTGTTTGTGATCATTGTCATGCTGGAAGACCCAGCCATGTTCCATCTTCAATGCTCTCACTGATGGAAGGATGTTTTGGCTTAAAATCTCACGATACATGGCCCCGTTCATTCTTCCCTTAACACGGATCAGTCGTCCTGTCCCCTTTGAAGAAAAACAGCCCCAAAGTTTCTACCCCCATGCTTCACAGTAGGTATGGAGTTCTTAGGATGCTACTCAGCTTTCTTCTTCCTCCAAACACGAGTTGAGTTTTTACCAAAAAGTCCTATTTTGATTTTATCTGACCACATGATATTCTCTGAAATACTCTTCTGGATCATCCATATGCTCTCTGACAAACTTCAGACGGGCCTGGACATGTAGTGGCTTAAGCAGGGTGGCACGCCTGGCACTGCAGGATCTGAGTCCCTCTCTGCGTAGTGTGTTACTGATGGCAGCCTTTGTTACTTTGGTCCCAGCTCTCTGTAGCTCTCTGCTCTCATCAGTCAAGTCAAGTCAGATCTATTTATATAGCGCTTTTTACAATAGAGCATTGTCTCAAAGCAACTTTACAAGTTTAGATTATCTCCTAATAACTACGTCCAATCCCAAATTGAGCAAGCCTAGGGCGACAGTGGCAAGGAAAAACTCCCTGAGTGTTATAGGAAGAAACCTTGGGAGGAGCAAGACTCAAAAAGAACGAAACTAAAGTCATGGAGTCAAAGTTCAAATAAAATGTGAAATATGGACATCGGCATTAAGTGGCCCGGGTATGATGGGGCTGGAGCTGATGACGGAAGCAGCTTGAGTGAAACTGCAGCGGATGAACATCATGTGTGGGGCTGGAAGTGGTACCGGAACTTCTTCAGGTTCCTCAGTGTAGGTCTGGGATCGAGGGAGATTATCAATGGTCTTGTATGTCTTCCATTTTCTTAGAATTGCTCCCAACGTTGATTTATTCACACCAACCTGCTTGCCTATTGTAGATTCACTCTTCCCAGCCTGGTGAGGTCTGCAATTTTCTTCCTGGTGTCCTTCGACAGCTCTTTGGTCTTGGCCATGGTTGAGTTTGGAGTCTGACTGTTTGAGGCGGTGGACAGGTGTCTTTTTATACAGATAATGAAGTCAAACAGGTGCCATTAATACAGGTAACGAGTGGAGGACAGAAGAGCTTCTTAAAGAAGAAGTTACAGGTCTGTGAGAGCCAGAAATCTTGCTTATTTGTGGGTGACCAAATACTTATTTTCCATCATGATTTACAACTAAGTTCTTTAAAAATCCTACAATGTGATTTCCACCTCTCTCATCCTTCTAAGTAGGAGAACTATATATATATATATATACACATATATATATATTTGATTGTTTTATTGGTGGCACTGGACCAGATTCCAGGCCTCGACTCTGCTGTGTGGAGTTTGCATGTTCTCCTTGTGTCTGTGGGTTTCTTCTGGCACTGTGGTTTCCTGTCACACTCCAAAAATCAGGCATTAGGTCAGTCTTTGTCTCTAAAGTACACTAGTGATTGCACTACCAATTGTGAATTAGCCCTGTGATGAACCTCGTCCTGTTCGGCCCCAGATTCCCAGCAACCCTGGATTAAGTATGAAAACGAAATGTTTCTTCGTATGCTGCATTTACGTTGAATTAAACGGATGTTATTTCAGCACAACATCAATAAGCTTCTTGTTTACAGCATTTTCATATATACTGGTAAATTTAATGTACTTTTACCAGTAAAAGTGTTCCAAAAAACTAAGGTCCTAATCTGCAGTCTATTGGTGTAACTACATACTGATAATGTTATTATCGCATGTGATCGGAGTAGCAGAATGCTGCGAATGCTCCTTATTTGAAGGATTCAGTGTGTAAAAGTGAATGACCCCAGAGCTTTAGAGCTGGTCTGACGGTAAAAACAAAGCACACCTGCGGAGACAGATGAAAGCCTATGCACGCCGGGCCCTGCGTAATAAAAGTGACAATAAGACATAAAGCTTGAACTGTTGACCCGGACAGAGGAGGAGTTGCGGGTTAGCGTGTGTTTTACAGGCTTTGTGTAGCATAACTGCGTGGCGGGGAGAAATATTCGTGCCATAATGGGGGGGATAGTCAGGCTTTTTAATCTGTATGAGCGTCACATTAGGGCTCTCAGATCTGTTTGAGAGAGCAGAGGGTTTGGGCTTGTCAACATCCTGTCATTTTAGCTACAACACACACACACACACACACACACACACACACACACACACACACACACACATAGAGACACACCTTAACCACTCCCTGAGACAAACTGACAGATGATCAAAGGCAAGTGAGGTTTCACAGCTATTACTACAGCGTCTCTCTCTGGATAATTAATGATCTGTGTGAGTAATTACCCGCGTTAATCTGGTAGTTGAGTCGAACTGTCAGTCTGTGGTTGCAAATTCACCTAAGGGAGGTGAGCTGCGAGGAATTTTATTGGGAATAAAGTTGCAAAATGAATGAGTCAGGAGAGAAAAAATAAAAAAGAGAGATTATGGAAAGTCCAACTTCAATCCATCAACACTGGAGAGTCTGTTTGGCCTGTCGTTATGAACGTCAAGCATCACTCTTCACTCCCGATGACTTTTAACTTCCATAAAATCAAAACATTTCGAAGAACACGTAAGAACACGTGATTCATGATTTACATCGAGCATTTTTTAGACCTACACACTCACACACACACAGAGCCGACTGTTTTGGCACCTAATCTAGGATCTGCACTGTTCCACCATGAAACGTTCAGCGACTGGCCGGCGAACTTTATCCCAGCAGCGAAATGCTGCTTATTTAGAAACAAGAACCCGTCCTGTCAAAGCTTAGGGGGTAGCCTCAGCCTCAGTGTGACATCAAATGGACTTATTAGTTTATTCATCTAAAGCAGCCACTTTAGCCTGGAAATAGCGGCAGGATGCTTAGGGATAGTTCAACAAATTAACGTGATTTTCTGGGCAAGACCCCACCTGGAGAACATGGCAAACACTACACAGAGATTAGTGGCAAGGATCTGAAGCGTCGCCATAGTGTAATTCCTTCGTTCAGTCGTTCACGAACTAAACACGTGATCCTGTGGTAAGTCCACTCCACATAGGGCATCACACAACCACTCATTCACAACTGGTTTAGATTTGGACGCTTGGAGGTGCGAGGAAACCGAGACGGACAGAATGAGAGCATGCCGTTTTTTTCTCGTGGGATCTGGCAACCGCAGAATGAGACAGGGCACTGAATTAAAGGAAACGATAACTTGTCATTTTATTTCAAGAGTTTTTACAATAGGACAATGTCTTAATGCAACTTTCAGCCCACCTCAGCAGTCGAGCAAGCCTAGGGTGACAGTGGCAAGGAAAAGCCTTCGTCAACCATCTAAATGTGCCAAGGAAGGCATCTCAAACCTCAAAATGGACCCGACCTCATTGGTCAACTTAGATGTAATATTGAAGAATTCATGTCTGACTTTTTTTGTGAAATATGGTTTAAAAGACAAACCGTGCACTATTCCTCTTCAGCGTCTGATCATGAAAGCGTTCCACTCTCGGTCTGGTCGAAACTCAGACTCGATCACCAGCTACGCAAACATGCGCTTCAGATCACGAGGGCTGTGATCTACCTGTCAGCAAACAGCCTTTTGTTATGATTTGATCTCAGGCTTTTACACGCCATCCGTCGTGCCGTTGTAACATCGTCGAGGTGGGCAAATGGGGTTTCTGCTTGGCTTGAGATGACGCCAGCGTTCGTGGGATCTAGCAAAATAATTCGAGCTAAATGTTTTGTCACGGAGCATGAGCGATGATAAGCAATAAGCCCGGCGAACTGCAGAACCGGCGGTAGGAAATGAAGACGGATGAACTAAGAAAACATTCGTGGGATAAGCGAGTCCGGAGGTGGGGGGGCATGAGCTAAGGTGTGGGTGGAATGGAAGGAGTTTTAATAGCACTCAAGAGAAGGAGGAGGAGTCGAAAATAAATACAAAAAAGACAAGGCAAAAAAAAAAAGAATGGATGGGAGGGCTGGAACAACGGGGGGAATGGCTCCTTTCATGTCTGGCCTTGAAGTGGACTCCTAACAGCTGGTTTGGTCTACAACAAAATGACTGATGGCCATTTCCTGTTGCAGATATTTAAAGGGCCATCTCCTCCTTTAAAGAAGGAGACTCACTCGACCTGTCCCTTTAAGCCCGGAGGGGAGTTTGCCTGTGCGTGGTGGTATCACAGCCCGGTGCTTTTAACATTACAGTAGGCAAACAATAGCATGAAAGAAACACCTACACATCCGGAGACAAGAGCTCGCTTTCTGCTCTGATCCTGCAAGTCACAATAAACAGTGTACTCAGCAGCAGGAGATCACTACCCCCAGGGCATTTGGGTGGTGGAGGTAGGGAGGGGCATATGGTTTAACCTGGTGAAAGCTTAAAGTAGGCCGAGGTTTAATAGGGCAAAAAGCAAAATGATAAATCTATGATTCATCTGTTCCTGTAATTGTAAGCATTCACTTTACATGACAGTTTATCTTCTTTTCTACGCAATCTCATAAATACAAAGATAAAAGATGGATCATTTACCTTTCTTTTTTTTTTTTTTGCAATATCATATTTTTAATAACCTGTGTCTATATGAGTAAGCCAGCATTCCTTTCAGTAACAGTTAAGCTACTACTTAATACTTTACTACTTTAATAGTTTCCATTAGTGGTGTATGTATTTCATGAATGAATTTATTTATTTGTACAGATTAAGTACTTAATTATAAGTAAGCAGCTATTTTTCTTGGAATATTGCTTATCTACAATATGAGGTTTAAGATGCATCCTATGCACTTTAATCGTGTTATGCATTATACATTTTGGTCAATCATATCGATTGACTTAGGTTTACTTGCCGATAAATATTAACTTTGGTGTGTTTTACGGTTGCAGATTAGTAATATATTCTTCTTTATTCAAAGGGTTCCACACATAGGAATATGAATGTTAAAATAATGGTGCTAATGGTGTTATTAAAATTAAAGAAGCTTCTGATTTCTTATTTTTTCTATGTTTCATAATCTCAATGCCTTCTCACTTTTTCTACTAATTATGATCATTTTTATCATTCTCATTAGCATATATATTTTAATGTGGATTTTTAAATAATAATACAGCATCGATTAGCAAAACATCACTTAATATTTGGTTAAATTCTTTAAAAATAATTATACAATTTTAATTTAAAAAAAAAGAGATTTCTTGATGATTTGGTAGGATTTCATCCTAGGTGTAATGTAAAAATGTAATTAATGAAATACATAAATCACAGATTTGTATGTGAACAAGAAATAAATTAAATAAAAGAAATAAAAAGAGCACCTTAGCTTAAGACTGTGACTGATCAGATGACTAATAATAATAATATAATAAAGGATTACATTCGATTTAGTGGAATGTGCTACAAGTAAATGGTTATGTTTTCCATAAAGTGGCTCTATTGTTTAGTGCTCTTTACCAGCACTGACAACATTTTACCTTTTTAATAAACAATGCCTGAATATAAATGTTAAAATAATTAGAAAAATCGGTTCATCCTTCATAACTGAGAAAAATCTTCTGATAGTGAGCTGAGCCATTGTGGCCTAAGATCCAGATCTGTAGATGTGTTTTTAGTTTTCTTGCCTTTGTTCTGTGTGTGAGTGTGTTCGGCTGTAATGGGACAGCGCTGTGGGCTAAGGTTCTGACTGTCGTGATATAAACCCAGAGAGAAAGAAAGAAAAAGAAGTAACTGTAAAAAGATACGAGTGGGAGAAGCAGCGGCGTGACCGGCGCATGCAAATCACTCAGATTTAATTAGGTGAGCCTGAAGGATGAGGTGCGTGCGGTGCGGAGCGTCCAGGGGCCGAAGGCGCGCCCATCTCGTCTCCTGAAATAAGAAGTGTTTGATAGGAGAGGGAACGGGACAGCTTTATGGTGTGTGAGTGACGTCCAAGAACAGGGCAGGAGGATGAGGCAAAGCAGAGCTCGCTCTCACTGCATGATTCTACACAAGAGAACCGAGATCAAATACTGAAAGAGACACAATTTCACAAGAAACAGAAAGAGGGTTCGGATACAAAAAACAGCTGCTGTATGAAATAGGAAAAACTAAGGACTTTAAAACAGACAAACACACGAGCCAAAGAGTGGAACTTCAATACAAATATGAAATATGTTAAATATGAAATAGGTTTTCATTTCTGTTTAAAAATATCTTACAGAATAAAAACGTCCTTATCAGCCAGCTTATATGTACATTTCAGCTCGTTACTTTTACTTTCCTAGAAGCTTAACGTCCTGGTTACTCGTCACACTTTCTAAATTTCAAAGTTAGACCACGTAGCTACGTAGTGCCTAGCTTGCATGCTAAGAAGTTTAAAGAAGCAACATTAAATGAATATATTCTGCTTAAAAAGTCATGATAAAAAGCCCCACTCAGGTTTAGCATGTTAGCTTCTTAGATTAGTGAGATGTACAATGGGGCAAAAAAGTATTTAGTCAGCCACTGATTGTGCAAGTTCTCCGACTTAGAAAGATGAGAGGGGTCTGTAATTTTCATCATAGGTACACTTCAACTATGAGAGACAAAATGAGAAAAAAAAATTCAGGAAATTACATTGTAGGATTTTTTAAGAATTTATTTGTAAATCATGGTGAAAAATAAGTATTTGGTCAATAAATTTGGTTCTACTCAGTACTTTATAACATAACCTTCGTTGGCAATGACAGAGGTCAAACGTTTCCTGTAAGTCCTGTAAGTCTTCACCAGGTTTGCACATACTCCATGCAGATCTCCTCTAGAGCAATGATGTTTTGGGGCAACACGGACTTTCAACTCCCTCCACAAATTTTCTATGGGGCTGAGGTCTGGAGACTGGCTAGGCCACTCCAGGACCTTGAAATGCTTTTTATGGAGTCACTCCTTCGTTGCCTGAGCGGTGTGTTTGGGATCATTGTCATGCTGGAAGACCCAGCCACCCACGTTCCATCTTCAATGCTCTCACTGATGGAAGGAGGTTTTGGCTTTAAAATCTCACGATTACATGGCCGTGTTCATTCTTCTCCTTAACACGGATCAGTCGTCCTGTCCCCCTTTGCAGAGAAAACAACCCCCAAAGCATGATGTTTCACCCCCATGCTTCACCATTAGGTATGGCGCATATGACTCAGCATTCTTCTTCCTCCAACATGACGAGTTGAGTTTTTAACCAAAAAGTTCTATTTTGTTTCATCTGACCACATGATATTCTCTCCCACTCCTCTTCTGGGATCATCCATATGCTCTCTGGCAAACTTCAGACGGGCCTGGACATGTACTGGCCTTAAGCAGGGGGCCACGCCTGGCACTGCAGGATCTGAGCCCTCTCGGCGTAGTGTGTTACTGATGGTAGCCTTTTGTTACTTTGGTCCCCAGCTCTCTGCAGGTCATTCATCAGGTCCCTCCGTGTAGTTTTCTGGGTGATTTTTGCTCACCCGTTCTTCATGATCATTTTTGACCCCACGGGATGAGATCTTGCCGTGGGACCCCCAGATCGAGGGAGATTATCAATGGTCTTATATGTCTTCCATTTTCTTACAATTGCTCCCACAGCTGATTTATTCACACCAACCTGCTTGCTTATTGTAGATTCCCTCTTCCCAGCCTGCTGCAAATTTTCTTCCTGGTGTCCTTTGACAGCTCTTTGGTCTTGGCCATGGTGAGTTTGGAGTCTGACTCTTTGAGGCTGTGGACAGGTGTCTTTTATACGGTAACGAGGTCAACAGGTGCCATTGATACAGGTAACGAGTGGAGGACAGAAGAGCTTTTTAAAGAAGAAGTTACAGGTCTGTGAGACCCAGAAATCTTGCTTGTTTGTGGGTGACCAAATACTTATTTTCCACCATGACTTACAATTAAATTCTTTAAAAATGTGATTTCCTGGATTTTTTTTCGCATTTTGTCTCTCATAGTTGAAGTGTACCTATGATGAAAATTACAGACCTCTCTCATCTTTCTAAGTCGGAGAACTTGCACAATCAGTGACTTTTTTGCCCCACTATATGTAGTGATAAAATGATAAATATGAAATTAAATTGACATAAGTTAAATACAAAAATGATTTACAACTTGATCAAAGCAAATAAATCTGACAAATTTCTTTTTAAAACTATGCCTTTGTTACTTTTCTGAACAAACCAAATAGAATTTCTGCGTCATTGTATGCGTTTAATGCGTAATATTTAATAGATATCTCCCTGTACAGCCAGTCACAGTTTACAGTTTACATTACAGTTTGAATGAAACTTCAAATAACAAGTACAAGATAACATTTCAAGTAGAAGCCACATTTAAACTTTTTATATAACTTTTTTCCCTTGCTTAAATAAACAGACTTGTGTGTGCAAATGTGACAAATGCAGCAAACATAAATGTAGCTATGTGTAATAATACAGCGATCAATGCAAGCCACTCAAAGAGGATTTAGTTCATAAAGACAAAGCCTCGAATATATCCAAGATCTAATCCCAGAACATCAGACGTGCAGCGTGATTCATCGGGGCTGATTCGGTGACTCATCCTCGAGTCCTCAGATAGATCAGTCCTGTCTTAACGTGCGATGGACAGATGAGACGGTAAATATTTGCATGACGTTGATGTGACAGAGCGAAGATTAAAACATCAAGGCTACATTTCCTGCACCCAGATTAGGTCAAGCCCAAGTCTAAGAGCGAATTCCAAAGCATAGTGTCGGCTAGCAGAGTAGATTAATCCGAGTCTGGGAAACGGATAGTGTTTAAGCTCGATAATTTTGGAGCTTGTTTTATGGGTTTAGCAGTGAGTTGGTGTTCAGATTAACCCGTCTCTGCGTCTGAGGTTTGCTCTGTCTCTGCCTTTCACCGACATGCCTTGAAGTTAATGAAGGATTTTTATTTAGCTCATAAATGTCTCATGGCGCTTAAAACGTGGCGCTGAAACAAAAGCAGCCATTGTGCTCCACGCAGAGGGAGGGGGGAACACGGTTTTTAAAACAAAACGACCTGATCTGACCACGAGGGCCACAAATCGCTCCGGACACGTCCCATTTCGGAATGAACACACCAGGTAAACGAAAGCAGCACATTCCTCGGGCTTTGTCTTGCCTTGCTTTTTGTACGTGAACCAAACCACAGACATTTTTCTGTCAAAATGTACAAGACATAACACGAAAGATCTGAGCCCGACAAATATAATCGACACTCATCTTTGTTATGAGCTACAGTCCTGACAGGAAAAGTGCTCTGGATTGTTTTAGATTATATCTGGGCGTGTGTAAGATTTTCACATCGTAACCCTATCGTGATTTAAGTTGCAGTATAACTGCTGTTTGCAACAGGTCCCATCCTAACCTGTGGTTCTGTAGCGTTTGCATGTTCCCTAGAGAATGCGAGAGGGAATGCGGCAGCTTGGCGAAGTCAGAGTTCGATCTCGCAACCTTCTGATTAACTCACAAATGTGTCTTTAGAAAGAAAATCTTATTCTTCAGACAAAAAAATTGTTATTCTTCAGACTTAAACTTCTTAAGACTCTTTTCTTAAGACCAATTCATGAAAAGGTTGTGTTCTTAAATGTTTTCTCAACCTTACGTTCGCCTCACACTTGTCTCCAGCTGGAAGAGTTGGCGAGATAAGCTTCTCAACTTACCAAACTTTACATACTTTAGTTATTATATACACTT
This sequence comes from Ancistrus triradiatus, assembly GCA_025084515.1. Classification (NCBI taxonomy): domain Eukaryota; kingdom Metazoa; phylum Chordata; class Actinopteri; order Siluriformes; family Loricariidae; genus Ancistrus; species Ancistrus triradiatus. Next base: position 122,493 of record JAJAGP010000667.1, on the reverse strand, counting down.
TCAATTCAAAAGTTTAAAAACCTTTCAAACAAAGGTCATCCTTAAAATACAAAAGTTGTCCACATTTTGCTTTAGTTGCTTTAATCTCTTTTTTTAAATAAAGAGAGTAAAATCCACAAAGTCTTCTCAGAGACAGAGTAGGTCCTCACTGGGTAAGCTGTCAAATGCAACGTAGATAAGATTTTCTTAAGATAATATTTGAGGACTTCTTATTTTTTCCTCATCGTAGCCCCTCCATACGCTCTTCATGACAGCTGATATTAATCTACATCAACATTTATAAGGGCTAATTCCAGGAGCCGTCATAACGTTGGATTACCTTAAATGAAGTGATGGATTTTCATTGATATAAGGCTCTGTTGTAACGCTTCTGATTCACACAATGATCTGACAGCTCTCCGAGTGAGGTTATTAAAAGAACTAAACAAAATGAAGCACTGCAGTTATGACATTCCAACGTAATTCAGCCCAGAAGCCTGATATCAACAAAACTAACGTCAAACGTTGTGTCACATCAAAGTTGCCGCGATCGATCCGTCTGACAGCTGACGCCGGAATAAACCTAAAGCCGAACGTCTAAATCGTTCTTTACGGTCACGCCAAGTTTCGTCAAGAGTTTACAAAGGTGTCACATCATCTTACTGACATCGTGTAACGCGTTATGAGGATTATATACAGTACTGTGCAAAAGTCTTAGGCCACCATTAGATTAGATGTACCACTGTTTATTAGATTGCAATCAGTAAATACAAAAAAATCAGAATCTATAGGCTAGATTTAGTGTGACCTCGCCTTACACTTTTGAAGTTGTTGAAGTCGAACCTCCTACAGTCTGAAGAAGCTTGAGCAGGAACTTTTTGGAAGGGTAGAAGCCAAGAAACCACTTTTCAGAAGGGAAACAGGGCCTGAAAGCCTCAGATATACAAAGATTTTAAGGTAGATCAGCAGAAATGAGTGTTATGGAGTGACGAATCTACATTTTTGGCTCCAATCATCCAGCTCTCTGCAGGTCATTCATCAGGTCCCTCTGTGTAGTTCTGGGATTTTTCCTCACCGTTCTCATGATCATTTTGACCCCACAGGATGAGAATCTTGCATGGAGCCCCAGATCGAGGGAGATTATCAATGGTCTTGTATGTCTTACAATTGCTCCCACAGTTGATTTATTCACACCAACCTGCTTGCCTATTGTAGATTCACTCTTCCCAGCCTGGTGCAGGTCTACAATTTTCTTCCTGGTGTCCTTCGACAGCTCTTTGGTCTTGGCCATGGTTGAGTTTGGAGTCTGACTCTTTGAGGCTGTGGACAGGTGTCTATTATACAGGTAACGAGGTCAAACAGGTGCCATTAATACAGGTAACGAGTGGAGGACAGAAGAGCTTCTTAAAGAAGAAGTTACAGGTCTGTGAGAGCCAGAAATCTTGCTTGTTTGTGGGTGACCAAATACTTATTTTCCACCATGAATTACAATTAAATTCTTTAAAAATCCTACAATGTGATTTCCTGGATTTTTTTTCTCATTTTGTCTCTCGTAGTTGAAGTGTACCTATGATGAACATTACAGAACTTGCACAGTCAGTGGCTGACTAAATACTTTTTTGTCCCACTGTATGTATAGAGCTCATAAGTAAACATAACCATCATAACCACTGATATTATCCAAAATGTGACAGTTACGTGTAGATTGCTTTAAATCCAGGTCATGTAAGTACAGGTCATGGTGTGGTTTTACTAACACAACAGCATAAAAGCAACCTTAACATGACTAACATGACTTAGGCTGACATTTAAATCTTATGGTGTTTAGTGTTTATAGTGCAAATGCTAACCAAAACTGCGGCATTGCCTTAAATATCATGATATACAACCGATTATTGAGACACACTTAATGACATCATTACAAGCTCCAGTTCAAACCCCGACACATCACTAGCTGAGTTTCCTCAGCTCATAAAATGCCAGATGTTTTCATTTTCTCATTTTTTTTATTTGCGCTTTCCACCATTCACCAGAGTCTTACCTCTTACCTCACGAACCGAAGGTAAATAATGAGGTATGATGTCACGTCCTGAAAAAACGGGTCCTGTATCTTAGAAAATACTTACCATTCATCGGTGTGGGTTTGCCAGCAGACTGAATAGCATGTGCCACGGTGCCCACGTAACAGGAGACAGGCGACGTGAAGGCTCGCGATTAAAAGCCAATCACCGGCCGTCAGTCACGTCACTTCAAACAAAAGATTATTACCCTGATCCGCCTCACTCATTAATTTCCCAGCGAGCGGCTGCCGTGCAGGGGTCAATGTGGGGAAATACAAAACACGGTGTCAACTCGACATTGTACACGTTTGGCAAAGGACAACCCGAGCCACTTACTGGCATAAGGCACTGGGACACTTTAAAGACCTAACCCATTTCTTTGGAATGTGGCAGGAAATTTGTGTTTGCGTTCACAATAAGCAAACACTCTAACACATTGCTTTGTACAAAATCAAGGCAATTGTGTGTTAATGGTGTGCTTAAGAACCCAATAGTGGTATCTTGGCAGAGGTGAGATTTGAACCTGAATCTTCTGGCCACTAGGCTGGCACAGGAAATCAGAACATGTGGAGTAAACCCACTTGCAGAACAAGCACACCCTACACAATCCAGGCCAGGAATCGAAACGGGCACTACTAGAGCTGTGAGGTGACAGGACTAACCATGGCACCGCGATGCCAGCCTACAGCTACTTTACATTAAGGAAAAAGTGGGTCAGGCAGACAAAGGTTTGGGCAAAATGTTGAGATGGCGAAACTGCTGATTCTTTAAAACAACGCAACCTAGACGAAACAAAACTATTTTTCTGATGAATGCCAACCTGTCCTTATTCACAAGTCATTTATCCTGCTATACTGGCAATGAAGCATTCTTTTTCCTCTTTGACAGCCAGCCCCATGTCCTCGATCCTCACAATGATAGAAACAGAGATGCAGCCCATCGGTCGCTAATGTAAAATCATTAGCACTCGCTACATGTCTAACAGTTTTTGTTTCGCAACGCTGGGGCAGATTTCTAGTGTTTGATACTGCCCAGATTCCGTTGCAGTTCCTTGGGAAGCCTGAATCCTGTGAAAGGTTATTTGCTGAGAAAGGGAGATGGAAAGAGAGAGAGAGAGAGAGAGAGAGAGAGAGAGATGGAGAACGAGTAGTGTGCACAAAACCTGCCAGAAGGTTACACTGCCTCTGTGTCATAAATTACTGTGACAGTCCACCAGAACGGGGGCTGTGCTGAAGGGGACGAGAGAGAATGAGAGAGAGAGGGAGAGAGAACGAGACAGAGTAGGGGTGGTGGCAGCCTCCTTCTCGCCCCCACTTGATGAACGAGCCTCAGAACAAGGCAGAGAATACATCATATCACCTCTAATGGGGCCCCATTTCCCCGGCCATAACTCAGCGTTTAAAAATAGAGAGGAGCGGGTGAAATATGGCGCCGTATATCGCCCTGGCCTGACATTTTTACGAGTCCTCCCCGCAGTATGGAGGCCCTGATTGCTATTTCAAAAGAAGCCTGTCAGGTCCAGCGCTGAGCGCAACCAGCTGCTACGGAGGGCGGGAGGGGGAGGGGGGGAGAATTATGGGCTCGGAGATGTGGGTTATCTTTTCAGAGAGTCGTTCAAGTCGCTGATTTACAGTGTTTGCGCTTGGCGTTATTAAAAACCGAATCCGCAGAGCTTGCCATCGCTCAGCCAATCTGCAGGGGCAGATGTGGGAAATTCCTCCACTGGCCTGCACGTTAAGAAGGGAACGAAGAAAGAGAGAAACGCATGCAAAGACGCAAAGGTTTAGGCGTTTCTGCTGTCCTTCCTTCACTATTGCAGAGTGTTTGTAAGGTTAGCGTAACATTTCACAAGCCCTTCTCGCGTTTCGATCCTGTGGAGGACGTGTAAACTTTAAGGCCATGTCCAGCCATGTTGTAAACTGGGCTCCGCTTCACACGAGCGTCGCCTGTTCTTTTTCTCGCACGGCAGCGATGATGAGAACGTCAGAAGACTCGTAAAGTTATCAGACGCTATCGCCCGACCTTGACTTTTATTAGTGCCTGTATTTACGGCGCATCTGAAGCGGAGCGGGTTTTTTTTTTTTTTTTTTTAACTTTATTCATGGCGGTATAAACTATGTAAGCCTCGCAGGAATGTCTTCCAAACGGCCCTTTTCTCAGATCAGTCTATTAAAGTCTGCGTTGGACTCCCGCCACTGGCACATCATTTATCTCCGCCTCGGCTAAGAAGAATTATTGTTGTGTAAATCTCCGAGCCTTTTAGGAGATCAAAGTTCCAAGACATAAATCACATTTGCCTGTGTGCACCTTCACACACACACACACTTACGCACAAAGCAGAGGGACACACTGAAGGACACACCCATGCACACATACAAATATCCACGAGGTTCTTTGGATATTTAATGTATTTACACCTCATATCATTTTATACTCCTCTAAACACCGGTTAATGCTCTGCTAAACATCTCACTGCTTTCTGACACGCTGCCTGGTGTCCCTGGACAAACGCTAACATGCTGACTGAAAGCTAACCTTGGCGTAACCTAGCACTGTAACTTGTGATTGAAATTATTACCTAAAATATTACTCTGAGTGGAAGATTTTCGTATCAAGTGAGTAAAAACTAACTTTGAGTGTGAAAGACAAGTACTTTGTTTTATTCATCTGTACTTGATCATTTCTGTGACGTAACACTTTTTACTTTTACACACTACATTCCAAAACTTTCGTTCTTTGTATTCACTTCATTTTCAAAATGGGCTTGCTACTTCAGCTTTTATGAATCTATTTATCTAGTTGTATATGTTTTTCTGTTTTATTTAGGCAGTAGTAGTCAGACACCTAAAGAAGCGGCAGTCTGAATCCTGGGTTTATTTTTGACGCGCTGCAACTGGCGCAAGGGTGCATGCTCCAAAGATGGTGGTTCCGCCTCTCATGGGGTTGTGCATCATTTTTTGCAGGTGTTCGTTTTCATTCAAATGAAAAATCCAAAGTATTTTGTATGTTTTGGTTCCTCATGTCCTGAAAATGTTTTGATTCTGTTGTTGCTCTGGTTAAATAAAGATGATAATATTTGTATGATTTTTTGTAAATGATTCATCTAGTAGTTGTAGTTACAAACCACAATGTAGTGTAAGTGTCATGAATCTGCACCTCTTACCCCCCAATAAAAGACATCCTGTTCCAAAAGTTGAGTTAGAAAGACTTTTTAAAGAAATACTTTTACTTTTTTGCTTCAAGTACATCTTAAGTACTTCTAATTTGACTTCTTTTGTATTTCTGCCAGCTCTGAAGATAACTCAAATAATGAAAGCTAAGAAATTGAGTGAAAAATTGTAAAAAAGTGTAGGAAGTGAACCAAGTTAGTAAAAGTAAACCTGGATAGTGAAAGCCGTTGGCGGTGACTCCTGAGTGCCAGCGCTGGTTGACACACGAGGGCATTTGCATGAGATTTCTTTTGCCTCCAGGATCCACTGTCTACTTTGGTGAAAGAAGGAGATTTAGGAAATGGAAAACATGAGAAAACATGGTTTGGGGGCATCGTACGTGATAACAGTGATCCATACGCTCCATTTAGGAGTGATTACGCATTCGTGTGTGTGTGTGTTTAGTGTGGATTCAGACGTTCCAGACCTCGTGTCTGCTGCCTGATTCTATCAGCAAACACGGCTGCTGAGCGGCGGCGAGAGACAAAATAAAGAGCACGCAGGCTTAGCGATAACACCGGTGGATTATCGGGTATTTGCCTGCCTCTGCCTTGATGGGCTTCAAAACAGATTTGGTGGAAACGATCTGACAGCGAGGAGAGCGATGACGGCGAGACGTGGCGGATAGAAGCGCGCGCTGGGGGTCTAGTTTTCCGACGAGCTTCTTTTGGTTCGTCTCTGAGACCGAAGAGTAAATACTCTGCCTAGATTGCAGATGCCACTGTGTGTGTGTGTGTGTGTGTGTAGTCAGAGATTCCCGAGACGTGTGAAGACGGTCTGGAGAAACGTTCAGACAGAGTGCTTCAGATCCCAACAGATGATAGCGTGTTTGAGACAAGATAATGTCTGTGAGCACACCGAAGGCTTACACAAACACAACACCGATTGTCAGCGCCGGAACAAAAGCACCCAGCTCTCTCTTTTCTTCTGCTCTCCTTTTTACCCTTTCAGAACTCAGACGTGAGTGGCAGCAAAGTGGCTTTGCTGAAGTGTAGTAATTAATCAGGCACTCTTAAAAAATGGCCACTTCAGACCAACGGAGACAAGAATAGGACGTTTTCCCTCGTTAAGGCACCTTCTAAGAACTAAGGAACATGGTTATAAACATTCCTTGTGTCAACAGTTTCACAGACCATTCTAAAGCCCAAACTCACAAACAAGTCTCAAATGGCTTTACGTGATCTTCTCAGATCCCCACCCCTTGAAGACCTTGGAAAAGGATGGAAGCCCTTTCCATTAAGCTATTGTTGAAGCTATTAGTTGATCTTCCAGTAGCGAGGTTGCAGGTGGTAGCCCTCATGTTTGACCAACCTCCTCTGGGCTTTCAGGAGCTCCTGATCAGGCATAAACCATAAATTGTGGCCTCCCGGGACATGTAGCAACTTACGGACACTCTGAAAGGCGACAATATCCTATTGTTTTGACGGAGGTTAATGGTCTTGAGGAAGCCCTTCTCAGCCTTCATTCCGTCCAGGAGGTAGGGAAATTTTACAGACCAGTAAATCTGTTTCTGTCTATCAGGCTGGATCGTGTGAAGCCACCTGCAGCATTGGCCACCCTTCTGGCACCTCCCTTTTAAATGTTGTCCTTAAACCAAATGCAGCAGCGCGGCAGGGTTCGCACCTAGTTGACAGGATGATCTAGAGACTTTAAAAGGGAGGTGCCAGTCGTGACGCCTAGATCAGAGTCAGACCACTCGGTCATAAACGCGTCCGGGAGAGAGGAGGTTTTATGGCCCTCAGCTGTTTTAAGCAGTCATGGACTTGGCGAGTCCCGTGACACCCCACCCACCAGGGACGCAGGTTTACTAACGTTACCACATGAGAACCATGTTTGTTACAGGAGCAGTCAACGATAGCTGTCGGAATAGGTTGTAAACTCACATCCCATGACTGCCCCTGAAGCCCTTCAGATCTAGGTCTAGCTTGCATTTGGGGTACTTTTCCAGCTTTGTTCATCTCCTCCATCTTCTGTTTATGCATCAGACAGAACTCGACCTCCAGACAGACTGTCCCCCAAGTGCACACCCAGATTTCAGACCTCCATACCCATTTTCTCTTCACCTCCATGTTACTGCTGTCTTGTAAAACATTAAATGTTTGGCTCAGGTGTAGTCGGTACCACTTCAGAAAGTTTTCAAGAGTACAGTCTCTCCAGTGGTTGACTCCTGAGAGCAACCCGTGCTTTCGTCTTGGAGTGTAAACACAGACAAGTCTTCATTGGAACTGCTGTGTATTCTCATTTATATAACTTCTAACGTGAGATGTCAATTATCATACAGTCTCAGAAACAACTTTGCATGTTTAATAAACAACATGAAGCCATTTGAGGCGACAGTGTGATGGCTGAGGCAATGAGTTTGCATGGTTCCTCCTCTCTTTGACATTTGCTTGGGGAATCCCAGTTTCGTTGAATTAGTCAACAATTTGGTGCAACATTTGCATCGAAACACATTCTGATGCATGATCCAGTTCCGCTCATCTTTATTCCATCTGTTGTCTGTAAGATGATGTGAGCAGTACACAGGACACCCCGCTGCATGTTTAGAAAACAACTCAGAGTGCGTTTACATGGATTTAACAATCCGCTCGTAGTTGGATTTCCGCAGTTATATGATTATTTAAGTGGGCATGAATACAGCATACTCCGATCTAGAAATCAGTTAAGAAATACGATAGACAGAGCTGGACTTTAGCGTGTATACCAGTTACCGGTTGCCAGATCGTCTTTTCTTTATTTGGGTTATTTTGCCATTGACTGTAGTTTTTTCTCGTGGCATCTGGCAACCCCAAAAACATTCCCTTTTTATTGAAGAATGCCACTTAATAAGAATAATGCAGATAACAATTGTTCAAACATGAAAAAAGGTAATTTTTTTCAAGTATGTTTGAAGCCAAGGTGAACAATACGAAGCAATGAAGGTTGTGCTAGTAGTATCTTTAAGAATCTGAAGGTATTTATTTATGATTGATAGAGAGATTACTCTGCAAATGTTTGACATTCGTTTCTCCCAGTAGTTTTGGGTGCAAACGCACCGTAGCTTCTCTTGTGAAGTTCTAAGCGTTCGTGCGTTGTTTCTCCATGCCGTTAATAAAGCAAACTTTGGACACCTCGTCTGTTCGTTTGATTGAATATATTTAGGAATAAACAGTACTGAGTGGGTGTATGAGGGCTTAACTCCTGCCATACAGTCCTGTTTTTCCCACCTGTACCTGTCATGCACATTGAGGAAAGATGAAAGCTTCTCTGTGCTTTGTCAATCACTGGGATGAGAGACGGGTAGAACAAAAAAAGAGGAGATGAAGAGAAGGATAACAGATGCTCCCCCTGTCTCACCCCTCCCTCAGGGCATATCTCTCTCGGCCTTATTCTCTCTCTCTCCCATCATCCCCTGACTGCGAGCTCTCCTCTGACTGAACTGATACGCCCTGTCCTCCTTTCTTTCCTGCTCTCATCTCTCTTCAACCTGTCAACTCCGTCTAAGCCCGGATTAGGCAACAAGGCCTCGGTGTATATCTGTCAGTGTGTTCGTGCATGTGTGTGTGTGTGTGCGTGTGTGTGTGTATGAGATGTTCCCCCGAGTCTCCCTCGGGCGACAGTGTGATGTCAGCACTCTCATGTCAGGAGTCGTCCATCATCTCTGGGCCATCAACAAGCCATGGCATCCGCCTGTCACTTTGAGTTACCACGGATACTGTCGCCTACGGAGACCGCAGAGACACCGGAGATCGGGTTACGCACCGCTGCGGTGGCACGAGAAACGTGACACTCGTTAGATGACACTGCAGTCATCACAGCGTTTGTTTGTGTTTCAAATGTGTCTGATTTGCGTGCGTGTCTGACTGACACTCGTAGCGAGCCGAGGCCAGGTGGCGTCCGGTTGTAAATTCTGCCCCTGCCTTCTTATACACACACTTGTTCCTTCTGGCTACAACCTGTCACGCTCGCCATACAAATCGACTGAGACGGGGGTAAGTGTGATGAGGCATCAACCCAAAAGAAAGAACGTAAAATCTTTTTGTTAAAGCCAGAAGATATGATCCTCTGAAAAGGTTTGTGCTTCGATTCGAGGGAACAGTTGTGACCCATCCATCACAGAGCAGATGTGAAATCCCACAGGTGTGCTGGCTGTTAAAACAAAAAGGCAGGACACTTTAACAGAGACGGGTCTGTTGCTCTTTGTATACCTAACGCAAAGTAAACACTTTTCAGCTGGATTTTAAAGTCAAATTGCATCTCGTCTAGTGCATGTACCTTGACGACGTTTTCTCAGTTGCCTTGTCGTTGAGGTGCCAATACTTTCGAGCATTTTGTAAATTATTGATGATCAGTCATCTGATGTGAGCACAAAATGAGAAGTGTACACAGATCACACCTGCAGTCACTTCTTTTGGATGTGGCTTTGACGTGGTTGAGAAGGTCAGTCCAAACCAGATCCAAGATCCAAATCCAAGAAGCAGGTGTTTTACCCGTAAGGTATGGCATATATTAAACCATGTCTGTCAGTTGCATGGAATATTTGGAGAACACGAAGAAAGAATTGTAGGAACAATGCAATCAAAGCGAGTGAGTGTTTCACATGCAAAAGCATGCAGGTTCAGGGCGTACTATTTGTTGTTTTTATGTAGATCCTGTTTCGTTTGGATAAACTAAACCATCTGAGAAAGATTTAGGGTTTTAATGAAAGTCAAATCAAAATCCAGAGATCCCTTCCATTGTTTTTGCAGTAGTGTTGTAGTCAAGACTGTTAGAGCCAAGTCGAGTCAAGACCGAGACTTTTAGTAGTCCAGTCATGACCGAGATCGGGAGTGGCTGAGATTGAGATGAGGCTGAAGCCAGATTACTTATCATACAAGAATAAAAAGACGAAATGAAAAAACGCAATTAGTTTTGAATACACTTTACATTCATTATACATGATATATCTTACTAAATAATATTTTATTCCATCATATATTTTGTAAAATATAACATTAAGTAATATGTAGCCTAAAATGATTATTAATTATTATCATATTCGTATTCATAGTCTTGTTCAAACTAAGGCGATGTAAGTTTTGGGAGCGAATGATGGTGATGCTTCTGTTTGCCTTCTTCTCTCAAACTTAATCAGAGCTTAATCAGAATCCACATAAAGTCACCTGAATATAAACAACAACATCCATTCCATCCAATAACATTTCAATCTGCTCTCAAACAAAAACACCCTTATCCAGAGCAACTTACAACTAATGCATTAATAAATTCTTACAATCCAAGCAATTGTGGGTTGAAGGTCTTGCTCATGGATCCAGAGTCCAGTACCAGAGTCCAGCACCTAGGCCACCACATTCCCACTTTTACAATCTTAACATCAGACTATTCCAAATAAAACAGGTTCATTGATTGGATACTGTGGTAGCCTAGTGGTTAAGGTGCAGGACTATGCACCAGAAGGTCCAGGGTTCAAATCCCACCTCAGCCAAAGCTGCCACTGTTGGGTCCTTGAGCAAGACCCTTAACCCACAATTGCTTGGATTGTAAGACTGTATCAATTGTAAGTCGCTCTGGATAAGGGCGTCTGCTAAATGCTGTAAATGTAAATGTAAATGTACTGAATGGGAAGAGCAGGAACTTTCTCCCTGTTAAAGTAATGAATGGTTTATTGTGTTTGAATTAGATTATTGATATTCAATATAGATAGAAATAAAGTTCCGTTTATAATTAACATTACCTCAGAAAGACGCGTCGATCTCGGCTGGTCTCGACAACAATTTCTGAGTACCCTGAGAGCGAGACCAGACTTGTGTATTGGAACAATATTTCTGTACTTTGTCAGGGTTCTGACAAAGCCCTTAAACCTCATATGCTTGGGCTGTATGTTGTATGTCGCTCTGGATAAGGGCCTTAAAGACCCCTAAATCTGGCAACCATTGCCTCTCCTCAAACATGACTACATACTAAATATTATGTCCAAGACGACATCTCGCCGCGGTAGTGCAGTCAAAACCATGAGTTCAAACGCTTCACTCTACAGAGAGCGACTTTTCCAAACGACTTTGCCCTCCCACCCTGTCAAAGCACCTCTCCAAGCATCAGAAGGCTTCGGAAGCCTTTTAGGAAGGAAGCAAAAACCGGGCTTTGCAGGGCTAAAGCGGTCGTGGTGTAGAAAGACCTGCTTTGAGCAGTCATTGTCTGGTGTGGACTTTGATCACACGGGATGACACAGGGGTGAAGGGGGGTGGTGTTGTGCTTGAAATCTCTTCTAAAAAATCACCGTGCAGGCTGTGATGTTGCCCCCCTGCCGAGCCAGGGGTATGGTCCGTTAACTGAAATCACCCACGTGGTATTAAAGGCTGTTGAGACCAACTTTTACTAACTTATGTACCTGAATGAGATACACACTGAAAAAATTTGAAGTGTGTTGCTTGTTGTTGACTTTGAGGTACAAAATGCACAGAAGCTCATTTACCCCTGCTGGTCAGGGTCGTGTTGAACCTGTCGCCAGTCCTTCCAGTTCCTTTAGCACACCTCATGTTGCCCAGGGTTCCAACCGAGGACCTCAGGAGCTGCTGTTTGCAGCCACAGGAGCTGCTCGTGCAATATCTACAAAACTCTCACATTGTAGCTCCAGTAGCTCCCCCAAAATAAACATGGTCATAAATGAGGGCAGCTTTAGGGTCGGCTTTCAGAATCAACACCACTGCAGAGAATGGGTTCTCCTCCACAGTCCAGTCATGATGCTTTACACCACTTAAGATGAGTTTTGTGATTGTGATGATGATTTTCAGCTTGTAGGCGACGTTGCGTATGAACTTTGGGTTCCAGAGACATTCTGCAAGCTTGTGTTGCTGCTCCTCGAATTTTCACCCTTGTATGCGGATGATGAACTGGTTATAACCCTTCACTTCGTCTGCTGGGGGGTGCGATAACTCTACTTATAAGTTCGAATCCCGTGGTTTACCTTCAAAGGTTTCGGCTGCTATGGCTGCTCGGTGAGTATGTGTGTGTTTTGGGTTTAGTGTTGCATGAGTGTTCCTCTATAGCTTAGCAGCGCTTTGATAATCAGAGCAGGACTGAAGGGCTTGGCGTTGAGAAGGGGGATCCTGCTGAGGTCGTGCCCTCGGGAGTGCACTTCGAATCGGCCCTGTCTGATTAAGAGATGCCCCTCTCCGCGTGATCACTTTGATGTCTTTCTCTCAGGGGAGCTTTCCTCATTCTTCCTCTCTCTAATCCCCGAATGCAGTCGAGTGGCCGGCGTTACGCTCGAGTGTACATCTGCATTCGCGTCCGTTTGGAGCACGACCGGCAGCTAATTGAATTAGGGCTCCGAATCAGCCCACCATTTTGAGTCATTATTCACGTTTTAATGCGTCCCTGTGGCTCCTCGTGGTTTAAATTTGTTTAGGAATTTACAGCTCCTATGCCTGGCTATTGATTCGTCTATTTGTCATCAGATTTGTGCACGCGCTTAAAAGCGTGCATCTAATGGTTGGACCAGGGGCCTTCAGCAGCCTGACTGCTTTTAACATGACAGATTAACGTGAGCTCTATGCAGCACGCGCGCATATTTATAAGGCCGCATAACTTTTAAGGCACTGGCGAAGAAATAAAACAGTAAATCTCCAGCGCCGAGAGCGGCTGAGGCCGTTCATAAAGCACCGAGCAAACATTTTTCCCTCCACCTGTAGTAAATTCAGCGAGATCGTTTGCCCCTGGCTCTCGAGAAAACTCCACAAACCGTACAGCCTCGGAGAGGGAAAATAACCGCGCACCCATAATTAATGTGCGTGTCCCGACTAATTCAGTTCCTCCATGGTTTAAGAAGTCGTGTAATAAATGTCAGCAGCATTTAGCTCATTTCTGTGGATGCGTTTAGTGGAACACATAATTCTCGGAGAAGCGGCCATACTTCCCAGACGTAAAGTCATAAAAATCGGAGCTCTAATTTGTCTCGAAATCTGCTCATTGACTCGCTTTTGAGGCTACACCAATCATGGTTGTTTTAAATAACATACTGCCTAATTTTCCAAAACGACTTTGCAAAATTAGGCATGATACACTGAATAAAATTCAACCGCAGACACAAATTACCAGCAACAATGGAAACGTTATTTCAAATCACTGCCGGGACTCGAACACATTCCACCCCCACTAAGGTCTAAATGCCCAAAAGTGACATGTTCATTGGTGCCGGACAGTCCAGTGGCGAAAAAAACAAAAGCTGTAAACCTCAGAGAGAGAGGCTGACGCCGTTCATAAAGCTCCAAGCCATTGTTTTCTCCACCTGTACTAAATCAGCGGAGATCGTTTGCCCCCAGTTCTTGCGAAAACTCCACAAACCGTCCAGCCTCTCAGAGGGAACAGGACTACGCACGAATAATTAATGTATGTGTCCCAACTAATTCAGTTCCTCCATGGTTTAAGAAGTCATGCAATAAATGTCAGCAGCCTTTAGCTCATTTCTGTGGATGCATTTAGTGGAAAACATAATTCTTGGAGCAGCAGCCGTACTTCCCAGACGTAAAATCATAAAAATCAGAGCACTAATTTGGCTTGACCTCCAGAGAAACGTCTGCCGGGCTTTTAAGGATCCACTAATCATCGTTTTGTTTCGTCAGTGCACACAGCGTTTACTGTTCGAATGAATTTTTCTCAGGAAAAGCCGACCGGTGTCCAAGAATAGGCTTTGCAAAATTAGACATGCCACACTGAATAAATGTGACAGACAGAATGTAAAATGCTAAAGGTTATTTCGAGTCGGTTCTAGATGCTGTCATGAAACTATTTACCATATTTTAAAATGTTATGGCCCTCAAAAGTGCATGTACTAGAAAGATAATTATATGGCACACACTGGGTCAACATAATGAGAAAGCATTTCTGACCCTCTTTGGCATCCATAACCGTAGTGACAATTTAAGCATCCAAATCACCTCTCTGTTTGTGCCGATGTTGGACGGGCTGTAACGTAAGCGTGGGTGTGGTCAGGGCGGGCCTGAAGCTGGATGGGCATCTGTGCCTGTTTACTAAATAACAGTTGCAGACCTGATGCCATGCACACATCTACACGAAAGAGAAACCCGCGGAAAGGCCCGAGCGGCGCATGACGCCGTGCCTCTAATTAGCTCCGACAGCCTGACACACAATATGGCAGCTGTAATGTGATTAGGGCCGCATGCCACTCGCTATTCGGAGGCCCAGCGGCGAAAGGCTGGCGCTGCCAAGCTAAACACATCGCCACAAGAAAGGGGCAGCAGAGCAATCATTTACGCTCGGATGTTTGCCGCTTCGGGGGGACGAGGTTGGAGCTGAGTCGCATCTCGGGGCTGCGTGATTACTAACACATGCCGAGAGAACGGAGCAAACATTGTGGTGAGGCATGAAGGCCACGAACCGATGACGAGAGGAAAAACTGGGAGAGCGAGAGAGCTGACCTGAGCTGCGGTGTGTTCCAGAGAGATGGGAGATGGCAGAGACAAATGGAAAAGTTCGAGGGGAAAAGAGCGGAGATGAAAAAGAGGAAATACGGCTGTCAGATCGGGTTAAAGCAGAGAGCAGCAGCTTGGACCGTGTACAGCTAAAGAATTTCAGAAAGAGAGCTCTATGATATGGACTACATAACTACAGTCGTACCAAATATAGGAATGGAACAGATTCGAGAAAACATCTCCGATAGTGAAAATACGGATAGCAGGAGCCCTATTCCTTCGACTCTAATAAAATCGTTCTACCTGCTGGGGTGTTGACATGGATAAGGGTCATTGTGAGAAACAAGTCTGGATGCGATGGGCATCCCAGAAAGAAGGCACTGCCAAGTCTCAAACCCCATTCTCCCAGGGTTGTAGGTTGGCACGTTAGATGCCTGTGCCCCCGCACATGTATACATATAGCACCAAAATGCATCAATCAGTCGATTATAAGCAAGATTGTAAACTACATGTTCTTTCAAGCTTGTGTAGATTGTAAGAACATTTACAACCTTCCCCCAGTCCAGGGATAAGCAGCCTGGTACTCTCCCGTGCTAACAGAGAAACAGCAAGTGATGTTGGTGTAACAGAAATTCAAGTAACGATGGATTAGTCAGAATGTATCCCCATTGTAAATCTATACACAGGACTACCAGTAAATAATGAACTAACACTAGCTTAAAAAAGTGAGCAAAATCCCCACAGGGTAAGAAATGCCAGATTTTTTTATCCTTCTGGGGACCAGTGATACTGTATGCCATCTTTCTCTCTGCCCAGTTCCCTCACTTGCTGTCCCTCACTCAGTCTCACACACACTCAGACATGGACACGGACACACATACTGGGTAAGTGTGTGTGTGTGTGTGTGTGTGTGTGTGTGTGTGTGTGTGTGAGTGAGTGATTGAGTGAGGGAGAGTGAGCGAGGGAAATGGGCCGAGTGCAGGGAATGATGGATAGCACTCATTTTCTTTCATCAGTGTCCATGATTTGTGAGCGTTGGCTGAACACACACACACACACACACACACACACACACACACCACACGACACTATGCACACACACAAGTCATGCCAGTGAAGCATTTTACATTGGTGTTACTGGAAAGACTCGAGAAGCAAGAAATCCTGGCACATTCACACACACACACACACACACACAAACACACACACACACACACACACACACACACACTGACGCATGTTTAACAGTTTTGAAGAATGAGTGTAATTTGTGGATTGGCTTTGTTTGGCAGAACAATGGCTTTGCTCTCGGTGTGTACAACCGCACATTAAGAGGCAACACACTCCTTCAACTCTTTTATCCACACACACACACACACACACACACACACACACACACACACACAAACATAAACAGTCTTATGCAGAGCTTGTTTTAACTCCTTTTCATTTAGAAACTCACAGAACCTGTCATTACACAAGGGTTCCCAGACTTCTGCATGAGACTGTATACTTCATAAAAGGTTGTGTTAGAAAATCAGCAAAATCGTAATTTGATTGAAGCTGCACAAACTTACAGTCGAATGCAAAAGTCTGGGTACCCAGTCCCTAATACCCTGACTTGAGACTCAATATGATCTCACACAAAAGAAAACAAGAAGACTCAACTCAGAGTCACATGTCAGAGACTAAAGACTCACATGCAAGAGACCCGAGACTCAACCAAAGCTCATACATAACAGACTCAAGACTCAACTCAATCTCACAAAGACAAACTTGACACAGACTTACACAATACAGACTCGATACAAGATTCAGACTCGTAGGCCAGACTCGACTCCCGACCATACCATACTCTCCCACCAACTTCACCGCGGAGTCACACCTGAGACACGAGACTCAACTCAAAAGCTAGGGATTCAATTCTGGACATACAGTGGGGCAAAAAAGTATTTAGTCAGCCACTGATTGTACAAGTTTTCCTACTTAGAAAGATGTGAGAGGTCTGTAATTTTCATCATAGGTACACTTCAACTATGAGAGACAAAATGAGAAAAAAAAGAATCCAGGAAATCACATTGTAGGATTTTTAAATACTTAGTTGTAAATGATGGTTGAAAATAAGTATTTGGTCAACAACAAAAGATCAACTCAACACTTTGTAACATAACCTTTGTTGGCAATGACAGAGGTCAAACGCTTCCTGTAAGTCTTCACCAGGTTTGCATAAACTGTAGTTGGTATTTTGGCCCATTCCTCCATGCAGATCTCCTCTAGAGCAGTGATGTTTTGGGGCTGTCGCTGGGCAACACAGACTTTCAACTCCCTCCACAAATTTTCTATGGGGCTGAGGTCTGGAGACTGGCTAGGCCACTCCAGGACCTTGGCAGGCTTTTTACTGAGCCACTCCTTTGTTGCCCGAGCGGTGTGTTTGGGATCATTGTCATGCTGGAAGACCCAGCCATGTTCCATCTTCAATGCTCTCACTGAAGGAAGGAGGTTTTGGCTTAAAATCTCACGATACATGGCCCTGTTCATTCTTCCCTTAACACGATCAGTCGTCCTTGTCCCTTTTGACAGAAAAAACAGCCGCAAAAGCATGATGTTTTCCGCTCCCTCAAAAAGACTCAATTACATGAGTCTAGCCTTGGACTCACCACATCAGCGACTCAAACTTCATAGTGTTACATGCAAAGACAAAAACTCAATTCTGGAAATGGACCACACAATATGACTCAAGACTGAACTATTCTCCCCTGCTAAAGACTCATCCTAAAACTCACCAATCAGACTTGATACAGATTCTGACCCCAAGTGAGACTCGAGTCCAGAGGACGCACAAGTACTCACACTTCAAGAATCAGACCTCAACTTGTACTCACCAAAGCCCAGAGATTCAATTCTGGAAACAGACTCACACAATACAGACTTGACTCTCAGATTCACAAGCCAGAGACTTCAGACTCATCTTGTACTCCCCTAGATAGGAGGATCGACTAAATGTTAAAACATCAATTATGGACATGGACTCACACAATACAGACTCAAAAATTAGGCCTCGACTCACAAGTCTCAACCAGAGATTCAAAACTTGGGACTCACAAGCTAGAATTTTGGACATTGGACTATAACATACTGGGACTAGATTCAAGAAAGCCTATTTTCTTGAACTCGAGGACTGTACCAACCAGGACACACAACGGACCCAAACCAGGACCTAGAAACAGGACCACAACAGGACCCAACAGGGACCTAGAACAGGACCCAACCAGGGAACCTAGAACAGGACTAACAGCAGGGACCCAACCAGGACCTTACAAAACAGGACCCACAACAGGACCCAACCAGGACCTAGAACGGACCCAACCAGAACCTGAACAGTTGACCCACAAAACAGATTACCCAACAAGGACCTAGAACAGGACCACAACAGGACCCACCAGGACCTAGAACAGGACCACAAACAGGACCCAACCAGGGCCTAAACACAGCGGACCCCCAACCAGGAACACACAACAGGACCCAACACAGGGACCTAGAACAGGACCCACCAACAAAACAGACCCAACCAGGACCTAGAACAGGACCCAAACAGGACCTACAACATGACCCAACAAGGAACTAGAACAGGACCCACAACAGGACAACCAACCAGGATTCTAGGAACAGGACCACAACAGGACCCACCAGGACCTAGTAGAACAGGACCCACAATAGGGACCCAAAACAGGTCCTAAAAACAGGACCCAACCAGGGACCGGCAGAAACAGGGACTCACAGCAGGAACCCAACCAGGACCTACAAGGCCCAACCAGGACCTAAAACAGGACCGCAACCAGGACCTAGAACAGGACCCACACGAACCCAACCGGACCTAAAACAGGACCCAAACCAGGACACACAACAGAAACCCAACCAGGCCTAGAAAAAAGACCCTCAAACAGGACCCAACCAGGGGGACCTAGAAACAGGACCCAACAAGGACCTAGAACAGGACTCACAGCAGGAACCCCAACAGGACCTACCACGGCCCAACCAGAACCTAGAACAGGACCCACACAGTAACCCAAACGGACCTAGAACAGGACCACAATAGGACCCAAAACAGGTCCTAAACAGGACACAACCAGGACCTACAAACAGGATCTCAACAGCAGAGGACCTACAACAGGCCCAACAAGGACCTTAAAAACAGGACCCACAGGACTAGAACAGGGACCCACAACAGACCCCAACCCAGAGGACCTAAAACAGGACCCAACCAGGACACCACAAAAGGACCCAACCAAGGACCTAGAACAGGGACCCACCACAACAGGACCCACCAAAGGACCCAACCAGGAGCCTAGAACCGAAACCCACACACATGACCCAAACAGGGGGACCCTAGAAAAAGGACCCAACCAGTGACCAATCGAGAAATAGTGGAAGAAAAAGAACGGGCCATAGCTCCTCGAAAAAAAAAGGAAATGGAAACACCACAGGACTCCAAAAAAAAGAATCTAAGCAGAAAAACGGAATGAAAACAAAACGGAAAAAAATAAAAGCGAAACGAGAAAAGGATAAATAAAGTAGGCACAAAAAAAATAGGGGAAAAGTAAAAAGGAAGAACCCTCACCAAATAAGGAAACGTACAAAAAGGGACTCACCCAGCCAGGACCTACAAAGGCCCAACCAGGACCTAAAAACAGGACCCCAACCAGGAACCTAGAACAGGACCCAACCAATAGGACAAAAAAAAGGAAAATAAAAAAGAGAAAAAAATAAAAGGACACAAAAAAGGAAAAAACAGGCACAAAAAAAGGAGAAGGCGCCAAACCAGGACCTAAGAACAGGACCCACCACCAGGACCAAAACAGGATACCAAAAACGAGGAAAGAGAACAGGAAACCCACAACAGGACCCCAACCAGGACCTAAAACAGGACCCCCCAAACAAAGGACACACACACAGGACCCAAACCAGGGACCTAGACAGGACCCAAAAACAGGAACCCAACCAGAGGGGACCTAGAACAGGAAGACCAACCAGGAACCTACAAAAAGGACCCAACAAGGACCTAGAACAGGACCCACAACAGGGACCCAACAGATCTAGAACGGGACCCACAACAGGACCCAACCAGGACCTAGAACAGGACCCACAATAGGACCCAAACAGGTCCTAAAACAGGACCCAACCAGGACCTAGAACAGGACTCACAGCAGGACCCAACCAGGACCTACAACAGGCCCAACCAGGTCCTAAAACAGGACCCAACCAGGACCTAGAACAGGACTCACAACAGGACCCAACCAGGACCTACAACAGGCCCAACCAGGACCTAAAACAGGACCCAACCAGGACCTAGAACAGGACCCACAACAGTACCCAACCAGAACCTAAAACAGTACCCAACAAGGACCTAAAACAGGCCACAACCAGGACCCAAACTCAAAGACTCTTTCTCACCTCATCACCTCATCTCTCTCCAACTCTTTCCACATCTATTTTTCCATCCTTCACTCTGCATCTCTGTCTGTCTGTTTTTCCAAATCTTTCCCTATTTCTCTTTCTCTCTCTCCAACGTTTTTTTATCTCTTTCAATGAGAAGTGAGAAGAACTCTCTCTCTCTCTCTCTCTCTCTCTCTTTTCACTGTCCACTGTGGACTTTTGAAATTTTATTATTGCATTTCCTGATGTACATTGCCGATGGAGCAAGAAGCCAATTTTCCTCTCTTTCTCTCTCTTACATTTAACTCTGTCTGACAGCTGTAATTTATTTCCCTCTTAATCCGCTGAACTGTTTATATTTACTCAACAGTCTGTCAAGGATCGACATTTACATGATCGTGAGGTCAGGCTCAAAAACACTCTCTTAATGCGTACACGGCTGCTGCACTTATCCCAAATTCATTCTGAACATTTAAAAAAACACGCAATGTGTACATATGCAGTATAGGCCGCTTTCATGCAATCTGACATTTTCCTGCGGGTAGTTTTCACAGATTTCTGCTCTCTAGTGAATGTATTAATACGTACAAATTCACGTAAATATAACTGCAGCTTTGTAAATAATCCGATCTAAAAGGTACATACATATTTAGAACGTCAGAGTTACCACAACAGCAAAAAAAAAAAAATCTAGAGACACAAGTTGACCTAAGGCATGTTATTGGACATGGGGAGAACATGCAAACTCCACCCATTTTAAATGGCACAGAGTTGCACCCATATATGGTAGAACGGCAGATGGGGTGTGTTTTTGGGGAATTCGTAATCACAAGGTGGAGGTTAAATGGAGCACGGTGTTCCTGGTGACCTACAATCAGGTGTGTGTGTGTGTGTGTCGGGTCGGGGGGGTGGAGTTGGGGCTGTCTGTCTTGGCTGGAGGCCATCTCGTCAAAGTCACTCTCTCAAACTGTTAGTGATGCGTGCAGCTCGGAGCAGACGGGTTTACGTTACACTGAGAAGAAAGAGCTCATGTTTGGTATTTGGCCTCCACGATAACATCTTAGTTACCTTAGTAACTCTCTGTGTGTGTGTGTGTGTGTGTGTGTGTGTGTGTGTGTGCATGTGTGTGTGTGTGTGAGCTGTTCTGTTCTGTGGTTGACTGTTAAATTGAGGAGACAGTTTGCTGACAGGCGTTTTTGCCAGGCCTCGGTGCGCCAAGCTAACATTAAAATACTCGCTCTGTCCTCACCAGAGCTCCCGCACAGACCGATTTCTCTTTACCTGTCAGTCTGAGTGAAGGAGGCGTGGCCTATACCTGTCAGTCACAGCCTGGGAGGTTTGGCTTCTGTACCTGATGTGGCCTGTGAATATGGCATGAGCTTTGTAGCTGGCATAGCCTCTTAGTCTGTCAGTCACAGTGAAGGCGTAGCTTCTGTGCCGATATACGTGGACTTAAAACGCTTTCTGTTTTTCGCCAGAGGACAGACGCCATCTTCTTTAATTCCCTCCTCCTTCAGTGCCCTTCAGCACCAAGCTGTAATACCCCCGATCAATTTAGTGCCATGATAAATCACATGGAAGACAGCTCAGCACTCTCTAGATTCACCTTCATTCAGCCATGCTGGGCCACAGCACACGATCTGAGCCAAATTCCTCACAGAGTCTAGGCAAGGTGAGTGGGAGAAGGTCCGCCATAACGACTGCACACTGTGCAGTTTTCCTCCGAAGTTGGCAAAGCTCCCGATCCAGCTACTGTTCAATCGGCGACTCATTTCAGAGCATGTCCTTCATGGCAGCTTGTGTCGAGTAGACAACGACCTCATTTTCCCAGTCACAGATCGGGTACGGGGGGCTAATAATTATCAAACATCAGTGTCTAATTCTGTTACATTCCCTTCAAACTGTCTTTCAATGAAAGCATTAAAATGTACAGAAATGGTATAATTAACTTGGTGCAAATCTGGACTCAGTTATCTCAAGTCATCTCCTAAGCTTAACGTGATATTCGCTCTACCAATGAACGTTCTGAGAAGCTCTGGTCTCCAGTGACTCTTATGTGTTCTATTAGCCAATCAGGGAGCGATCTTCTTGCACCTTTCTGGCAGCATGAGGTAATTGTAGGGCTCCTTGATGGCTAACACATTTCCTCCATTCAGCAATCACTTTTCTTTAAATCCCTAGTGAGTTAATCTGTTATGTTGTCACTTTATTGCTCAGTAAGTGATACTAAACCCTGATAATAAACACATAATAATACTCTACATAACAAAACCTTGATCCTAAACTAAAAACACTAATAATAGTTGTAAGATACTAAACTTTATCTAATACTAAACTCCAATGCTAAAATCCTAAACTTTATCTAATACTTTAATCTGATCCTAAAATTTATCTAATACTTAACTCTGATCCTAAACTTTATCTAATACTAAACTCTGATCCTAAACTTTATTTAATACTAAACTCTGATCCTAAACTCCAATACTAAATTCTGATCCTAAACTTTATCTAATACTCCAATAAAACGCCAATGCTAAATCCTAAACTTTATCTAATACTTAACTCTGATCCTAAAATTTATCTAATACTAAACTCTGATCCTAAACTTTATCTAATACGAAACTCTGATCCTAAACTTTATTTAATACTAAACACTGATCCTAAACTTTATCTAATACTAAACACTGATCCTAAACTTTATTTAATACTAAACCCTGATCCTAAACTTTATCTAATACTAAACTCTGATCCTAAACTTTATTTAATACTAAACTCTGATCCTAAACTTTATCTAATACTAGGTTCTGATCCTAAACTTTATCTAAAACTAGGTTCTGATCCTAAACTTTATCTAATACTAGGTTCTGATCCTAAACTTTATCTAATACTAAACACTGATCCTAAACTCTTTCTAATACTAAACTTGATCTTATATTAAACCCTGATCCTAAACTTTATCTGATCCTAAACTTTTTCTAACCTTAAACTCTTTCTAAGAAAAACCTGACTCTAAACTCTGAGCACTCTTTCTGTGGCCTCCTCTTAGAAGGAAAATGAAGGAGGATAACTGAACCAGAAACGGGGATTTTTTGAGGAATACACTTCTGAAAACCAGGCCTTTAATTTATGAGTGTGTAAACTCGCGAGTGTTTGGCTTGGCCTCCTCGTCCACTCTCTCGGCGACTCCGAAATGAAATATGGACTCGGCACGTTACTGTTTTATTTATTTCTGCGCCCGGAGCTATTTGTTCTAGCGCTAATCCTCAGGAGTGCTGTAGCAGCACTCGATTCCTGCATCCAGTAATAAAAATAATATTTTACAGAGCGAGCCTAATGGTGGAAATGTCACTTCTGTGGCTCTTTCTCGTCCCCTCTTCGATCGTAACTTCACAAAACCTTTCTTTTTATTTGCCATTTTAAAAGAGCAGAGGAACCAAAGGTGCTAGAGTTACTTTTGTTCGATGCTTGGACATGGAAGGTGGTCCAAAAGTCACACATACCTTTCTGGCACCTTTCGGCCTCCAAGGTAATTTTTCTTCCTCAGATATTTCAGTACGGTAACGGCACTGAAGCAACACGTGGAAACGGGATCAGATTCAATTATAATTTCAGTAACAAATACTGCCTCCCATTTCCTCCCATTTGTTTTTCATTTTGTTTTGTTGTGCATTTTGTAGTTTCAAGCCATATCGCTTTGAGTTTTCTTCTTTGGTCTATCCGTGTGTTTCCATTTATAACCTTCCCATGTTATTTACTGTATAAATGCACCAAAATTTAGACAAAGGCTGAATTAGAAGAACTAACATCTTTTGCCACACACTGTGTTGGATTTCCTTCTTGAAGGCATTTTCTAGGCTAATTGCTTCCATTGTTTAAACTGTTTAAACTAACGCCTCTCTTTTTAGGTCTTTTTATGTTTTCTTTCAAGAGCTTGTTATGGTCTGTGCGTGCAGACTAATTTTAGATTTGTGCCATTTGTTTTAGAAATGCAGATATAGTTTAAGATCAGCGATTAGTACTGGAAAAAGATTGGTTTATTATCAAAGCTGGTTAAGTCTTACTCTCAAATGTTTTATCAGACAAAGATGCATCATAAAAACTTTTTTTATTCAGTATTCAAAGCAGGAAAGTCTATGTAGAGGCCACTGGGCCACCCCTCAGCCTTGTAAAGGGCAAGAGGGAGCAATTACATGCAATGGGCTGATAATTAAATTTGAGATTTTGCCAATTTCCCCTAAATGTGGTGACATTATTAACTGCTTATGCAATGCTCTACTGTGTCATGAGACTCGAACTGTGTGTGCATGAGTGAAAAAGACTGGTGTCCTATCTCGAGAGTGTGTGTGTGTATGCGTGTGTGTGTGTGTGTGTGTGTGTGTGTGTGTGTGTGAGCGAATTCCTGCGGAGTTCATGGTAAGGCCATGCCTCTGCTGGAGTGTGTGCAGCTCTCATTAATTACGGGCAGTGACAGGGGGCGACGGGCTGCAACCAATGCCTTCAGAGCAGCAGGAGGCCTCACACATACTGCTACTTACTCGAAACAGGCTCGCTCTCTTTCTCACACACACACTCACACACATTCTCACAGAACGAGAGTAAGAGTTCATAATGTGTGCTGTATATTGCATATTCACATGCGTGTATGAGAAGGGTGTGTGTGTCTTTGTGTGTGTGTGTGTGTGTGTGTGTGTCAGTCACAGGAGAGATGACCTGTGAATGGTAAGGACAGACTGTGTCTTGCTGGGGTCCTCCGAGCACCTGCCGGCCGTCCTTTGATCTGCGTGATGAATAATGAATAACAAATGACAGCAGGCACATGGCTCAGGGCTCAGCGTGTGTGTGTGTGTGTGTGTGTGTGTGTGTGTGTGTGTGTGTGTGTGTGTGGATCAAACTTTCTCTGCTTTTTACCCCCATGCCGGCCCCCTTGAGTCCAGGTTCGGTCAGTGTTTGATTCTGTGTCTAACCTTGAGGGAGTGACGTTGTGGGAGGGTCCATACTGAGGTCGCTCAGTGGTCGGCGATCGTGATGTCCGGGCTTAAGCATAAGGTGTGTAGGTTATGTGGATGTGAGATGGGTCCAGTGCAAAAATTTGGGAATCCCCAGTTTAGGTAGATTATACTTTACAAAACACAGGCATGAGGAGAATACCCCAAATTCTACACTGCCAATAACTGTCAGGATCAAACTGTAGGGCCCTGAAGCTGTTGTTCCCGCCTTGCACCTTGTGCTGCTGGATTAGCCCGACCCCCAGTTCACAACACTGAACTACAGATACACAACTTTCATTTTTTCCTTTCTATCATTGTGGGGTCTTTTCTAATCCTTACTTTAACCCTGGTAACCTGAAGCAAGTCATTAAATCAGATTTATGGCATGATTCTCAAAATGATATATAAGCTTCACACACACACACACACACACACACACACACACACACACACACACACACACACAGCTCCAGGCCAAACTGATGGGTTCAGGCTGTAGTCAGTGATCTGTCGCTTCTAAGAGTGATTTATTGTGAGAAAAATTATCTATTTAGAGCTAAACCTGTGGTATTTAGGAGCCACATATGAAATCTGATCTGATCTGATTTCACCCTTCTGGGTTCACAGTAAGTTGATTGTTTAAACGAGTCGCTCAAAAACATACAGTAAGACGTAGAGTCATATATTTACAGAATATGGCTGTACGTCTTAACGACAATGTTTTAATGAAAGGAAACTGGGCATATGATTTGTAAGATCTTAGAAATTGTCTTGACTCGTTAATAGTTTGTTCAAATGTACAGAAATATGCCGTGTTACATTTCTTCACAACAGAGCTTGAGTTTTTCCTGGAGTCTGTGCTTGCGAAAGTCAGATTAAGATTAACCAATCCATTAATCTCACTGTTTTAATGGAAATAGTTTGAATTCTTTTTAATGAATGCACTTTTCTGCCTTTAAGTATTTTTTATGTGGACAATACATACACATAAAAACTTTCCCCTCAAAATAGAAAAAGAATTTCAGGTGTTAGACATTTACAAAGACTATGCCCTGATCTGTTTAATCCCAATGCATTAACTGAAAAAAGTAATAAGCTAAATACACACAACATTATTATTTATAGGGTTTATGCTGAGCGGTGGCTCCCAAACCCTAATCCCTAAATTTGGACTTAAATGTATTATTATTGTAGTTGTTGTTTTTAAGTCATTTTTAAATGGTGCATTTTAAAAACTTGTTTTGACTTGCTTTTAAAATGAAGCTAAACTGATTATATGTATTATTAGTTGTATTTTATAAAAAAAGCCACCACATTTTAATGTCAATAGTCCATAGTTGAAACCTTATGCTAGACCAGGAATTGAGAATGCACCCCGTCCCTTGTCACATGGTGAGTAGTTAATCCTGTTGAGTCCAAAAATCAGTGTGTAACATTTAAAACTGTCACTAACAAGCACAGATTCTCGTCACGATTCCCACACCATTCAGGACGGCCCAGTGTTTGCAATCCATCCACAAAAGTCTGAAGACTCGCCTTTCCAAAAAACACCTAAGGTAATGTCTTGTCTATCCTCTGCATTTTTGTCACTTTTTATCATTGAGTCCTTGCATCGTGGCTCTTTTGACCATTTGCACATTTTATAAGCTGCTCTGGTTAAGTGTAAGCAGATGTTAAATGTAAATGAATGTAAATATAAATGTAAATGTTATGTTGCCATGTACTGGCTTGCCTTTTGAATCATGCTCGAAATGAGTTGTTTTGATAATCAAGCATTTAAAATGAGTATCATAGATATGTGAATCTTAGATATGCTACGATAATACATATGAACCAAGATTTGAGTTAAACAGGCAAAACAAATATGCTAACTGTAGGATGAATGGACTTGTTAGCAATGTTAGCACCATAGCTTCCATGCTAAACTAAATAAGCAAACCTAAAGCAGCAAACATCTCGTATTTCAGTCGGTTGATTGCCTTTTGAATGCAGAACGTTAGTGGAGTAATTCCAGTACTTGCTCATATTATGTTTTTTTAAATGAAATTCTGCTACATAAATAATGTCATTTTATGTGAGCTAAAGACTGTTTGCATGCTAATCGCTTCTACGGTAACGCCAGCATCATATTTATTCCAGATTCTCTCTTCCACTAAACCGCCGCGCGATAGATAACAGATGATCCCACTGTAAACTTGGCGCCTTTAGATATTTAAAAATGGTTTTCGAATTTGGCTCCGGGGAGCGACTCTGACCCAGTGACCATCTCACCCACTGTAAAGAAATTTCCAATGAAGGATGCGCTGATGCTTTTTGCTTTTCCCCCCTCAGCCCTTTCTGTCTCCGCAGCACCCCTCATAAATCAAGCAAATTGGCTGGCGTGTTGCTGTGTATTTATGCATTTGGATGCTAATAGGGAGAACTCTGCCTCATCGATCAGCACTCTAGCAGGGATGACTCAAAGCTGCCAGGAAAGAAAAGAGAAAAGAGAGAGGGCCAAGATGACAGGAAGGAGGGAAGCCGCTTTTGACATTTAAATGGATGACCCACCAATCGCTTCACACTTTAGACTCCTCTGAACTTTTCACTCCACAGAGCAAATACGACCTTCTGACCTTCTGCACCTCTTCACCCGGCAATTAACTCCTCCCTCTTCTGTTTGGTCACTCCCTTTTTCCAATAAAGGTATATTTAATCTCTTTAGTGAAGCATTTGGGTCAGTTCAGCTAAACGCATGGCTTTGCAAAACACAAACAAGTTGAACGTTGTAGAATAGCTAATAATGTCTTCACTGATTCAAAACAAATGACTCTGATCTAAAAACTGACCCACTGATTTAGAGAGAAGCTGATTCAAACAACGACCGGCTAAACGAGAAAGGATACAATATCAGTTATGATAAAACAATGGCTAAAATGACTGAATCGAATACTGACCTAATGAATTACAAATGAGCCACTCATAATCTGTTGGTTCAGACGATGAAAGAGAGGTGAACGTCTTGTGAATTGTTACGACCAAACAACTGAAGGAGAGAAGTGAGTCTTGGTCATGACTTGGACAAACGCTGAGTCGCTGAATCAGAAAGAGTTAATCTAATGATTCACAGATTCAAACACTTACCTGTTGCACAGAGGACAAGCGAACCATGACTGATTTGAGTAAATCATGACCAATGATTCACTTAAAAAAACACAAGCAGACTGAACACACGGGAGTAAGGCTTAGTCATGAACAAATGATTCACTGATTCAAACTATAAGTCGCTGATTGAGAGAGTAATGAATCTCATCCGGCTAAATGATTCACTGATTCACAGCACAAGAGAGGACCGAATTTCAGTCGTGACCTGATTCTGACTCACTGAGTCTTGATTATGTCCAAATGATTCACTGATTCAAACAGACATGATTCCAAACTTCAGTCATCACTAAACAACTCATTGATTAAAAAAAAAACCTGCTGAATAAGATTATTTTCCAATACGTTTTCAACCAACGACAGGCCGTTTTAATGGTTAATGAATAAATCAAACTCTTTAAAAAATGGACCCCTAAGAACATCGCCTGTTACCGATTAATTCGCCTTAGTGACCCATTCAACCAAACTGAATCCTTAACAAACTAAACATGTCTATTCTGAAAAGCTGCTCATCATTTCAGCCCTATTGCACTTAAAAATGTTCTGGACTCTCTTGATATGTGAAGGCACGCAAGGTCTAGTGGCACAAATCTGAACGAAGCGCTACTGTAAATCATTTCCTTTCCCCATATTCCCACATCCCAGCACAAAAACCGTGTTTGCGTTCGGCCTGAGCGCTGGTTAACAGATGAAGCTCATTAGAGGCTAATGTCTGAAATTAAGCCGTGAATTCTCATCATTCATAATCAGCAAAAATCAGGAATAAAATACACACATTCATCACCCTTCTCCACAGACCTGTTCGATAAATAAATAAATTCAGAGTTCATTTGGAGAAACAGCTGCTCTGTTCAAGCCAATTCACTATTCCCCACGTTCGATAGTCGGTGATTTAGGACGCTACCTTGTATGGCTTTGCTGTTTACTTCAGATTTTGCGTAAACACACTGGACGTCACTGCAAGGTTTAAGAACATACGTCCTCATGCTAGTAAATATAATTATTGTAATACAATTATTTTCTAGCAAAAGTATTTTGTTTTGCCATGTCTGCTTGTTCTGGTAATCTGTTCTGGGTTTTTTTGTGTACGTGTCCTGCTTATATGGGACTAAGTAGCTCAGAAACTCTCTTATATTCACTTTTTTATGGACTCTATTTATCTTCTCTATATTAAGTCTATTATTTATTCTTATAAATGTAACATTAAAGTATTTTTGGGTGGTAATGCTGGGTCCTGTTTTGTCTCGGTCCTTAAATCCTGAACGTATGCAGCTGTATTTATGTAGTTTATGTATCTGCCCAAAACAACTCTCTCTAAATTTTTTTGAGTACTTAGACATGGTCTACGTTGAACAGTCTCTACTTGATTACGCATTTCTTTTCATCAGTTGGTTGTATGGACTTTAAAAGCTTTAAGGATGTTCTTTTGGAACCTTTTTGGCTATAGGGATCCCTCTGATAGAAAACTGGAGAACCTTTAGGGTGATGGCTGGAACTTTTAAAAGCATAAGTAGCTGCTTTGAGATTGGAATGAATGGTAGAGAGGGTTGTACAGCTTTCAACTCACTGCCCCAGGTTTAACCTTGCCTAATGATGGTCATTCTCAGTGACAGCTCTACACACACTACACACACTACACACACACACACACACACACACAGATGAAGAAAGAGAGCGCAAATGAGATCGAGACCTGCCCCTGATTCAATGCCAGGACAACACAGCCCTGATAACAGTAATGTCAACAAGCAACATGACGTTTATGTATCATTGTGAGGATCCCACAAGTGTGGATGTGAATGGATAATCCTTACAACAGAAAAGGCAAACTAGTGTGTGTGCGGTAAATGAAAGCTGAGCTGGATTGCAGTAGCGTGATGGGGAATAGTTTGGCAGGCCCAGAGCTGAGCGGTGTCAGAGTGATATACTAATAGCTAGCAAACCATGAAAGACGTCTATGTTTCATTTAGCAAGAGAAGAAGCAAATAAAGAAAAGGAGAGAGAGAGACAGCGAGAGAGGGATTGAGAGAGAGAGAGAGAGAGAGAGAGAGAGAGAGAGAGAGAGACAGATTCAGGTTTGACGTGGGCGTTTTTCTGACAGCTATAATTCTCCAACCCACAGAATTTCATCAAACGTGAGCTATGTAGGAGCCGAGCCCTGGGCCGTCGGCCGTTCAGCTCCCCCGCGCTGACAGGTAGAGTTATGAGTCCTGAAATTTGGACGGATCACGCGTCACTCAGCACTAACTGTCATTGTGTCACCGTGTGTGTGTGTGTGTGTGTGTGAGGTGCAGGAGTTTTTGGCTCAGCCTTTACAGGGACAAAAAGCAAGGCTACAGACGTAAAGAGCTCTGGAAAACAAACGTACGCTCCCTCAAATGAGTACTGCATTTTAATGCAAGGGCCAATGCAGATCAAGGAGGGCTGCAACTTGGACCTGACCTCACCGGAGGTGGTATATGAACCATGGCTACTACTACGAGTTTCAAACTGAGTGAGTCTGGTTACCGCCGGCTTTCAGAGTCTTGTTTGGGGTCGTGTTTCTGAGTCTCATAGTCGCTTGGTTCATGGGACCGGGTCTCTAGCGCCCCGTACGATGTGTGCCCTCCATCCGTGACTGGCATCAGTGTGCCAGGTTGGAACACTTGGATTTCCAGCCTCAGCAGAAACAAACTCCTCTTGCATGGTGCAAGTTTGGTATTTATGACGATTACAAACCATCCCGCACATGAGATACATTCGGTTATGATACTAAAGGTACGTAGATGTTCTGGTTCTAACACTCATGGACACTCAAGGTTTAGGAAAGGAGAGCAGGGGGTGCACGGTTAACGGGTGCTGGCTATGTTCCCTGAGTCAAACATCTGGTTGCTATATATCAGAGTTAATTAGTCATATTGGAGCTGTCTGAAGATAAATTCGTCCTCCGTATTAAACACAAACAATCTCAGGACATGAAAGGAAGGAAGGTGACACGTGGCCCGGCGTTCAAATTCATCATTTCACATGTGATTAAAAGCCAATGCTCAGCAAAGTGGGGGTTTCTTTCTAAAAAGGCGCTCTCGCGGGTTTTCTGTCTCTGGACTGAACATTCTCACAGATAAGCTGCTCTGCCACGTCTGGCTGTAATAACAGTGGTGATGAATGTGTGTATTTTATTCCCGATTTTCACTGATTATGACGGATGAGAATTCACGGCTTAATTTCAGATCTCAGCCTTTAATGAGCTTCATCTGTTAACGAACAGCCAGGCCAAACACAAATGCAATCCGACTGCTGAGAAAGCGGTAAAAGACATGGGAAAAACAAGGAATTTATTGACAGTAGCACTTATTGTAGGTCAATTTGTGCCAAGTTCAACTAGGACAGGGGTGCTTAAACTTTTTTCTGAGGGAGCTAGACTTTTTAATAATGGATGGTTACAGAAATCAGTAATAATTGAAAAACATAAAAAATGTCTTTGACAAAATACAAAATGTGATTCACTATTGTAAGCAACTTGTACTGCATTAATAACAATAATAATCATAATTCTAAAGCATTTTTTGTTGCTATTTTTTATTGTTTACTTATATTTGTTTTGTTTGTACAGAGCCCTGTGATGGATCTGGTGTAAAGTCTGGAGGAAAACAGGATTTAAAAGTACAGAAGTAGAGGTATTTTGTCCTGCTCTGTTTTACACAAAAATACAAATGAATTGTATTTATGTCTTGTTATGTTTAGATGTTTATAGTTATAAAATTTGCATTATGATTTCAAAACCATGTGTCCTTCACTGGCAAGTAAAGAGTTGACACCTCCAAGGTATAAAGGTCCAGCAGAAGACGACCTTATCCTTAAAATGAATGGAGACTTAAAAGGTTAAAAATCTTGCTGAATCACCCAACAGTAGAAGCATTGGCAGAGCCTGAACTTGAAGAGCAGAGCCTCAACCTTCTTGTCAATAGTTCATCTCCTTAACCACCGCTGCTCTTTCAGAGGTAAACAGGTCCTTTACTTAAAGGTAGACAGACCACGCCTCCTTCCTGTATACTTCAGCGTTTGCCGAGGTCTAAAGCTCTGAATTGCAGACACAAGCCACAGTGTGTGTTTGATATGATAGTGTTTGACATGTGAAAAACACGGTGCTGCACATCAAACTGACAAAGACACACTTCAGCACTTTAATGGCACCGTGTATGCGTGTGGGTGTGTTGGAAAGGTTACATGAAGTGTGTATATGTGTGTGTGTGTGTTCGCCGAGTGATTGAACGTGATTGTGTGGATGTACTAGACCATTAATAACAGGATAATAAGGCTGTAAATGAAAACGTCTCACAGGCTGAAATGTTTTCTCGACTGGTGTCAGAGCAATTACAGCTGATCGAAGCAGCGGGGCTTCTGTCTGACTTCAGCCTCAGCACTGCGAGAACGAGACAGAGAGCGCAAGAGAGAGAGTGAAGCTGGCTTTACGAGCGTCTAAAGGTCTACGAACAAAAAATGAGTCAGGTCCATCAGTGTTCGGTGTCAGGAAGTTACGAGCTGGCAAATTCAAGGGCAGATGAGGCTGAGGCCGTGCATCCTTCTCTGGTTCTCACTTCGAAAACGCCACCATGGTGCCCCTCTCAAAATGTTATTGGTATACCACATATTTTGCTTATCCAGGTAACTAGAGGAACCGACGACGTAACAAGCGTTCTCGTTGTGAGGAACGCGTGGAAGAAATCCTTATGCCGGATCTCGTTCTTCTTTCGATATTGGATCTGCTGCAGCTGCAGGACTCTAATACAGAGGAGACTCCATTAAAGCCAGATTAATGAGCTCTAACCTGCCAAATGCTGATTCAGACAGATAGGCCGTTCCAGCTAGCGTAGCGCAAGCTAATAGGATGCCGGAAAGACTTTCATTTGCTAAACCGAACGCTTTTCGGCCTAATAAACGCGCACGGCCGGATAATCTGTGTTCATCAGCCGAAATCTGCAGCAATTATCAACACTGAAATATGATTATGGTTCCTGCTGCAGAGGAGGGAAGATGCTATCAGATTTAATCTTCATAACCCCACCGTCGGATTGCACCGAGAGTTGAGGCACCGCTTAGTGTGATCTGGTTTCGCTTTCTGTTGGAGCCTGTCCCGTTTTGGTCCAGTTCTTTTCTGAAGGTGCAGCACGGTAACACCCAGTGTCGGGGTGTTACAATCGCCTCACTAGCCAACTGCAACAATCTCTACCTGAAAACACATTCCAGTGTCCATGAGCAGTTCAGCACTCCCCCTTTTCCCATCCAGACACCATTTTCTATCACGTTCAAACACCATTACAGTATTTAGCACATGCTCTTATTCAGCACAACTCACAATGGTGGCACACCATGTACTCCTCTGCCACATCAGATTTCAGTGATTTTTGTACAGCGGAACATCAGAATTCGAACTTAGTTGGTTCTAAAAGGCTGTTCAAACTCAGATTTGTTCAAAGTTGGAACCAAATGTCCCCATAACAATTAGATAGGATTAATCCGTTCCCGACCCTCAAATGATTGTTTTTTATGCCTATGTTCACATGTAATTAATGATTAAAACCATGACTAAAGCAAAGAAATGCAATACAATAATAATAATAATAATAATAATAATAATAATAATAATAATAATAATCAATAAAGACATGAAATAAGTGAAAATAAGGTGAAACTTTATGGGTGCCGAGACTTAGGGGGTGTCTGAAATCACACCATAGATTGATATAATATACAAATGCAATGTAACATAATATGCCTATGGTCACACCCTATTCTTTTTTTGAGAGGTTTTTTTGTTGATTGGCATACCATAGAGTGCATTATTGCCACCGACTGTAATGGATTGCGTGCATCGCCTTTGGAAGATTGCACCATTAAGTGTTCAATGCTCAAAGGAGGAATTTTTTATCGTATTTGGGTGCAAAAAATATTCAAACAAAACGTCCAATGTCTGTATTGTTTTGAATTGGACTGTGGTAGCCTAGCAGCTAAGGTACTGGACTATGGACCAGAAGGTCCAGGGTTCAAATCCCACCTCTGCCAAGCTGCCACTGTTGGGTCCTTGAGCAAGGAACTTAACCCACAATTGCTTGGATTGTAAGACTGTATCAATTGTAAGCCGCTCTGGATAAGGGCGTCTGCTAAATGCTGTAAATGTAAATGTAAATGTTTAATCTACCAATTCTGACATGTATTGACATGCAAATTTGGTTTGTATAATACATTATGGTATTCAACTTCAACGTATTCTAACTTATGATTGTGATACTTTTGTTTGAGATGCAATAATTACATGTTTTCCGTTTGCTTCCTTTGGTTTACACAATGAACAAAGAGCTAGGGTCAGTGGGACTTGAGGTTGAACTTCACGAAGAAATCAATCAACAACGCTTTAACCCATGGAGCTGGCTGAATGAAGTTGCAGATAACAGCAAGATTACTAAATCCTACAATGTTCTCGATATAATTCTCAGGTTTTAGACAAAGTGCTTGAATGAAAAGGTGATTATAAGATCTGGAGGCTACAGGTGTTCGTGTGTGTACAGCAGTGTGTGTAGTGTGAGGTTTTTTCTTGGTCGTGGTGCTGAGAGACGTTTGACAGTCACACTTCTGAAAGGCTTTTTTGTTATACTGCTTTCCTCCTATATAATTGCACTTTAAATCCTGTTTTTTTAAACCTTTTACTTTTATGACGTGTGAAGAGATGGCTGTTTTTTAAAGCCGTGTGTTTTTACCTGGCATTCAAAAGTGTGAGTTCCAGCGACTGTTCCAGACGCCTGTTTCACCATCGTTTTGGTGCGACGGGTTTAAAGATGAACGGCATGGTACAACGATGTGGATTAACAGCTGCTAAACCTGCATCACGTTAGCCGTGAGTTTTATGTTTACGTTTATTTATTCAGCAGACGTTTAATGTAACGTATCATAAAACGTATTGATGCATCTGCGGCGACTTGTGGTTTTATATAGGAAAAGTACAAACGTTTATGTACAGCTACGCGTTCACTTCCTTTTACTGACCCAACATAGCGTTACGCTTCCTGTACTCTCCCTTCGTTAGCTGCGTTCCCTAATACAAAGCCATTTTACATAAAAACGTATTTTTTTTTCTTTGTAAAAATTGTAAATAAATTGTAAGACGTACTTGCTCTGATTTACTTTATTCATAAGACGTCAGCCATGTTCCTGATTCTGATATACTGATTGAATACTGGGTTCAACCGTTAAGACGGGACAAACAAAAAGTTCACTGCCGGTCACCGAGTGTCAATTAGCTCTTTATAGTTGGCTTCACACAGTGTGATATTTAATCATTTAATTACTGAATTGTACCAAGTGCTATACGTGCAACGTTAAAATGGTCATTTTATGCATTGAAATTCCAAATTACTATTTATTTTTTGCATTTATGTAAGAGACTTAGACCATTGATACCAGTTTCAAGTCCCACCGCTGTAACAGTGACCCCTGCTAGTTCCTAATATGGACTGGCGTCTCTCCTAGGGTGCATTTCTATTCTGTCCGTGTCCAGTGAATTCCAGGATGGGCTTCATCCTGACCACAAAACCTGTCCAGGATAAGTGAGGACTAAAATGATAAACAAAAAATCATGCACCATTACTTAAACAGAAGACTTCCTCCACAACTCTGGTCCACTAGCCCAGCAACACAGGGACTGGGGTCCAAATCCCTGCAGGAGGAGTTGTGGGATAATCTTCTGAACTGTAATAGTTCTCGCCTTCCTCTACATTTATGCCTAAGCCCTGTGTTCTCCCATGATCTGTCAAAAGTGGAGTTAAAAATGTTTAGCTCCAGTTTTAGTGAAACTGATATGAACCCTGCAACATTTAGGAACTCGAATGTTACACCGTCCACTAAATTGACCCCTCCAACTCACAGACTAAAGCAGTGCACCCTTGAGAGTCTTGGGAGTAAGAGCAAGAGTGTATTTGTATGGAAAAGAGACAGATCGAGGTCGAGAGAAAGAGAGAGAGACAGAGAGAGAGAGCGAGAGACAGACAGAGAGAGACAGAGAGACAGGGAGTAGCATCTGCATACAAAACATAAGAAATGAACTTTTTTTGGAACGCAGACAAAGCTTTAATTTTCACCTGTCACTTTTCGGCTCATTAGGGTAACGGCTAAAACAACCTGACAAACGTTAAGATGGATCCTTAAAACACTTAACACGCCTGGAAGACTGGGAGGAAGATGGAGTGGGTGGAAAGAGGGATGGGGATGGAGCGGACGAAGCAGAGGGAGAGGAACGTGTAAATGAGATGTCCTCTTTCGTTCCGTATATTTTCCATTCTTTTTGAGACAGAGGAGGAAACACGGTGTCAGAGATTAAGGGGAAGACAGCGCTCCTGTCAGCGTGGCTCGTTAATCACAGCTGAACGGGACGTAATTATGATGAGGTGGGGGCTATTTATGTGTGCGTGTGAGAGAGAGAGAGAGAGGACGAAACATTTTTCTTCTTCCATAAATGGCCGCGACTCTCAACACCACCTGTTGCCGCAGTTTGAATCTCAGCAGCATCTGGAGCTCCTTACTCACCATGCACTGACCCGCTTAGGACAGGAAACCATTTTCCACTTAGCCCGAAATGTGCTCGATCAGCCAAGGCATGTTTAGTGTCTAATCTCTGTGTGAGAACTATGTAGGGTCGCCACAGAGGTTCAAAACAACAACAGAGAAGGCTAATGAACGCCTAGCTCTATCTTCAAAGTTATGATCACTGTACATAATGTTGAGCTGTTCAGTAATCTTACACAGGTTTGCTTTTGTAGCACAGTATCTGAAAATGAATAACTGACAAGAGAAAAAAATCATTAGCATGGTAGCTTTATAAAAGAATAACTCCAGACAAACTGTGCCTGACTAAGGGAAACTGTACATTTAATTTTTTTTTGTCCAAACTAATCCTTAAAAGAAAACACTATGTGCAAAGTTCTAAACTACAGTCACATCCGGTCAATGTCTGTGTTCGTTCAACGTGTACGTTTCACAGAACGTAATTGCAAAAATTGATTGGCAAATACCTGTATTAGCCAAATGTCTAGTGAATATGGAACGGGGGCACCCTGATCCAGCACCAACTCAGAACTGAAAGTCCTCGTCTGAGGTTCCGAGGTCAGTGCATATCAGGACACGTCCTTTGTGGTCAGTTCATGAATCGCCTCGTTGAATCGGAATTTCCCTCGCAAACTGGTAGCTAACATGAGCTGGCAGGTGCACTGGAGAAAGAGAATCCATGTCCTTTTTTCCAGAAGCGCATTTCTCCTAATTGTTTTTAAAGGCCTTTATTGAGTCACCGAGCACATTAATATAATTAATCACAGTTTTAAGAGACGCACGGCTAAGCATGAACACTGAGCTTTGCCACATTCATAGTAAAACTAATTATTTCATGATCGTTGACGGCTAACGACCTGTAGCATCCCCGGAGGACGGCGGTGATGAATGAGTTCATTTCCCTCCTCGCGAGGCCGCCTTCATTTAGGGCGGACTGAGCAGCGGTATGAGGGGGATCTTTTAATCCTGCTTAACGCTAAAACCGATACGGAGACAAAAAGAGAGGGACGAAGCAACGCGCATTTATCACCGCGCCAAAAGAAGTGGAGGCACGTGATAGCGCAAACGAGAAGAAGGAAACGGGGTGAAATGGGATTAAGCATGAATCAGAGAGGTTAGCGGAATGGTTAGCGGGGGTTTCGTCCCTCTAATTACGAGTCGCTCTGATCTATCTGGAGGCCCACAGCGCCAGCACTAACGAGCTCGGCACTTGCTCAGATAAAAACTCGGCCTGATTGATCCGGGACGGCCGGAGGAATCTGCTTCCCTCTGGTTGTATTGATTTAATTTGGTGCTTGAAAAGCTCTAATTAATAACGATAATCAAAGTGTCCCAGCTCGTTAGCGTCAGCGGGATGGTGGTTTGGTGCTCATTTGTTTTATCTGCCTCTGTTCAGTCTGCTTTCATTCTGCTCTTTTTAAAAGCAACACTGACTCTTATTCACTTCCTAGACCTGCTTAATCCAATTCAGGGTCATGGAGGGTGGCAGCACAGGGCACAAAGTGGGCACGATCCCTGGACAGGGTGCCTCACGAAGCCATTCTGGCCCAGATGCAGCACATCACGCCCAAACCATAATACTACCACCACCATGCTTCACAAATGGAAAAAGGTTCCAAAATGCACTGGAATGAAGTGTTTCCTTTTTGGTTGTTGACTCATGAACTTTAACATTACCCAATGTGAGGGACCTTTAGTTGCTTAGAAGTTACCCCAGATTCCTTTGTGACCTCCCGTATCTCTAATCTCTAGAACTGCCTAGTCTGGAGGTTCACATACTTTTAGCGCTCACAGATACATAATATTGGATAATAATTTTGTCTCTAATAAATTTGTTTAATTGGGATCTCTTTATTTACTTTTAGGATGTGTGTGAAAATCCGATGATGTTTTCGCACTTATGAAGAAATACATAACATTCTAAAGGGATCCCAAACATTCAAGCACTGTATGTAGTTCGTGCACAATAAAACAGGTGGAAGTAACAAGACAGGACTTATAAGGTTTTGGTTGACGTCAGGAAAATACAATTTTGGCGACTTTTTTTTTACCAAACTGGGTTGTGCGTGCATGATAAAAAGCCCTGTGTGTTTAATCTTTGCCAGGTTTAATCCATGTCTCTCCTGGTAATGGGTTCTGTCTCATTTGTAGAAAAAGATGAGGCCATTATGGAAATCCTTTTGATCTCCAACTATGCAGAACTCTTCATCTGAAGAGCGGCGGATTAACGTCCGATTGTTTTAGGCCTTGCCATTTCAAGCTGACATTTTCAGCACTTCAGATCTAAGCAGGCCTCTGAACTGATATTTACAGGTGGGTTTAAACTCCCGTGCTCGTATACGTGTGTGTGTGTGTGTGTGGGTGGGTGGATCTGATATGGCTTGCTCTTTAACAGCCTGAAGAGAATTAAAGAAAACACGTCGCTCTAAACAACTTCTTGTCAGCGGAAAGTCAGAAAAGTGCTGACTCTCAGCGCGATGCTTCATCCTGAATCAAAGCGGAGCGGCGTAATTAGCCGAGCGAGGCGTCAGCTTTCAGGCAGTGATTGATGTTTATCCAGCGTTAGTGATTTCGTCTTGTTGATGGAGGTTTTTTTTTTCCTGCTTCGCCAGCAGTGTTTCCCACTCAGTCCTTTCTGATGTCCTGTCTGAAACATCACATCGTGTCATCCTTCATCTGTCCTCTTCATCTGGCCTCCTTCTCCTCCTCCTCATCTCAGAACCACCACGTCTATTCAGACGTCTTGTATCAGAATTTTTGCACCAGAATTTTTGCTTTTCCATTGGGTGATAGTCCAGTACCAAAAGTCCTAGCAGTGTGGTTAGTCAGAAATTATAACCTAATCATAACATTCATAATCCAAGCACCAAACTATGTCTCCAAAATGCAAAGATGATTCATTTGCTTCTCGAACTGGTGGAAAAAGAAGTAAAAGTTCTGCTGGCTTCCATTGTGGGTAAATGTGCTCTGGATAATCCAGGGGAGGAGGGTTTGGCTGGTTATTTGTACTCACCTAGTCCGAGCATTAAAAGGTTTCCCACAGCCCTGAAAACCCTGGAAAATGTTACGCACATTTACAGTCCATTCTCCAGACCTGGATAAAAACATGCCTTGGTTTTCTGAAAAGTCATGCCATGTTTTTCTAGCGCCAAAGCTACCACTGGGTTAGAGGATGAATGTACAGCATGAGGGTCCAAGAAATGAATTCATTATCTGCAACCATCTGCTCCATCTGCTTTCTGCAGGATATTGTGTAAAAGTGAAGCCTTATTCACATTCCTTTTTCACCCTACTTATTCGGGTCAGAGTAACAGGGCTCTGGAGCCTATCCTGGAATTCCCAGAGGACAGACTGGCATGTACTCTTGAGTCCCAATCGAGTCGAAACAGGCCACAGATTCCTGCTTCTCCTGGGGGATCCCTAGAAGTTCATACACCAAGCGTGAGATGTAATCTGTACCCACACCCTTATTCTTTAAGTCGCTACCCAGTCCAGAGCTCATGAACTCTCACGTTCTCTTTTACCATCACTTGGGAATAATATCGTGAAGTACTTGAGCTCACGTATTAGGGCAGCTTTTCTAGACTCACCTAAAGAAAGAGCGCCCCAATCTTTCCGTTACAGCGTCATGGCTTTGGACTTGGATGTGCTGATTCAGCCTGCTTCGAATGGCATTAAAATGCAATCATGGTCTACAGATTTGTCACCTCTAGACCTCCTAATGGACTCCTCTCCAGCCTTGAGATCCTGTCCAGGAATACCACAATCAGGAGTGGAAGCAAGACACTTGATGGAGTCTGACACCGCTTGAACGACTTCAACTCTCAAAGCTATGACCCCAACTTACACGACCATATACCTTCTCTAGCTCCACAGTGCATGCTTTTCTGATGAGGCAAACTATGTCCAAGCCTTTGTGTCTTTGTGTATTTATTCCATATATTAGACCTTTTGTAGGGCCTCCTCGTAGGGAGTTTCAGTGTAGGGTCGAGTCACATGATTGTGAAGTCTGTGAGGTAAAGTCTAATCCAGAGCGACTGAAGGCTAAGCTTCTTGATCAAAGGCCAGTGGGAGCAAAGCGAAGCCCGGATCTGAACTCACAACCTTTTGGCAGATGGAAGCTCAGGACCTGTGCTTTTCTGTAATGATAAAACAAGATGAAGAACGACCTCGAAGGCATTTGACGAGGCAATACCATATATAGAGCAGAAAGCTAACGAGGGAATGATGGGAGGAGAAAGTGAGAGAGGTAGTTCGTTATGGAGAACGAGGGCGATGAACGAATGAGGGAACGGGCGAGCAGACACGGCCCTTAATCCTTCACGCTGACAGAGGAAGATGGAGCGTCGAACGAGTGTCTCTCGTGGCCGAGGCAACTCCGGCAATATTTTCTGGCGCCTGTCAGGCTGTCTAATAAAGTAGGGCTGGAATATGAACTATCTCTCTCTGATGTAATACCGCTCATAAATCACGTTTAATTACGCAGCACGGCGACGGGACGTGGAAGCCCTGCGCGGATTTATGGGGCCTGGATTTGGCGTCTTAACCACTCCGTGCCTTTAATATCATTAGGCTGTCGTATATTTTGCGGCCTGTCACGGAGCACGCCCAAACTCACGGAGCAGCCCGGGCTTTTCATCTCATCTTTCATCCTCAGAATTTTTTTGCTTCACCCATGGGAAACTCTGTCGGAGCAGAACTCCGTCCTGATTTACGCAGCGGTCGTGTTGGACCTTTTGTCTCGCTGTTTTATGAGCTAGCTAGCTAACTCGCACCGTAGATATTATCCCGTTAGCTTTAATCGTCCGCGTGACTACCAAAAGTCACGTTTCACACATATGTGAGAGCTGAAATTGCAGTTACTTTTTTCACATTTAAGCACATCTGTAGCCGGAGAACACAGGGCTCAGGCCTGGCAAGGGTCACGGTGGCAGCGTCGTCC
The DNA here is from genome assembly GCA_025084515.1 of Ancistrus triradiatus. Lineage (NCBI taxonomy): Eukaryota > Metazoa > Chordata > Actinopteri > Siluriformes > Loricariidae > Ancistrus > Ancistrus triradiatus. Next base: position 80,757 of record JAJAGP010000667.1, on the reverse strand, counting down.
ATCTCCTCCTTTAATTATGACCAGACCAGGGGTGCCCCCATGTTAGATGCACTGTGTATTAAGTTATAGGGTGAAACTAGAAAAATTTGTTCATTTTGACCGTGTGAGGTGTAAACAACATGAAAAAAATAAGGGATTCATCCTTCATCCGACCATATATGAACAGTTCAATGGTGCCCATGCTTCTGAAGCAAATTCTAGAAGGATCAAGCTCGAATCGTCTCAAACTGTTCTTGAACGTCTGATAGAGCACCTTTGGGATGCGGTGGAATGGGAGATCGTGTTGATACGGACCAAAATCTCTGAGGAATTTCCAGCACCTTGTTGAATCTAAGCCAGAATTCAGCCTGATGTCTGATTCTGTGTGTTTTCTGATTCTGTCTGAGCATCATTTTCCAAATCTGTTTGTATGTCCGTCTTGTTAACGCCATTGCGTTCCTCCTTCATTGACCCCTCCGTTCCCTTTTCCCTCTTAATCCTCGGTCCTTCCTCCCAAGCTGTTTGTCTTACGCTGCCTGACTCCAGACCTTTGACAGCACAACCAGGAGGAGGATAAAACTGAGGAAGGAAGGAAAACGAGGCCGGAGATGAATCGACAATCGGGCACTTTTTATTTTACTCTCCATCGACCCACGTTGTTATAACGCTAACGCCGGCGTCCTCTGCCATCTATTTTATGCTGGCTTCTAAATGCCTGCGTGAAAGTGATGTATTTGCTCTTTGACGCTGTACAATCTGATACTGGCTGCTGCTGCTGCTGTGGCGGTATTAATGCTGTTCCATTTCGAGTCAGTAATCTGTAGAAGGACCGAGTGGGGGTGTTAATGAGAGTGAGGGTTAATTAAGCTTCTGGTGCGGTAGTGACAGTTACTGATGACTTGCTGTAACAAACCGCCATCACTTTCTCACAAACGCTACACACACACTCACTCGTCTCATTCAGTCTAGCTCACTACTAACTCCTTACCCAGCACAGTGTTTGTTTCAGGGAGTAACCTTGCTCTGACCCTCAGTTTTATTTACAGCACTGTGTGCTCAGAGAGAAAGCCATAACTGTGCATTTATTACAGCTTTATAACGACTGGACATTACTTATTTCATGTCTTTATTGATTTTATGAGTTGTATTACGTTCCTTTATTCATGCTTTTAATCATTAATTACATACAACTCTAAACATAAAAAGCAATCATTTAGGGGTCGGGAATGGATTAATCCTATTTACTTTGCTTCTTGTAGGGAAATTCAATTCGGACTTTGGACAAACTGGCCTTCTGGAACCAATTAAGTTGTGAGGTTGCACTGTACCTCACTGGCTTCACACAACCAAGAGGGAATGAGTCCACTTGAAGCAAAATGAATATCACTGTTTAGACACTTTAAACCTTTAAGCAGAGTACAGTGTCTGTTTGCAACACGGTTAATGCAAAATAAATCAGAATAAACAAAACTAATAAAAATGTAAACAAAACGTCAAAGTGTGACATAAATAAATTTAATGACACTTAAAATACACATTTTCAAACCTTTTTTAAACGTGTCCATCTGCTTACGTTCAGAGCTAAAGAGCAGATTTTTGTTTTTATTATTACAGCGAGCAGAAGTTGATTTGTTTGGTTGTTAAATGGCGCTTACCTGTACTTGAATTGGCCTAAACGTGGTGAAATGGATCATTTTATCAGACTTTAGACCATGTTTTGTTGAAGTAGTTGTATGCAAAGATGTGATAATAATAAGAGTAAGTCCTGGATGCAGGATAATGTGGGTCATTTCAGTGTTAAATCCCCCTCACTAAATTACCAGCAGAGGTACAGTAAGGACAAAGTTTTTTGCTGATCCATTATCCTGAGATCCCTTAGCTGTTGTATTGTGTGTGTGTGTGTGTGTGTGTGTGTGTGTGTGTGTGTGTGTGTGTGTGTGTGTAAAAAAACAGTGCCTGTGTGATATTTATGACCACATTCTCCTGTCACAGCGTGTGTACGGGCTGCATTGTTTATTGTTTAGCTCCCATTGTAAGAGAAGGTCGAGAGGGAGCCATAACTCATCTTCTCCCTCCAACAAGTGTCTCTCTCCCTGTGTGCCCCGTGCCAGAGAGGATACGGACCAGCAAGTGTGAGGGGGCGTGAACAAGAATGACGGCAAGCAGAAGCAAAACAGCATCTGCATGTGTTTAGAAAAGGCCTGGGAGAGCCGGGGGAGGAGAAAGAGGAGAGTGATGGAAGAGATGCTGTCGCTCTGGCTGGCGCTGGTAAATCAGGTGCGACCTCGCTGTGACCCGGCCACCTCTTCCTGACCCTCAAACCACACGAACCAGAGGTGAACCTGGAGGAGAAGGAGGTGGATTTTAGAAGGATATCCAAGTTCTTTCTAGTAGTCGCTTCTTAAGAAACAGATAGTATACTGTATAATTAAGGTGCAGAATTCAACAGGATAGGGCTGAAATATTGAGAATTTGTCTGGATGTTAGCCATTTCTCACTCAGCTCTTTTCTTACTTAAATTATATTTACATTTTGTTTTCTAGCAGAGGCTCTTATCTAGACTTTTAACTCTTACAATCCAAGCAATTGTGGGTTAAGGTCCTTGCTCAAGGACCCAACACTGAGTGTGTAATAATCAGATTACTGCAGTTATCCTGTTACTCAAGTGGACTGGAAATCGGGGTAAGAAATCAAGAAAAGAGAGCTGGATTTTAGCTCACTAATCAGATTTCTCAGTGGGTGTATCATGTTACTCGGATTCTCACTCATAACTTGACACTTTCCAGATCTGCTTATTCTAAGAGACTTTGCTTCATTTGGGCTTGTTTATGTTGATGTTGTGGCTTATATTTCTCACAGGACCTGGCAACCCAGGAATTAAACACAGTACTTTTACGGAGCCTCTGATGTGCAGCTTATGCTTGAGGAAATTGACAGTTTCATTATTTAATTAAGATTAAATGTGAGATTACTGGCTGGTACCTGAGTGCATGTAAACAGAAAGAAATCGGATTTTCTGCACGTATCAGATTAATAAGTGCGCGTAAACGCACTCAGGACCTTGGACCTTCTAGACCAAAGACTTAAAGGCTCCACCAAGAGTACCTGCTTTTCACCTTCTTAGAACAGATTCCATTTTGAAGTGTGCTCTTAAAATACAGAGGACTCATTACCAGTAGTGTTTGAAATGCCTGAAAAAGCTTTTATTATGTCAATAATGTCCTTTAAATATATGTCTTACCTTCTGGGAATCTCACATGGATGCCTCCTGGATCTCACATTCTAGAGGGATAATATGTCACAGTGGGCTTGGGAATGTTTGGGAATCCCCCACGAGGGGCTAGAACCTATGACCGGGGTTAGAGACCTTCCTCACGGCAGTGGTTTGAAACAGGGACTGGGATTGTAATATCAAAGCTGTTCTTTGTTTGTTTCATCCAACTTTCCAAACACAGGAGAAATTCCACATGACTAAAGCAAAGATTTGGCAACCCCGGTCACTCCTTTAAAACGCTGGACTGTGTCTTTAATGCGAGCTCAGTGCTGGGCTTGGTTGTAGCTGATTTATTAGTTTGCATGGTGTGTCTGCGTTAGTGTTTAGAGAGTGCTTGGAGTGGGAGACGTGTACGGGTGAGCGTATCCTGATGGGAGTGTGTCCTCGGCATGTTTTGTGGTGTGTTGAGATTGCAACACACGCTACAGTTGTGATGGATCGAGATTAGGATGGAAAACGCTGGAGTATTCCTTTAATAAAGTGAACTGTTCCTTTAATGCGAGCTCTGTGCAGGACTGATTTATTAGTTTGTAGTGTTTCCATGTACCCGACGTTAGGTGTGTGTGTATGTGTGTGTCCTCTGTAATTATGTTTTATGATCTCCTGCTCAGTAAATGAGACATAAATCATGATCCAGTCAGCTGGCGTTCCTCAGCCCCTGCTTTATGGACGCTCACCGCTGACTTTACAAGCCTTTGATGGTTTCTCAGGAAAGCCTTACATGGGGTGTCGACTCTGCAAAAGGGCGTGTGTTTCAGTGTGTGTGTGTGTGTGTGTGTGTTTGCTGATACAATCCAGGCCTCTCCGCCACGGTCAGCATCCATCAAAGCGCAGTTTGTGCCGAGCTGGCTTTTGTTATTGTTCGCTGTAAATACTGAACTTTGTTGCTAAGGTAGGCCATAAAATCGCCATTAACTTTAACACACAAACACACTTCCTCACAAATCACCCTCTCCTGAACCCACTTTGAACACTCTGTACATCACACACCACGCTCAGCTGGAGGAGTACTGCGTGCAAAAACAGGATTTACCAAGTTGAGAACGGAGAACGATTTTTTTAGGTGACAGAGCCTAAATAAGAAGTTGCTCTGACATTTTCAGAGATGTCACACAACATTGTTACGTTATTTAGTTATTATATTTATTATCAGGAATCAGGAATGGTTGAACTCCCTTCTAAAATCAGACGTTTGGAGCTTGATTAGGTTCAGAAAGGTTTCTGTTTTATACTTAAATGCGATTCGACGCTAAGCAAAAGGTCTGAGCACTACTGATAGACTTTATACAATATTAAATTGTGTTAGGTTTTATCTAGCTGTAAAAGTAATCTGTCAAGGCTACATAACCAAGCGCGCTGCTTACATGCTTGAGAGTGTGTACTCACTCTCGAGGAACTTGACCGAGTCCACACTCCCAAGTATGCAAGTCCTAACTTTGCATACTTGGTATTGAGAAACACCCTCAGTGCAGCTCATTTTAATTAGAACTGGCTCTTTTTAGTTGAATCCTGGATGAGGTGTGCAAAGTGGATGTGTGACGGTGCATTTCCAGAGTGCTGCAATGAACTGGCACCCAGGTTGTACATCTGGCAGTGCCCAGTGAATTCTGGGCTGGGCTCCAAACCTTGTAAAACAGGATGCTTTGCTTTTGCTTCTTAATTATTTGTTCATTTGTTCCGATTGGTCTTGTAAAGAGCACATGATTTCGCGAGGGACTTACTTGGGGGGTGCAGTATCCCCGTGGCATAGGTTGGAATCCTGCCAGGCACTATTGATGGTGCACTGGGGCTGCGGTGGCACAACACTTAAAGAACCGGACTTTACGGTCCAGTTCTTAGAAGTTCTTAGAAGGGTTTTTGCCAGTGAAGCATCCTGGACTAACCTAAAATCTGGTTTTAGTTGTTTTCTCTTTTCGTCAAGCCCACTCGTCCTGCTTTGTATCACCCTGAGCTCATCAGTGTTAAACCCAAACTGATTTTAATGCCCCTGTCATAAAATAAAGTCCTTAATTTATAAGGTATTTGCTGTGTAATACCAGGAAATCTCAGAGGTCAGAGGTCGGATGTTTTAGATTTGAGTTGTATAACGCATTCAGATTTTTAGCAGCCCTTTTTACAACCAGCCGGATATTTATTCCCCGAGGTGCAATGTGTTGGCCATAAAACCGAGCAAGCCGGCATATTTCATTCCCGCAGCTCATATTCGACACTATTAGCACACCATCTGCTTCCAAACACACACTCAGATACACACATACACACTCTGAGCAGTGAAGATCGGTGTTAAACACAACCAGAGAGTGTGTGATGATGAACATGTGCAATTTTCACAATGCTGATATAAAGGGCTATACACTTCATATCACACCAAACACACTGACTGGTTTATTCCATGTGGAGGAACATTGTGTATGGGGTGAATTATATCTCTAAAATTATATCTTAAACCATCAATGTAATAACACACACGGTCACAGAACAACACACTCAGGCCCAGTGTTCATATAAAAAGTCAAAGATAAATAAAGGTTTATTTTTTGGGATTTCTAAAATGTATACAATATTTTAATCTTGTCATTTGTGCATTATTCTTTGTTTTATAGCTTTTAACACAATCATTGTGCAATTTCACCGTCGCACAAAACCTCAAATGGTTCAACTGCACATTTGTTATTATTATTATTATTATTACTACCACCACAGTAGTATTAATATTTTTATTAATACTGGTATCATGGTGTTGTTTTGTGATATTATTATTATTATTATTATTATTATTATTATTAATATTATTATTATTATCGCTGCTATGATTATTAGTACAAATATGGTTTTTATATAATTGTTATTGTTATTACTAGTAGTGTTATTAGTATTTTTATCACTGCTATTATTATTATTATTATTATTATTATTATTACCAGTACTATGATTATTAGTACAAATATTATTTAAAAAATTATTGTTTTTATTATTATTGTTCTTTGTAATGTTGTTATTATTAATATTATTATTAGTAATAGTAGTCTAAATATATTATTATTATTATTATTATTATTATTATTATTATTATTATTATCAATACTATTATGAGTAGTATAAATATTCTTTTTTATATTGTTATTATTATTATTAATATTATTATTATCATTATTATTATTATTGTATGTGTTTTTAAGTCCTATTTTTCTGGTCAGGGTTTGGCCTATCCCCAGAGAGGACAGGGCGCTGGCATAAACGTGCCCTGTATGGAACACCAGTCTATCACAGGATACCATATGCGCTCCCTCAGACACAGACACCCATACCCGGTCAGAGCACTCTTGACAGGCTCATTAATCTGATCAAGAGGCTGATGGTGTGGGTCAGAGGGCCCTTCAGAGGTTGTCTCTCCATCTTTCTGTATCTGCAAGAGAAACTCAACAGTTAAATGTCAGAAGGACTACGTAGGAGAATGAAATGAGGGAATAGAATCACATATAATATGAGCTATACAAACATAAATCACTCTGTAACATGCTGTGTAAAATGTCGATAAGTTATTTAGAGAAAAGCAATCAGGCTTCCCTTTTCAAACCAGGAGTTTTACATGTTATGTGAACACATCCTGGAGTCGATATACAGAGTGCATTAACACCTACGATTGTGTTTTACACATGAACCGAACCAGATCTGTTACTAAAAAGGGGGCACAAACTTAAGACTGCAACGACACCTGTACGCTGAGGTACACAAGTTTCTTACATTTCCAGTTGCTCCAGTGTCGTTGTTGTTTTGTGTTAGTTTATTCATTTACTCGTAAATGTTGTGTTAACTCCACAGGTGCCGAAACTTTTGCACAAGTCTTGGTTTTGTGTTGTAACCATGCCGGCTGCAGGGCAGAGGTGGAGATTAGACTGTAAAAGCCTGACCCGGTATTGTCTATGATTAGTGTCGCCGGTGTGATCAGGTCAGATCTGGGTACGGTCAGGACGAGGTCATGAAGAGGCCGGCGGAAAACTTCAGCATCCCAGAGGAAACGGGGTTTTTAAGCCGGAACTGGACGCGTTCTGCATTCCTGACGTTGTACAGGAAAGAGCGGGGGGAGGGGGGAGGGGGGATGATGGAGCGGATTACGCTAATCACTACAGCATTAAAACAGCTATTAGCGTGTCAGCAGTGACATCAGCGATTACACGACTCGGGACTGATGGCTTCCAGATTTGGATTCTGCTGGTGTGAGTTTTGTGCGTCTGGGATTGTGTACGTGTGTGATTTCAGTCAAGGAAATGGGATCACCGGTTCAGCAGAAAGCAAAGCATATGTGTGTGTGTGTGTGTGTGTGTGTGTGTTCTGGCTGCGATGGATGACAGCGGCCCATTCATCCTCCATGCTAGAGGAGACAGAGTGCTTGCTCGCCACAGACAGCCGCAATAAATCACTTTCCGTGAGACTCACTACCTACAGCTTATTGCGATCAGCATGACAAAGTCTTCTCCTCGCTCGCTCCTGCTCTCTCTCTCTCCCTCCTTCTGCTTTTTTCCTCTCGCCGCTGTCTGTTCGTTCATCTTCTCCTCCCCTCGCTCTCCTTCCTCGCCGTGCGCTCATACTTTCAACAGATGGATGTTTGTGTGTGAACGTTTTCTATCAGGATGGGTTTTTTTCATTTTTAAAAATAATACATGATCGCAGTACGGATCAAGATACGTGGACACCGTAACATTACAACCATATGTCATCGGTCTGACCAGCCTATCCTTTGGGAAAATGACTGGTGGAATTCATGTCCATCCGGTTCCTCAGTTCCTCAGTTCCTCGGTTTGTCCCTAATTTGTTGAATGAGTTTAGATCGAGGTTTGTGCAGAGCAGTCACGTTTTTGCTTCAAATTATTCCATCACTCCTCTTCTATTAGATCTTATATGATTATTACAAATATTTTTTTTTTAATTATTGTTTTTATTATTATTGTTCTTTGTGGTGTTATTATTAATACTATTATTAGTAATTGTAGCCTAAATACATATTTTATTATTGTTATTATTATTGTTATTATTATTATTATTATTATTATTATTATCAATACTATTATGAGTAGTATAAATATTATTTGTTATATTATTATTATTAGTAGTAGTAGTAGTAGTAGTGTTATTATTATTATTATATTATTATTATTATTATTATTATTGTATGTGTTTTTAAGCCTATCCCCAGAGAGGACAGGGCACTGGCGTAAACGTGCCCGGTATGGAACACCAGTCTATCACAGTGGTCACTGTTGCAGTGCATTGGGAGGATACCCAATGCACTCCCTCAGACAGAGACACCCATACCCGGTCAGAGCACTCTTGACAGGCTCTTTAATCTGATCAAGAGGCTGATGGTGTGGGTCAGAGGGCCCTTCAGAGGTCGTCCCTCCTTCCTTCTGTATCTGCAATTATTCCATCACTCCTCTTCTATTAGATCTTATAGTTGGCATCATGCCTTGGGGATCTTCAGATCTTCTTTTATCCTCTGTACAGTTACTCGCCGCTTAATGTCCTGTGAAACAAGTCCTTAATCGAAATGGATGCAGGCCGGACATTACCATGGTCCCGTAGTGGTTTTATGCTACTTTATGCAAATATAAAGGGTATTTTCACAAGAAAACTGCTAACTATATGCGAATGCGTCAGAGATCCACAGATCCAGCACAAGTTGCTGAAAAGCAATTGAAACGGCAGATACTTTTGTTTGACAGAAGCCAAAAACACATGAAACAATGCTGAAGATCAGCCAGATGAAAAAGAGACTCAACGATATAATTATAGATTAGAGAGAATATTCAGGTAACAAAGGAGTACTATTTATAGGACAGGTACATACAAACACCGTTTATAGCTTGGTACAAATAAGTAACGGAAAGTCATCTACACAAATACGAGGAACGCACAAAAAAGTCTCAAAACATATCCACCGAGCTCTTAAACTCCCACCTCTGCTTGTGTTGTGCTTCCAATAAGACCTCAGGAGTGTTCGTGGCATCCAAGGACAGATTATTTTAGGCTACGCTCTTTAGCACTTGGTGGTCTGGTTCTTTGAGTTTGTGTGGAAATGAAGATGGGTTAAAATAGTTTAATAACTTTGGCCGAAAATGGTGTGTTATACCAGTGCATTGCTTGTCCTCGGATTAATATTCACAAAACAGAGTGAAATGGTATCCCTGTTTAAGAGTAATAAAAAAGCTGTTTTAGGAAACAATGCAAATGTGAAGCATCTGGTTAACATTTCTAGATAGCACCTAGCATAGCAATGTTTGCATAATCCCGGAAATGACCCACCTCTGTCTTAGGTACAAGTGCTAGCATGAGATATCTAAGCATGCAGGCTTTTATTTGATTTGTCTAGAACCTGAAATGTCTTTAAAAAAATCACTGCTTATAATAATCAGCTAAAATATGAAACTGCATTTTAGTGGCTTTTGCACATAACTATTCTTTAGCTTAGCTACTCTCCTTTAGCAGAGCTAAAGTAGAGTTGATTGTAGTTTTAACTTAGTTAGACCACCAAAAAGTCCAGAAGAAGCCATGTTAAGCCTTTGAGCAAACCAGTTTGATACGGAAACACTAACGCCATGCCAAATGTGAGACCTCGTTGTGGTAGATCTTAGCAGCTAACCTTGCTCCCCAGAAAAACCCTCCTTTGGCTTAGCCACATGACTGCAATGCTAGATCAGCGTTAATTTGCTGCTAGCATGAAATATCGGAGCGTACGGGCGCTCCATCTTCCTCTGCCGAGCTTCGGCTTTGGCTAGCAGCACAAAGAGGCCATTAGCGGCCACCTCTCTGTTTAAGTACAGCATGCTACGCTGCTTCCTTCATCAGTCTTCCCACAGACACGCTCTGGAAACAGGATATCTTTCTCCTTGACGTCCTGTACGAGAGTGTGTGTGTGTGTGTGTGTGTGTGTGTGTGTGTGTGTGTGTGTGTGTGTGTGTGTGTGTGTGTGAGAGAGAGAGAGAGTGTGTGTGTGTGTGTGAGGGGCCATTGTTCTAATGGAGGATGTGCTACTGCAGAATAATGATCTTCCTCTGTGTGGCCGCATATCGATCACACTGTGATGTATTTTAACTGTCTCGCGATTATTGGGTCGTTCATCAGGACTGAATTACCCTATCAATACCGCTGCCCGCCGACTACGAAAAGGGCCGCCGTGAGGGGGAGGTGCGAGAGCGGCGAGCGTTCACAAGAACAGCTGGAGAACCAGCTGCCATTTTAAATGCGCTGCACGACCTGCTGCCATTTTACTTACACACCAGATTAGCAATGAGTCGCTCACAACGTTTAGGATTTTAGTTGCCTTTACGGTAGAGTTCCAGTGTTCCACCATCACGTGTACCCAAACGTTTTTCTTCTGTGCCCACGCCTAGGACCTTCAGACCATCATTCCCTGTTCCTGATACCACCAAACAGTGCTCAAAGTCTGGACTACGGTTGTGCAATAGTGACATTATAATTAGAGGATACCTCTTAAAAGTATTCAAAAGTCGTTTGAACTGCCTGAATTGGCACCATGTACACCATGACAGTATTTGCCATGTTTTCATCTGTTGCTTTTCGTGTCATAAGGCACTTTTGTTTGCAGAATGATTCCTCTAAAGTTTGCTGAGTGTGTTTTTGTGCTGGTACCTTGGCTAACTTCTGAAGTAGACTCCCTAATTGTCGTATTCTGCTTGGGTTGGGTATTTTATTGATTGCGATTCTGCTCATCGATTCCAAGTTGTGATTCCAAAGGTTTTGCAGCATTTGACCCGGTATGCTACTGAAGCTCAAACTCATGCTGTTGCCTTAGATGTTTTGCCATGTTTTACCATCTTTACAGCAGATCAACTTTTCACATGTATTGCATTTTGCCTTTTTGTTTTTTCTCACCAAACGTTTGAGTGCTTTTGAGCATCCATCTTCAACTGATGTTCAAAACTAAACAATGTGGTTACACAAAGCACCTGTCCTGGCAGATAGGTGCCTTCTTAAACACTGTGTTTTTGCATGAATCGCAGCCGTGTATTCGAAGCATAAAATGTGTTAGTAGGATCCCATATGTGGAATTGAAATTCTCTTTTACAACAGGTTCTTGTAATTTTGGACTGTGAATAAGTGAACTCCTGTTTTTTGCAAAGTGAGTGACGTACTCAATAATGTCAGCTTGTGCATGATTAAAACATTAATTAAGAAATGGTCATAGACCAAGAAGACACTTCACAAGTCCAAAACTGCCCCGAATGCACAAACTGGGAATGGTTCGCTCTTCAGGCCACTCAGGGAATAAGCACATTTTTTTCTAGGATTACACATCCACACTGATTTTTCGTATAAGTAGCCATGTGGACTCTCATAGACAGCTTCTGCAGCTCAACAGCGTATGTGGAAAGCCATCCGGTCCAGCAATGGCTACAAGACCAGCCCTGCCAGTCCCCAAAATGACTTCACTCTTGCCAATGGGCTCCACACCTTCTTGCTTTAACAGGCCCTACTGAAGGACCTAACGTTAATTTATCTCTAGTGATGGTCTCCGAGTGCCTGATGTCCACCATCATGATCCATCACGACCGATCATGTCTGAATGTGACGCCTGACCTGGCAGGAAGGCTCCATCCAACCAGGGGTGCCAAAACCTGTGTATAAGTCTTTATAAAGATAGCAAAGATAGTAATACTAGAACACAATATTAGAGATACTAGAGTGTGTGTGTGTGTGTGTGTGTGTGTGTGTGTGTGTGTGTTAAATTTGAATGATTTGTTATCTCCGCTTCAAGACCTGTCCACGTTCTTGGCTAAAAATTTACAGGCTGTGACACACACACACACACACACCCACACACCAGTGATGTCGGACTGAATGGTGTTTAAACACCATCTCTCAATGCTTTCACACAGCGTGTAATTTATCATCTACTGTCCTTACACTCACAATGGAGGAGATGAAGCGAGCGTGGCATTTGTCGCAGTGTGTGCCATCAAACAGAGCTCTGGGTGTGTGTGTGTGTGTGTGTGTGTGTGTGTGTGTGTGTGTGTGTGTCTCATCCACCCCTTTAACTACTGTAATGATAAAGTCTTACACAAATGTTATACGTTTATATTCAGTGTAAGATGATAGAAGGACAAAACTGGACAATATTTTTATCATTTCTATTATAAATATGTTATTATATGTAGTTATATTATACACACACATTCAGTACATATGCTCAGTATATACAGAGTGAGCCAAAAGTCTGAGAACAGTCGTGAAAACTCTGGTTTTGACCCAAAACATGTCAAAAGCTTTGCAACAGCTACTTGAATATCGAAAAAGATCATGTTGATTGAGATGGACTTTTCCTCTGATAAACCCCATCGAGCTTTTATGGGGGCACTTGAAGACAGAGAAAGATGTTCTGTTTCTGGTTCGAGTCAAATATGCCAGAACACTATACTTTTATAATATAAGGGATATTTGAATCATCCACTATATGGACTCACTATAAGGAATGATATAATGATAACTGGAAAAGTAATGGAAGTAGATGCTGTTCTAAATGGCTTTTACATCAGCCTACACCCGCCACTGTATAGCCAATAGGAAATAATGGAAATAATGCTACCGTTATATGAATACATGTTATTAAATCCAGTATTAAGGTTTTTACCGATCAGTCACCTGCTTGTCTTACCTTTCAGCGCAGAAATTGTACCTGATCTGGAATTTCTACACCATGGTTCATGGACACATCCCTTCCCGTGTACAATTTTGGCTAAAAGCATGTATGTGTGTGTGTGTGTGTGTGTGTGTGTGTGTGTGTGTGTGTGTGTGTGTGTGTGTGTGAGGGGTTTCAGAGATGGACAGCGTGGACATGATGATCAATCACATACACCGTGGGCTGAATCGGAGCAGCGGTACACACTCAGTTATGAGAGCGGCCCTCTTCTGTTACGAGGAATTAGAGTCATAAATCAAACAGGCTGTCAGACCTGAGACGGCCAGTGTGTGTGTGTGTGTGTGTGTGTGTGTGTGTGTGTGTGTGTGTGTGTGTGTGTGTGTGTGTGATGAAAAAAGGATGTGTGATAGCGTGTATAAGAAAGACAAAGCCGCTCTCGGAGCTTCCTGCTTGTCCCGTGTCCCAACAATGCAATTTCCCGAAGTGTCAGATGAGGAGACGGAGAGCAGATAAGGCTTTCTTGAGTGTGTGTGTGTGTGTGTGTGTGTGTGTGTGTGTGTGTGTGTGTGTGTGTGTGTGTGTGTGCGTGTGTGTGCGTGTGTGTGTTCTCACCAACACATCCAACCCAAAATGTCATTACACATACACAAGCACGACAGAATTTGCTCAGTGTTTAACCTGATTATTTTCTCTCAGAGATAAGACGTAAGACTGGCACCGAGCGGAGGGACGCAGGATCTTGTGTGTGTGTGTGTGTGTGTGTGTGTGTCACACACACACTCACATACACACACACACACACACACACACACACACACACATGCGTCACCTTCATTATTTTATATAACATGACAAACATTTTACTAAACATTTCAGTAGATCTCTTCAGCCCTTCACTTTTCTCACCACCTTTAACGTTGCCTGTTGTGTATTTTGTGTGATCTTAGCAGCCACTCCTAGAGAGAGCAGCTACAATACTGAATAGTTAGTAGTTTTTTCACACGTGTGCATCTGTACAGTTCTTCTTTTCAGGTCGTCGTAACGTACAACAACGACGTAAAGGTGCCTTTACAATCTTTGGAACCTGTTGTGCTCTTGGTGTGCTTTTAGCAGGACGTCCACCCCTTACTTGACCAAAAACCCTCCATAAGTGGACTCTAGCTCTGTCTAGAGCTCATGTGTTGCTACTTCAAATAGCCTTCTAAGGTCCTTTTATACCTTTTAATAAAGTCATTTTATTATGGGTCGAATGAATTTTGTGTGACACAGCATTAGCCCAAGGTGCCCACGGTGCCCTGGTGGTACTCTCTGGATCGAATCGGGTGTCACTCCAGGACGACTGGCTGCACCTGAAGGAGTTGAAGCCAGACAGGACAGTGGATCATAGCCCAGTGCTGCAACAGTGATTTTGCCAGCACTTTTATGGACTGTGCACTACTCAAAACTGCACTGCCTGGACTGCTGAATACAAGGTTGAGGGTTCAAGTCCAGTCCACGGTTGGGCCCTTCAGCAAGGCCATAATTGCTTGTGAGTCCAAGTGCAGCCCTAACCAGGATAACGTAAAGATAACTGGATAATAAAATCCAGACTGTCAACAAAAGGCTAAATATTTCTGTATTTATAATCAATCTCAGTTTTACCCAAGAGAGTAGCAGTTAGTTTCATGTTTAGCTCTGCCTTAGTTAAGGTGGAACAGCTGACAGGTAAAGAGGTTTGAATTCTGGATGTTTGCTACACGATCAAGTTGAACCAGATTCTTGTTCTAACCCTACATTTATTAGTATGCCATATTTTCAGTTCACATACTTTTCGGCCTGGACTGTTTGCTCAGTAAAGGCAGTTTGAGTCTTATTAGCTGAGGCAGAATGTGTTCGTTATTATTGAGACTGCAGCGACAAACGAACTTGCAGTTGATGGAAAGATGTAATGAATCCCATTTTGTTTGACTCTATTTGAAATGTGCTAAACACTTGGACGGAAACATGACTGGATGTTCGGCTCGTTGATTTACTCTGCTGGAACATCCAACGTTATGAGGAATGGTGCCCTAGCTGTTATGTCACTGCGTGTAATTTATATCATGACAGCCCGAGTCACTTCTGTCAGACGTCTGCGGCGGAATAGGAAACGACCGTGACGTGAAGTCAGACAATGTAATGAGTCATGACACGCTATAACCCCGAATTATTCTATAACGGACTGTTTGTCCCGCTCAGAGCTATTCACAGTGGAGCTCCAGGGCACGTCTGTGGCGCGGATTCGCTCTAATCCCACAATCCCTGTCTGCAATTTGTCCCAATGTAAATTAACGATGATAATAATAACTGCAGTCTGGTACAGACCACTGTAACACAATCCCGTGTGTGTGTGTGTGTGTGTGTTGCCATGCCGGCTGTACATTTTCCAGGCCACCCACAAACACACCATCGTAATTACAGCACACAGTCCCGTTCCTGTTACAGTAAATTTGCCCAATCTATCAGTCTCAGCTCCAGCGCCAGGCTCGACATGCAAACTCAGGCTGTGGCTGTGAAACCGCAGCCTCCGAGCCAAGATGGTCGCCTGTGATTATTCAGCAGGCCTGCTTCATGTCCAATCGAGCGGGAGCGTGATTAAAATATTCGCATCTGTGCCGTGTTTGGATGAACCCGGATTATTATGCTTTGTTAAGAAATCGCAAAGCGATGCCACGGCGTGCGCCAGTGCAAATAAACCAACACGTGTGCAAACACGGGCGAATGCACGAAGACTCTCGCGTTTCGACCGTTTCATCTCAACGTCGTCAACTTTTTTCCTTTCCGTCTTCTTCCCGCTAGCTGTTCGTTTTTCTACCTCTAGGTTTTGTACATGTGTCTTCTTTCTGCTCGTTTTTCACCCTCTTGTTTTGTCTTTGGCTTATTTGGATGTAAAATAAAAACTAAACTAATATATGTTCATGAACTCTGACCAAAATCTCATACATGAATGCAACGGACAGGTACTGACATGAACGAAGCCACGCCTTCGACATTGAGATTGACAGATTAAAAGGCCAGGAATTATTTACAAAGACCAGGTGTTCTTTGATGTGACTGACAGGTACAGAGGACACCCAATTTCACTGGGAGTGTCAGGTGCAAAGGCCACGCCTTCTTTAATAGAGTGACAGGTAAAGAAATCACACCTGCTTCACTGGAACTGAGTTACATAGGCCACACCTTCTTCACCAAGGGTGATAGGTTGTTAATAAGGTTGACATGTGCGGAAGCCACAGCTTTTTCACTATGGTTGACAGGTACAGATGCCATGCCAACAGATACGGATGTCACACCTTTTCACTAAGGGTGATAGGTACAGGACCCAGGCCGACAGGTGCACAGGACACAGCTTTGCTAGGAGTGACAGGTAAAGATGAAGCCATGCCAACAAATAAGGATGCCACGCCTTTTTCACTAAGGTGAACAGATACAAAACAATTCACACCAACAGGTAAGGATACCATGCCTTTTTCACTAAGAGTGACAGGTACAGAAGCCACGCCTTCACTGGGAGTGACAGATAAAAGAAGAAGCCGCATCAACTGGTATGGTGCCACACCTGCTGCCCTAAGGTTGATTGGCAAAGAAGAAGCCATACCAACAGCTACAGAGGCCACACCTTTCTTACTATGGTTGAGAGGTACAGAAGCCATGCCAACATGTAAGGATGCCACACCTTCTGCCCTAAGGCTGATAGATAAAGAAGAAGCCATGCCAACAGGTAAGGATGCCACACCTGTTTCACTAAGGCTGATAGGAGGAGGAGCAACACCAACATTTGCGGAGGCTACACCTTTTTCAAAACGGGTGACACATACAGAAGCTATGCCAACATGTAATGATGCCACACCTTCATCAATATGAATGACAGATACAGAAGCCATTCCAACAGGTACACACCATTCCAAAAAAGCCTGAGCACCCTCTGTGCGGTCAATCGAGAATTCGTTGTATAGTCACCGCCCGATCGGAGACCGGCGAGCGTCACACATTCCTGCACGTCCGGGGGTGGAGGGGGAGTCGGTAAACAATTCCAGATCTGTCACAACACACTGAAGAGGATTTATATAGACGTACACACACGGGCAGCTGTGCTTGTGTGACGCCAGAGCAGATAACAACAGTGAGACAGGACTGATCAAAATAAACCGACAGAGAGAGGCAGAGAGTGGGTGTCATTATGAGTGTGTGAAAGAAGCGCCGGGAGATCGACAGGGCAAGAGAGAGAGAAAACAAAGCGCCACAAAGAGAGTGTGTGTGTGTGTGTGTTGTGTCTCAGGGCGCACTGACATGCAGGGAATCTGGCCGATGCTGTGTGTCAGCTCAGTGTGTGTGTGTGTGTCAAATAGCTGGAGCTTCACATTAGTGTCACACTCCCATACACACACACGCTGACAATATGAGAGGTCGTGAGTGTGAACAGAGCACCCTGACACTCTGACACTCTGACTGTGTGTGTGTGCGTCACCTCCTTTTTAAGCACGGGAGTGATTAATGATCCTCAGCTGTCAGTTATATTACTCACACTACCTCTCTCTCTCTCTCTCTTAAAAGCTCTGGAGGAAGCTCCATCCTCCCCTCCCTCCCGACCTGGACAGATGGCACTGCAGGGACTCGAACCTGGGTCTCTGTGGCAATAAGCATGCGATGCAGGCGTTTTATTGCTTATTGCAGGATGTCCATTAATAATACAATCCAGGAGAGTAACAGAAAGAAGTGGGCTCTGACTGAAAGCGTTTGGAGAGGATGCTGTGGCATTATGGGAAATGTAGTGCCTGTGCTGAAATGTCCTGTAGTTATGACTTTTTAGTAATAACAGGCCATGTTCCCCATTCAGTGGGTATTGTGACTATTTATGACTATAATTCAACACCTGCCTTTAGACTTTCGTTATCAATAATGAATTAATTTCGTAAACAGATTTTCTCAGACCTTTCTTGTAATATTGTTAGCGTTAAACCCGATCGCCCACACGGTAGCACTGCTGCAGATGCCGATTAGTTCATGATTGCAAACGAAAGCGGAAAACTGGAGCACAGAACTCCCAGTGTCCCCTGAATGACAGCTTTTCCAGCAAGCTTTGCACCACTGACCAGAAAAAAAAACAATAATTAAGGAGCATGAGTGCAAATATTTTCTCCAGCCCACGCTCCTGTCCTGTATTTGTGTGTGTGTGTGTGTGTGTGTGTGTGTGAGAGAGAGAGAGTCATGCCATGAGTGTGCTGCCCGAGGGGTTTGGGTTTGAGAAAGCCCAGATGCCCGATGTGAAGCATTACACGCTCTTTCCTCTCTCTCTCCCTGCGAATGATGGATGAAGGGGAATGAAAAGTCCCTCTCCCGGATCGAACTGCCTTCAGCGAGCGGCCATCTGCTTTCCATCTCCTCCCTCCCTCCCGCCGCACGGCCTCGCTGATCCAGGATCGGCTCCCTTTGCCTCAAACCAGCGAAGGAAAGGTGCATGTGATATCACCTAAAAGAGTTTGAGCTTAATGCTGAACAGGACCAGGTAATCAGAGCGGAGCTGGGACGATCAGTGAGGCGCCCCCATCTGGTCAGAGACAGATATGCAAGCATGTAAAAATAGTCAGGATTTGTGCGTAAGACAAGTCACATGGGCATCCTCCATCATGCTTCACATTTGAACCGTTTTGGTGTTGATTCACTTTTGTTTCTCTAAGACTTGCTCATATCTGCTCTTTCACACCAGAGACCCAACTCGACTCGTACTCTAATAAATACTAATTGTGGGACTGTGGTAGCCTAGCGGTTAAGGTACTGGACTCTGGAGCAGAAGGTCCAGGGTTCAAATCCCATCTCTGGCAGGCTGCCACTGTTGGGTCCTTGAGCAAGACCCTTAACCCACAATTGCTTGGATTGTAAGAATGTACCAATTGTAAGTCGCTCTGGATAAGGGCGTCTGCTAAATGCTGTAAATGTAAATGTAAATGTAAATGTACTCACACAGCTCAGACTCGACTCAGACTCAAAAATGTCATGTTTAAGCAACTGGCACCCAAACGTTACCCCAAGACTGCACCATTTACTGATATACTTTGGTATTGAAGTATTCCATTCATTATTTATTGTTTTAAAAGAAGAACCACAACCATAACTAGCTTTCACATACGTCTAGCTGTAACTGCTCACAGGTGGTTGAATAAACCATTCCGAGTACCAAAGTAAGGATTCATAAAATGTAAAAAAACAAAAAAACAAGCTCGGGTTTCAAATCGTGTTCGAGTTTTTAAGGTGATGCCTGCTTCATATCAGATCTCTCACTCCGCGGGATAAAAAGAATCAGGTTGACGAAGGGGATAAGGCGAAGGGAGAGGAGGAAGATGGCGGTAATGGGCGTGAGCCGGTCTAAACATAGAGCGTAGCTGCTGCTGTGTGCCAGGACCGTCGCTGAGTTATGGCAGGTCTGGAAAGTATGTGGATTTAAACAAACGATGGGAGCGGCAGCCACGCGAGCCGTCCTGTCAGCGGTGATTTATTACCCTCAGCAGATTAATGCAGGGGAGGGAGGGGAGGTCATGGGATATGCAACGGAGAGGGAAAGAGCAGGGGGAAAAGAGGGAGAGAAAGAGAGAGAGAGAGAGAGAGGGCTGTATGAAACTTGTTTTTGTCTACATGTTCAGTTCCACGTCTCGTTCTTGTCCTCTCTCTCTCTCTCTCTCTCTCTCTCTGCAGAGCAACAGTTAAGCAGATTGAGCTGACGCAGTATGAGTTATGTTCCATTTTATGGACTCAATAGCGCAAGTATAAACTGGTAAATTAGATCAGAGATGCATTCGGTCCTCAGAGATTGCGGGCTACTCCAACCTTTCACTCACTTCCAAGTCGAAGCCTAATATAGAAACGGAGCGATTTATATCCACCTGTGTTTATTTTATTTTTGGATTTCCTTTACAAGACAAGCTTAAAAAAAGGTTTTAGACTTGCCTGCAATTTACACTAGAACCACAGAACATACCATCGAAGTAAAACACAAGGTAGAGCTCAGGACAGAACATCAGACGATTGTAAATTACACAGGGTGCTTTTACAACTCACACTTCAGATCTCAAGATCTCAAGATCTCAGATCTTAATTGTACCTGACATTTGGAGAAGCTTTAAGGCCATGACCGCACACAATTGAGTCTTAACATGGCTATTACAATAAAATAATTTGGCTGAACATGGTTGAGCATTCATAAGGGTTGCAAAGTTGTAAGACCACTGTTGGGGCATTTGCTAGCGATCGCCTCTCCTCTTTCAAACAGAGCCAACTCTGTCAAATCTGGCGATCTGTGTTAATGGTTCATTATAGTTTGCAGACATACCTGTGCATTATATAGACAAAAGTTTCTGGACAGCCATAATTTACATCCAAAATGGGTATTAGCTTGGACAACACCCTTGTTGTGAGCCTGTGTGACTGTGAGCCTGGGTTCTGATCCACTTTTGGCATTCCAGTGCATTTTCAAAGTGTCTGATGGAGTTGAGGTCAAGATTTTGTGCAAGCCAGGCATGTTCTCAATCATGTTCTCCACCACTGTTTGTCTGTGGAGAATCCAGAGTGTATGCTTTATGTTATGAACGTGTTACTGAATAAGCAGAGCTCAAAAAATGAGAAGGGCTGTCTGCAAACTTTTGTCTATATCATGTATAATGTTTAAGCTGTAACTAAATCATTCATTTTATTAATTCAAACGTTAAAATGTGCCATTGTGAGAGCGGATTCATTTAATAAAACCTTGCATTCAGCATAAACCTATCTCAGTATCCTTTATCGTTGTTACGCCATGAGCCAACAGTCCTGCACTTGTTTTTACACGTCTACAGCATGAGACAGTTACGTACGGTGGCTCATTTCTCCACCGAGATCTCTGTTCAGTCTTCTAATCGTTTATTGATGAGCGCCTCGATCATCTGAATGACAGGATTGGTGGTGGTTTGGAGAAAACAAAGCGATCATCGTTAACCCCTCACATTCCATCAGAAGAGGGGACGAGTGGAGTTATTTGGTCTGTGGGACAGAAGGAGGAGGAGGAGGAAGTCACACACTTCCCACACACATCTTTTACCCAAATTCTGAACGGGGTGAATAGACACCAAGCCCCATGCTGGGTAAAGCCTCAGCCTGGGCAACCAGAACCAGATTAGGCTACATTTACATCACATTTACCCAGAGAGACTTATATTTGTGATAAGCAGTCATGGATAAGATGATAAATTACTCATAAGGACATGAACTGTCTGTCAGATCTGTCAGGATTAGTAGTGGTATAAACCACATCACTATTGGACTGTTTAAACACATATCCATAGATATGACTCAAGTTTAGACATCTGTAAGTCTAAATGACTGATCTGGGTTTGGCCAACTATAAAGGTTGGTGGAGGAGATGTGATGCTGTTTTGCTCCCACTTCTCCTAATCAATGGGTATGGACCCTATCTAGGAATTCACACCCAGGGTTTGAACCCAGTGTCCTCCTGCTCTTATTGCCAAGCCACACTACAATGGTGGAATAACTTGGCAGTCGCTTTGACTTTGGAAGGTAGGACTTACTGGCACGCTTTGACCTCAAATGTAGTCTGAATCAAGTCAATCCTGGCAGCCATGGTCCAAAATCTGAGCCTTCTAGAAGAACGGAGTCTCCTGTAGAAGTAACGCCATATTATCTTTATATTTGGAATGCATTCAGCAAGAAAGGTCTGGTGTCCACATAGTTTTGGGCCTATTTTCAGTTTGTACTGAAACACGGGGCCGCTTGAGTCACTCAAATACCGTCAGACAGCTATTGAGCTATTAAGACCCAGGCAAAAATCTACGAGAGTGTATTTATTTGCTTCTTGCCTGTGAGAAGAGGCAGCAAGGAGACTGCTGAGTCAACAGGGCACCTCGTTAAAGAGCGCTGCATTATGAATATGTATAAACACGCACGGATAAATATCTCTCGCTCGGCTCTTCCTTTCTCTCCGTCGCTTCGCTCCCTTTCAGATCTCAGCTGTTCAAATACGCTATTTATACTAGACAAGAGGGGGAATATTTACCCGGGGCCGCCGGAGCGGGAGGATATGAATGGACGTCGTTTCGTCTTGTCAAATTAACCCGCGTGTGCTGCCTGCTAATGCAAGCACCAGCGATTCGTGTTCATCCTTATCTCTGTGTCGCAGTTTATCAGCTACTGGCTGTAGGTTGGATCAGAGGTTAAGGTTCTTGGCTACTAATCAACAGGTCGTGAGCTGATCCGGGATCTGAACTCATAACTGTGGATGATGAATTAGTAACGGAGAACTGTCAGGTTCTGTAAAATAAAGCAAACGATAAATAGCTATCCGCTTGCCTGTGCTTCCAAAGCGTGTTCCTGACAGGCCTTACAAATCACCGTGAGTAATTTACATCTGTTTACACTCATAAAACATCTCGCTCAGCAAGAAATGTGTGTTTTGATTCAAATCGCAGCCGAAGATATTGCCAAACCAGTCCTAATATTTGCCTTTTTTGCTGATGGAGTTGGAGTTCCATCAAGACGAAGAGACGAGAGAGAGAGAGAGAGAGAGAGAGAAAGAGAGAGAGAGAGAGAGAGAGAGAGAGAGAGAAGAAAAGCAAGCAAATGCGTCGTATTGATCTTCTGCCAAGTGAGATTGATGGAGTAATAAGCGGCGCTGGAGCGGAGCGGAGTGAGAGAGAATGAGGTTTGAACAGAGCGAGAGAGAAAAGGAGGCGAGTGAAGGCCAGAAAGGGAGGAACGATTCAGAAAGGAGATCGAAATGAAAGAGTGGAGAGGCCATCACTGCTTCATGACGGCGCTCGCAAAAGAACTGAAGAAGTAAAGACAGATGAGAGAGAGAGAAAGAGAATGCAATTCCCACAAACAGATGGAGAGATGGACAGAAGAAAAATGGTGAGCAGAAGAAGGTCGTTCATCATCATCTGAGGTCAACCAGCGAGAGGCCTGTGAGCAAGAAGAGCGCATGATGAGCTCATCAGAAGACATAAAGGAGAAAAATCGAGGCAGGACGAGATTGGCTGCGTGATTAATATTTCCTGCTACATGCGAGACATTCAATAACACTGAGAAATGAGGCAGAGGGTCGAGGGAGGTAAATAGAGAAAGAGATGAGAGAGGAAAGAAAGAAAGAAAGAAAGAAAAGAAAGAAAAGAAAGAAAAAGAAACAAACAAACAAACAAAGAAACAAACAAAGAAAGAAAGAATGCTCAAATAATACACAAAAATCTACTTTAGAGAAGCAAACGAATAAGAAAGGAAAATAAAGTACAAATACAATACAGTAAGTGGAAATAAGATCAACAAGACAGAGTCTCGTAAACTCAAAGAAATCTCATTTAAAGGAAATAAAGACAAAAGAAAAATCTAATAAAAAAGAAACAGCTGAGGGAGCAAGGATTTGACAAACTGCTATGAAATAAAGAAAAACGTAACTGAACTCTAAAATGGAAGAAAAAATAAATAAAACGGTTTAAATAATAAAATAAACAAATAATGTTCATGCAGTAAGTGCAGTGTAAACTGAATGGAAATATATTAAAAAGCACGTAAGGATAGAACGAAAAATAGCAAACACTTTGAAAACTAATTCAATTAAAATAATAATAGATTTAAACAATGAAAGACAAACAAAACTAACTACAAATGAAAGAGAAACAGGACAAAAACTAACAAAGAAATTAAAAGAGTGCAACAAAAGCTGAAAAGAAATAAATAACGAAAGAAAGAAATTAAGTAAGGGGATATAAAGAAAGAAAAAGAAGAAAGAACGAAAGAAAGAAATAAAGAAACAAAGAAACAAAGAAACAAACAAAAAAGAAAGGAAGGGAGGAAACAAAAGCAAACAAAAAATGGCAGAAACAAAAGACTATATGAGCTGAAAAGAAATAAATAAAGAAAAGAATGTAGAAATGGAGGAAGGAAGAAAAATAAAGAAACAAAAGAAAGGAATGGAGGAAGGAAGGAAGAGAAATGAAGAAATGAACAGAATGAAGAAGGAAAGAAAAAGAATGGAAGGAAGAAAGGAAGGAAGAAAACAAAAATGGCAGACAGAAAAGACTGCATGAGCTTAAAAGAAAGGAAGGAAGAGAAAGAAAGAAAGAAAGAAAGAAAGCACAACAGCTCTTTTTAGCTGGGTTGCTTTTAGAAGTAGTTTGAATTATTTGGGGTTAATTAACAGATTTCTCTCTTTTTCTTTAATTAATTTTCCCTTCTGATTTGCTCTCGTTTCTTAACATCTGTTTAGTCTTTTTTCACTTCCACTTTCTATTTCTTTTTATTCTTTCTTTTTATTTTTCCTTTCTCTCTCTCTTTGAGCAGATGAAGGACGAGTGGAGGTAGACGGAGGTCAGGCATTAACTATCCAGTGTCTGCTGCTGCACGGCATTATGGGACGGGTGATCCGTCAGCACTTGTCAGAGGCCAGCCGTCCATTAGGCCTGCACCTGAGTGATGAGACACACACACACACACACACACACACACACACACACACCACACACACACACACACACACACACACACACACATCACCAGAGATACCTCACAACACGTCTGTCCTGCCGCTACTATGCATCATATGTCAGACTGGCCTCCTCTCCATAATGACCCTGTCTTTCACACACACACACACACACACACACACACACACTACAAATTATGGCTGACCCTGAGAGACGCAGGACTCAAAGTCATAGAGATAAAGAAAGAGACATCTTTGTCGGGCTGATCAGGACAGAGTCTTACACACACTCTAATCATAATCAATACACACACACACGTGTGTGTGTGTGTGTGTGTGTGTGTGTGTGTGTGTGTGTGTATGCGCGCGTCTGTGTGTGTGTGTGTGTGTGTGTGTGTGTGTGTGTGTGTGTGTGTGTGTGGTGTGACTATATATACAATCATATTTCTCATTCGCTTTTATTATTTACTCACACACACACATCTAATAAACCTCGCTTTAAAAAAATATTCTAGTAAAAGCCATACTACTGTGGTGCTCTCTCTCTCTCTCTCTCTCTCTCTAACACACACACTCACGGAGGGTTGCAGGGCATGGTAGCAGAGGAACATGGCTGGCTTCACTCTCCATTAAGCTGTAGGCAGATGAAATGCTGCGAGACACTGAGGTAATGTTACAGGCCAATAAAGTATTTAAAGCCCCCTGGGTTCCACACAAAGGTGATGATGAACGAGGTGGAAGGATGGAGAGAGAGAGAGACCAAGAGGCTCTGTTTCTATGTATGCTATATGGCCTAAAGTATGTGGACACCTCTTCTCATGAGCAACCTCTTTTATTTGAGTGGTCACTGTGAATTTCTGTTCTGCCCTCCTGTGGGTTTGGCCCACAAAACCCATTACGAATAGTTTATGGGTTGTACAGAGTCCTGATCTTAACTCACACATATCTGAGAAGAATTGAATACAGGTATGTGTCATTTAACATCCGCATTACATCCTGTGAAACAAAAAAGGGCGTTGATCATACATTATCATAGTCATTTACATTTACATTTACAGCATTTAGCAGACGCCCTTATCCAGGGGATAACTTTCAGTTGATACAGTCTTGCAATCCAAGTAGTTGTGAGCCTTGCTCAAGGACCCAACAGTGGCAGCTTGGCAGAGGTGGGATTTGAACCCTCGACCTTTTGGTCCATAGTCCAGTACCTTAACCGCTGGGCTACCACAGTCTGTCTAGACATCATTTGAAGCCTAAACTGTTCTACAAATCCATTCAAATACATGACAATGCAAAAACAAGCTCACATTAATGATTGCACACACTGTAGGGCCAAAATAAACATGCAAGATGGAATATAAACATCAATAAACCGATTTTTATTTCCTATTATATTTGTTGCTGCTGTTGATTAATAATTCCTGCTACATGCGAGATATTCAGTAGCACTGAGAAATGAGGCAGAGGGTCAGGGGAGGTGAAGAAGGAAGGAAGGAAGGAAGGAAGCAAATGAGTAAGAAAGGAAAATAGTGTAAATACATTACAGTAAGTGGAAATAAGATCAGCAAGCCAGTAACTTGTAAAGTCGAAGAAATCTTATTTAAAGGAAATAAAAACAAAACAAGAATCGAGCCAAAAACAAACAGCAAAAAAGTACAAAAGAAAGAAAGACTGAGAGAGCGAGGATTCAACACATTGCTACGAAATAAAGAAAAACGCAATTCAAGAGTTCAGGTCGCAGCACTGCCAAAAGCTGCCGATGTTGGGCCCTTGAGCTTTTGGTTCTGAGATCTTACGAAACGTCTGGATGATCTGGAAAACTGGTGATTCCTGCTAATCTCTTTTTTATTTACAAAAACAACAACGCATGTCATCTGAGCAGAACTTGATCAGTCCGTACATAAATCAGACAGCTGCTTATGTTTAATGAAAAGTGCAAATGAAAATTCATAAAGATATTAAAGTTAAATTAAGCAGGTTCAATCTTCTTTTACAAACTGAGCACGATGAAGTGAAATATAGCCTAGCAGCGTGCGGTGCTATGTAAGGCGTGTGTGTGTGTGTGTGTGTGTGTGTGTGTGTGTGTGTGTGTGTGTGTGTAAGTCGGATATTGTCTGGCTGTATTATTGATCTCTTACGAGCGCGTTATTGCTTCGCACCGAGCAGCGACCAGCTTCCGTCCTGAATTATTAAACGCAGCAGTTTGTTGTGTCAGAAATGACATATTTATCAGCACAGATCTACAGACAGCGTCAGGACTCAGAGCAGCTAATAACCAGCTGGGAAAGTGAATGTCAGAGGTGTTTGGATTAGACGAGGAGATCTTAAATCTCGATCAGGCTGGAGTTTATTGGACAAGATTCACCCATAATATGGGCCCGGTGGCTGCTGGGGACGACGTGTCAGGAAAGTGTTAGGAAGGAATGGCGAAATCATTTGAGTAGGCCTCATTTGTACATATAGAGAGTAATCAAATCAAATCAAATCAAACTGACAGGACGTCTTGAGTTTGTGTACTTAAACCGAGCATATTTGTGGGGGAAAAAAACAAGAAGAACAGCAATAACAGTTTGTTGAAAAAAGGGACAAGAAAAAGACAAAGCAAGGAGAGAAAAGAAGAGGGAGGCATAAAATATATGAATTAAAATGAATAGGGATTAAAAGCAAAGGAAAAACAAAATAAAAAAGAAAGCTAAAACTAATAAAGAGAGAGATGGAGGATGCACTCTGTTCTGAAAGAAGAAACAAAGAAAAAGACAAGGCAAAAAGTGAAAAGCAGCAATATAAATAAGAAACAAGGCTTGATTATTTGCAGCATTTTATTTAAATTTAGCACAGAGTACAAAAACACATGCAGAAACAAAAATGGGACAAGAAGGATAACATTTTTTGAAAGAAAAAACGAAGAAACAGAAGGTGAAGAGGAAAATAAGGAAGAACAGGCGAATCTCTTTAAAGACAATTTCTAGTCCAGGAAATAGGTATATGCAAAAAAAGAAAGAAAAATAATGGAGAAGGTTAACACTAAACAGAATGATAAAAAGAAGAGGAGGCAAGAAGAGGAGAAATAAAGCTTGCTTTTTTATCATTAAATAAAGAGCTAAAAGTCTCCTGGTACTTTCTCATGGTACTTTAGGTAACTAAATCTGCCCAATGGCTTACACTGTTATTTTTTAAATGCTTAATATTGAGCCCTAACATGACCAACAAGTTAAACACAATAAGTAGGGTTAAAAACAGCCTGAAGAGAAAGTGTTCTTGTGTTGTGTATTTGCAGATCTCTTATGCGAGTAATCACTGAGTAACCCTTCATTTAATAGTGAAGCTTGATTGATTAATATCGGGACTTAAGTCATACACAGGAGGGAAAAGAAAAGAGACAAGAAACGGAACAGAGGTACAGACCTTAGTTTGGCTCCAAATTTAAAGACAAACCAGACAACGATCAAATCATGTCTTCAAACAATCGTATTTTAATTACAAAACTAATTACTAAGCAAAATGAATTGTTTCATATATAAACCGGACTTATTTGATTAAAAAAGAAGAGAGATCTTTTTAAAAGAGTCTTGACTGTTGTAATATAGCAACAAGCAACACACAGAGCAGACAGGATATTAAAAATCTCAAGTTAGATTAGAGAGAGAGAGAGAGAGAGAGAGAGAGAATCAAGATGGGCAGAAAAACAAGAAAGCACCGACTGAGAGACAAGTGAAAAGAAGGACAAAACAGAAAAGAAAGTCTGATAACAGACTAAAAAGATGAACAAATGCTGAATAAAAACAACGTGAATAAACGAAAGTTAATGAAATGAAAAATGAAAAATACAAAATAAGAAAAGAAAACGATTGTAATGAAGAGGCAAATCCGTGAAAGGAAAAGAAGAAAAGACAGTGTGAGAGAAGAGGGAAGAGAGAAAGGATTATCTCGAGTAGGAGTCACTGTTGCAGCACTGGGGGGATGATCCCCTGACCACCTTCTCCTCCCTCAGCTATATCTAACAAATTGACATGTGATAGTATTGTAACCCTCACAAACGTACGCTTGTTCCCGTTTGTGTGTTCGATCTCACCTGAGTGTTTTATCCTTGAGAGACACAAAGAAAGAGAGAGAGAGCTAATGCGAGAGGATGAGAAAGCAGAGTGAGAGCGCGCGAGAGAGGATGAGGAGTTAGTTAAGATTCAGGCGTGGTAGCGCTGTGGCGGCGATGCCAGCGCTGCTATCATTATCATACATCACCACAATAAATGAGTCTTTCAGCGGCGCGTAATAAGAGTTTGATAAATCATCAGGGAAGAATTAACTAGCCGTCAAAACAATGTGCAGGACCTGATGGATGGGCGGGGTGGGCGTGAGGATACGCATTCATCACGCTCGGCCTTGACACACACACACACACACGCACACACACACACACACACACAGCCTGGCCACTGATACACACAGGCTGTGGAAGCTAGACTGGCCATTACTCTCTCTCACACACACACAGGATGGAGGCTCGGACGGACATTACTCAGTCTGCTCATTGACACACACGCACAGCCAAGGTTACAAGATAAGTGTGTGTGTGTGTGTGTGTGTGTGTGTGTGTGTGTGTGTGTGTGTGTGTGTGAGTGAATGAAATTCCAAAACGCAGCACCTTGGGCCGGATTACAGCATGATAACACAAAAACAAAACAAAGAAACAGGATGAGTCAGGAGTCAGTCTATATTACAATCTACACATTAATAAACCAAAATGTTCTTGGTCAACGACCTATGGTCTCTACTGTATGTCTCTAATGTCTCTACTGTAGTCTTTCTGTGCTACTTTAACGTAAATAGAAAGCGTATAATCATGAGAAAACAGCGTACAAACGATACGTAAATGCATCAGATACACCACTGCAGATAGATGAGCGACTGAAGCGACATGATACTTTTGCTTGAAGCCAAAAATGCATCGATAGACAGTATTAGGATAAAATCTTTTGATGAAACCAAGACTCAACGAGTGAATGTGGAAAAGTTTATACAGCTATAGGTTAGAGACAGTAATACAGGCAGTAATAATAATAATAATAATAATAATAATAATAATAGTAATAATATAGTATAGTAAGTGAACGGACGTTGATCATGTTCTACCTGTACTACGATCTATGCTAACCGTCCACAAGTCTAACCTGCTAAAAAAAAATCGCTGTATAATTTATTCTTACTTACAGTCAGAGCAGCCTTACGAAATTTCTCTGCTACACAAACAGCTCAAGATGTCCAAAACAATTTAGGGAGCTTGCCCCAACGTGTCTGAAATGTCAGCTAAAGGTTAACCGTTCTTGATTCTGCCCTCGTCCACAGATCCCTCACAGGCCGTCTCTTTACTGTAGATTCAAACCCTGTCACTGTACGAGAGCTAATCCAGGACGGGCGCTTTTCTGTCCGTATTATTGTACTCATTAGTATATAATGTGCCAAAACGGATCTAAAGGTCAGCGTTGTGACCAGGCTGGCTCGGCGTTAGCCTCGATCTCGTCCTCCTCTCACCGCCAGCCACCGTGGGGAGATTTAATTGCGTAAAATGACCTTTCCCAGGTCGCCGTGACAGCGGCCCGATTAGTCCTGACAGGGCTAGCGGGCGCTAACGAGGACGAGGCAGAGGAACAGGACGGAGAGCACGTAATAAGAGTGGGCCCGGTCGCTAGCGTCAGGCCCCAGGGACGCCCGTGTCAGCTCCACTCAGGCCTGGGCTGCCCGCGTGTGTGTGTGGGTATGCGCGTGTCAACCTGTCAAGTCGGGCAACGAAGGGCTAAGCAAGAACGACAGTTCGATTGAACAGCACGAAGCACAATTACGACGTAGCACTCAGAGGATAATGATGTTCACACACACACACACACACACACACACACTTAACCTAACGTAATGTCTTTCTCTCTCTGGGACCGTGAATGTGACTACTGCTTCTGAGTCACTGCTACTGACATCAGCCTGTGCCGCTTTAGCCTTTAGCCTAGCATTCAGCTTCCAGTTCATAAATTTCAGTTCATTAATTAGCAGCGAGAAGTGCAGTCTGATTCTCATCAGCTACCAGGTTTCTCTGTTAGCGTAAATGGACCTTTTGGAAGGCAAAATCTGTTTTTAGCCTGGGTTTCAGCGAAATGGAGCTCTCTGGTCATTCTGGGAAGGTTTTAAGGTTTTAAGTTGCAGATAAATGATAATTTATCTAGGAATTCCTGAAC
Organism: Ancistrus triradiatus; assembly: GCA_025084515.1. Classification (NCBI taxonomy): domain Eukaryota; kingdom Metazoa; phylum Chordata; class Actinopteri; order Siluriformes; family Loricariidae; genus Ancistrus; species Ancistrus triradiatus. The sequence goes on along the minus strand of JAJAGP010000667.1, from coordinate 50,146 downwards.
GCTTTTCACAATGCTTGGAATGTTAAGAAGCAAACCATAAATCATAAAATCAGTTTTAACTAAGCATTACTCTCCTGCACTGCTAGATGTGTGCTTTTCTTACAAGATGCTAAATGATCTGACCTATTAATAAGAACCTGTATTTGTTCAGTGACTCTATATTTAGTATTTATCAGTAAATACAACTGAACAAATCCCAAAGCAAGTTGAGTAAAAGCAAGGTCGAGTCAGATTTAGTTTCTATAGAGCTTTTTACACCAGAGCATTGTCTCGAACCAGCTTTACAAAAATCTAGACCCACAGCCCTAAATGAGCAAGCCTAGGGTGACAGTGGCAAGGAAAATCACTAAATGCAATAAAGAAGAAACCTTGTTAGGACCAAGTCTCACAGCCTAGATGTATTATATAAGAATTAAACTAAGTTACAATGAATAAACAGATGCCAAATCTAAAAAACAAAAGAGGGAACATATTTAAAGGAAATATAATATAATAATATAATAATATGTAGTCTATAATAAATGAAAGAGAATATTTAAAAGAGTATACACAGAGAATATAAAACTGTAAAACAAAAGTAGTAGTGCACTAAAACAAAACACTAAAGCAAGTAAAAACATATCTATGATGCACAAGTAAGTCAGAAAATGTACAAATAAAGTAAAAAAGCCCTAAAACCCTGTGCAATGAATATAAACAAGTTAATATTGTAGCACAAATCATGTACTGCACTAAAATGAGAAATTAAATAAAGCTGTGCAGTAAAATCTAGGAAACAATGAAAAGAGTAAAAAATAGTAAAAACAAGTAAAGAGTACACTGTATGAGGACGAAATTAATTGCGCAGCCACACAGACCTGAGCCTGTTCTGGAAAAAAAAAACAACTACACACCTTCGCAACTGGTTGCGGTTAACGTTTCAAAATGGCCGTGCCCATAAGGTGATGAGAAAATGAGCGATGATGCTAAGGCTAATAGAAGCCATCTGTCCCCATAATGAACACACACTCGTATCCAAACGAGCTGGTTTTAATTAAGGCCCACCGAATTAGCCATGCTACGTTGCTTATTAGCAGCACCCGTCATTATGCAAATATAATAAAGATCATCATGCGCCGGAGAAATAATAGTAATAACTTTTGGACTTTTGGGCTTCACAAACAGAGAAATCCAGACAGGACAGGCTCATGCAAAGTTTAGGCGCACCTGAGTAAAACCATATGTTTTGAACTAAAAGTATTTGCACCCATAGCATTGGACATCATGTAGGCGTGTTTGCATGTACTTAATTCGCTGAAGTACTGGACTTTATATGCTCTATTTTACTATACTCAAAGTATTTTATTTTAATTAGTTAACTCAGTTAATTCTTATATGTAAGCCACCCAAGGAGGATGGGCCCCTTTTTGAGCCTTGGGCCTCCCAAGGTTTCTTCCTTATAACATTTAGGGAGTTTTTCCTTGCCACTGTTGCCCTAGGCTTGCCCAGTTTGGGATTGGCCTTAATCTTTAGAATGACAATATAAATTTGTAAAGCTGCTTTGAGACATTGCTTCATTGTAAAAAGCGCCATAGAAATAAAGCTGACTTGACTTCACTTCATTAAAGATACGTGTTATATGTTATAGTTGACATCTGCAGGGAACAGACTTAAATATAGGGTTACAAAAGTGTGCAAAAGTTTTGGACGATCCACTAGGGTTTTCGTAACGTCTCATAACTTTTGTTATAACATCTGGTTATAACATCAACTTCATGTCATTACCAAGCTGCTTTATATTTGTCAAAACGTTACCAAAGGATTACTGATATTTCACAGATACAAAACCTTTAAGCAAGCATAAAACGGTGGATTGTCCGATTTATTTCCAATGAAAGGAAATAAATTCTAATGTAATTGATTGAGTAAGAACCACCTTTTGGAAATACAAGTTCCAGAGGACCTGGGTTTGTACCCGATTTGCAAAGTGAAGGTGGGTGCGGATACTGTGATGAACTGGCACCCTGTCCACCCTGTGGTTTACTAAGAATAGTAAAAATAATTCCAGACCCAAGCACGATCCTGACCAGGATAAAGTTTTTTACTATAAGACAGATTTCATTTTGCCTGAAATTTGTACATTATGCGTTTTGGATCTAAATGTGTAGAGTAAATAAGGTAAACACTTCAGTCTCAATGGATGCTTCTCAGAAAGTACCAACGAAGTACAAAAACAGGCAAAACAGGCGATTAAGCAGCAGGGTGCATCTGGGAGAACCGCTCATAGGTTCATGCCAAAATTTGTGGATATTTCACCCGATCCCATCCCCTGACAAAATTCCCAGAAAGGTTTTAACAGAGAAGAACCGTAGGCCAGCCGGTGCCTCTGTACATCCCGTGCCACCATGCTCTTCTTCTATACTGGCATCCCTTGGATTTCCAGCGCGAGAGCGAGGCGGATTCGACCAGAACGATGATTTCATTGACACATTTTCGCTAAAAACTTTCATCTTTGCGAGTCGCTCCATCTCAAGGATATCAAAGTGCTGCCATTTCCTGCGACTCTGCTCAGATTGGCAGCGACGTCGGAGTGAGGAAAGCCACGTCTGGCAGATTTATCTCTGCTGAAAAGTTAAGGTAACTTAAAACTCTGGAACGGATGAATTAAAAAAATCACGAAAAAAACGTCAGCCAGCCAGGCTTCAGCGGCTAAAAACTCAGTTTAATCAGTCCGATGTGTCTTTCTGCATAGATTTGACGTACTCTGTGTAGTCTGGGCGCTTGTTTTTGGAAGTGTGCACGCTGGCGGGGCTCCCGGTCGAGTGTGTGTGTGTGTGTGTGTGTGTGTGTGTGTGTGTGTGTGTGTGTGTCTGCGCTCCATGTTGACCCTGTGGTTATTAATCTCTCTATATGTCAAGGTAATGAATGATGACGGACAAGTCTGATGTTTGCAATGTATCACTGCATGCGCGCGCGCACGCACACACACACACACACACACACACACACACACACACACACACACACGTCAGCCAGCAGCTGACAGACTCTACAGCACTAATTCACTGATAGGTTTTAAATCCATTCAGTGTGGGTGATGTAATGGTGTGTGTTGAGAGGCGTTTGCCACGGTTCTGCAGCAGCTTTCCACTTACTGATCTAGAATCACAGTAACAGTCGAAGGAAAGGAATTCCCTTAGTAGGCGATCAAAGTGGGAACGCGAATGAAAGTGCAAATTGATGTAAAACAATGGCCATGTTCTTCGTTACTGTTGGTCGGCAGCTGCTTGAAGCAGGTTCTAGGGATAGATGAGGCAAAAGTGCATTCTGGCATCTTTTTCGTTAATTGTAAACTGTGCATAGTATTCCATTAACAACTTTACCTACAGTGTGACCTGTAATGATAGATTAACCCGATTACGATGACCATTGATTGAACGTAGAACGTGCTTAAAGGTTATTCTGCAGACACAGCATCACTATCTCCCTCTATTGGATAGTCAAAGCGCTGCAATGCAGAATGCATTCTTTCCTCGTGAATCTGGACAAGGTCAAGAATTAAATCAGGACCCATCAAAGCCTGGGTTTCGCTTTGTACTCGGCGACGGAAGGCGCAGATCGTCTCGATGTCACGAGCAGGTTAAAACCAGCCTCGAACCCGTACGCCTGCACAGAGCGCTCTTTCTGTTTCGGTGTCCGGTCGGCCCCCGGTTCCAGCCCATCTCAAAGCAATTACTCTGTGTTGATTTAGCTGTCATTGGGGGCATGTGTTTCAACATGATTTATAGACTCGCTTCCCGTGCCAGTCGCTTCGACATAAATTGCCCAATACTCAGAAAGGGCTCATTTGCTTGGCGCTGCATTAGAGCCGCCGATGATTGCCGCCGAAATGCAATGTAAATGAGATCTGAGAGGCCCCATCACTCAAGATGTCGTGTAGCCGATCCTATTATTATTTATTACCATAATTGCTCCGTGTTTCCGCGGGCCATGCCGCTCACATGATGTATGCCATGACGGATCAACTCAGGGTGACAAGAGCGGAAAGGGAAAAGCAGGACACCGATTTTCTCTTTCTCCTTCCTGCTTCTTTGTATACGTGTATATGGTGTTTGCTGAATTCCTGAAAATGTGCGACCGTGGGAGCATGTCACACAGACCTGCACTTGTGAGACTGGACGACGAGACATGTCCCAGGCCGATTAACGCATTGGGTAACTGGTGATCGCTCACGTACGCTCCCGGATCGAGTTTATCTTTGAGGAACCCATCGCTCTCTTTGTGTTATCAAAGGAGATACCATCTCCGATCCTATCGACAAACATCTCTCACAGGACAAAGGCTGGTTGTTGGGCGAAAATAAGAGTAAGGCTAATATAAAGTTCACGTTTTAATTGCGAAAAGATCCGTATAGGGACGGTTGTGTTGAACGTCTACCTACGAGACACCTTTATTATCCAAACATAAGTCAGCACGGCGGCACTTTAAAGAGATCGCTATCCGAGCTGCAATCTGACATGTCAAAACATCTCTGCAATCGAATGAATCTGTCAAACACACACACACACACACACACACACACAAGTTATAACTGAGAAAGCCAACGAGAGGAATTCGGTACAAAAACAACGCAGAGTCGTTTCATCATGAGTTTGCGCACCTTACCATAATATCTTATAATAAAATTAACAAAGCAGGTACAACATTTGCACAAGATCCTTCACATGCCAAGAGGTTACCTAAACCACACCTCTCGGTGCCCATCAATCACGGCGCTATCATATAAAACACATTTTGGGTGTCTTCCGTGGCTCAACAGGTACACTCAGGCGTTGACAGCCTCGTCACGGGGTTTGATTCGTGCACAATGATAATAATTCCTACCATACCGTAATTACAGCTCATCCATAATAATTAAACCCATCTGTTGACATCAGTTTGGAACGGGGTATCGCTATGAAAAAACAAAAAAAGAAAACATAATTGCACTGCACAGTCGTGTCTTAAATCAGTTTTGACAGGGTAATCAGGAAATCAACGCCTACGCAGATAAGGAAATAACATTCTTTAACCGCGGCCTACCACTAATTAGAAAAACATCTACTTGGATTGGACGTGGACCAGCGTGTTATATAAGTGCTCATATTTTCCTTAGAGAAAAATCTCGAGTGCAGTGGTTTAGCTAGTTTAACCACAGTACTAGTTAACACAACTCTTAAAAGTTCATTTAAGCAGGATGAAAGCAGAAGTTTCATGGGAAGCTCTCAGAAGCAATTTTTCTTTCGGTTTGCATAGGCACAGTTGACATTTCGTATGTTACAATGATTCCTGAAATAAAAATGCTGAATGCAGAAAAAATAATTGTCCATACAGGTACTCAAAGAGCTCAGTGTTAACGGTTTTGGACGTGTAACTTCTGCAGCGATGGCAAAACGGACTGCCGAACTCAAGTCTGAAGAAAATATATTTTTCTGTGTGTTTAGGGTCATTTTTCGTAACAGGCTATGCAGGATCATGTGCATCTGGGTCTCTTATCTGAAAAATGGAACTGTCCAGTATAATACTTAAGTAAAGTGGAAATTATTTTTCATCTCTATGTAAGTATAGGAACAAAATGTTCTGAGCCATGGTCCCAAATCAAGTGGAAGCTTCTCGGAACAGAAACTGTGTTTTTTAATGTAATTATTTGGGCGTCCAGAAACCGTTGACCATATAGTGTATTGACCTGTTGTGTGGGATTACTGTTGGTAAATAGTATTACAATTTAAAGAAAGAAGAATGAGCCAGACGTGACGCAGCTTTATTATTCCAAAGCTCACAATTAACTTTCAGCACTTTCGCTTATCCCATTTTAGCATCTTCTTCCTCCCCCTGCCCCTCTCCTCAGTCTCAGAGGAGACTTTGTTTTATTTTGGAGGATGAATGATTTAGCTAAATGGGGTGGATTAATCAGGCCGTAATGGGACCGTGGGGAGGAGCAGCAGGACTATAGATCACAGCAAGAGATGAGCGCTTTCACCTCACACACAGCCTCCTTCAATCACACCTAACACGAACGCCAGAGACAGAGGGAGATGGACGAGGACGAGGGACGGGAGACAAATTAATAGTAGGTGCAGCCCGAGATTAAGGGAGGGAGAAGGGAGAGATAAATCGTCATCCAGGAGATTAGAGAAGGAGGGAAAGGAGAAGAAAGGAGGAAATGAAGAATGAAGGAAGATTGATAGACAATGTGAGGAGAGGCGCCGGTGAAAAATGTCTGAACCCTGGTGTGAGGAAATGCAACCCGCCAGAAATACTCGAGATATTCATGGAGAGACACTCTCGCAAACTGTACTGTAGAGCCAAAAGTTTGTGCACACCAAAAAATGCAGCCATTTCAAATCATTCTGTTACACCGACGTATGAGAGTGTCATGCAGTGAGTGTAGCTAAAATAAAAGAGATTACTCATTAGAAGGGGTGTCCACATACTTTTGGCTCTTCATTGGATGTAGAAGTAGAGCCTGTTTGTCTCTTCTCGTTCATCGTCACCTCCATGAGGAACCCAGGAGGCTCGCCGTGACAAATGTCAATCGATGAGAACCCAAATGTCTCCACAAAGATAGAAAGACCTGACGTTTCTTACTTTGTGGGGACCCTACAATGAAATAAAGCTTTATTATTTACAAAAACTGCAACTTTCTTTTAAAAACACAGCCAAAAGAATTGCTTTGGATCGCTGAGGTTAAGTTTATGACCAGATGTGGGTGTAATAATAAATTGTACAGTAAATGCCAATGGAAGGTCCCTGGAGTACGAGAAAAACAAGCTTGTGTGAGGTGTGTGTTGTGGGATACATAAGATATCTGATCGTTCTCACACACCACTTCTTGAAACCTTCCAAAACACATACCTCTTTAGGTATGCATACTGCATGAACACACACACACACTTGCAAATACACAAGGCCACCCACTAACACACACGACTACACTTACCTGCACATAATCGGACTTGCTTGAACCTGAAGGCATGACGGCATCTCTTCCTTCATCTAAAGGAATCAGAGCATGCTTGTTTCATGCAGGTGTGTGTGTGTGTGTGTGTGTGTGTGTGTGTGTGTGTGGGAAAGTCAACTAAATAGGGCCGATGTGTTGTGCTGATAACGGTTTGATTGACACAAATGTGCCCTTAAGATATGCCACCCACAGCTTTATAGTGACACGAGCTTTACTCCCAACACATAAGCGTACACACACACACACACACACACACACACACGACTCCTCACCCAGAAGCATGTGTAGAGTGAGCTTGTCTTTCTATCATTGTTGCCACTTTCTATTAAGGTACAGTGTAATTGCCCAAGCTGAATCTTTTATTGTTTAAACTCCTCTTTTTTGTCAAGCTGAGTTTTATTATGCCCACACTGAAACTTCATAAAGTATGCAGATTGGCCATGTTACTTTCTTTTATCCAACCTTTAGACAGGCATGGGCTTTTATTCTTCCCAAACGACTTTCTTATGGCCAAGTTGAAGCTTTTTTAGCCCAAGCTGGGACCTTTTTACCCAAGTTCAGACTTTTCTTCTGAAAAAGCTAACGTGTCTTTTGATCAAGATCTGTTCAGGCTTCTTCCACTTTAAACGTTTCTTCTTTGGCCTAAGCTGAAGCTTCTTCTGCCCAAGCCAAGGCTTCTTCCATCTAAGCTGAAGCTTTTACTGCTCAAACTGTGACTCCTTCAGCCCAAGCTGGGCCCAAGTTAAAGTTTCCTGTCCCAAGGCTAGGGCTTTTATTCTGCCCAACCTGGCACTTTATATATGGCCAGCCTAAAGAATCTGCCCATGATAGGACTTTTTCTTTTCAACAAGCCGGTACTTCTTTTGGCTTCTACTGCCCAAGCGGCGACACTTCTTTTGCTTGAGCTCAACCCAGGCATACTTTCTATGCAGGCTGAGACTTAAGTCCTATCGAAATCATTTGGTTCAATTCGAGGCTTCTACTGCCCAAGCTGAGGCTTCATCTACTGTAAATGTGGCAGGTTAAAGCTTCTGTTGTCCATCCAGGGGCTGTAACTCTGCACAAGATGGTGCTTCTCTTATGGCCAAGCTGAAACTTCAGCTGCAAGTTGCAGCTTCTTTTATCCAGGGCTTTTATTCTACCCAAGCTACTTTCTTATGGCCTAAGCTAAGACTTGTTTTTCTTCCTCAGACTTTTCTTCTGAATAACCTGAGGCATTTGTCCGAGCTCTTGATGTCTTTTGATCGAGCTCTGTTCAGGCGTCTTCCACCTTAAATGGTTCTTCTTTGTCCTAAGCTGAAGCTTATTCTGCCCAACCCAAGGTTTTTTCCATCCAAGATAAAGCTTTGCTCCAAGCTGAGGCTGCTTCCACTCAAGGGAAATCTTCTTCCACCCAAGCTTAGGCTTCCTATTATCAAGCTACAGATCTCTTTATAGCTAAAGTTTCTTCTTGATCTTTTTTCTTCAAATTTGTGCTTCTGTCACTCAAGCTGAAACATCTTGCACTTGGTTCTTCTGATAAAGCCTGCTTAAATTAGGTCCACCAAGTCTGTTGAAACCTCCGTAGATCTGTGGTCTGCAGAATGTTGGCGTTGCCTAATGTAGGGATTTTCATTTTTATCCACAAAAAGTCGGTGTGGCTGTAGGTTTTCATTCAAATGGCAGCTCCACCTGTAAAGACCAGCTTCAGTTTGATCAAGTGGAATCAGATAAAACTCAGTGATATTCCACGAGACGCCACCCTTAAATCTCATCCCAGTAAGGAACCTCAAAGGGAAGACAGTGGGGCGTGTTGTACTACTTCATTTATCTGCTGTGGTGTACGTCTTTGTGTGTGTGTGGCGCTGTGTGTGGTGCTGTGATACATGTGTGTGGGAAGTATGTTTCTCGTTATCAGCCGCATTTTTTGCCATCTCTTTTTCGTATTGCTTTTATCTCCATCCAGCTCACCACCCTCTTGTTTGGCATCGATCCCACGCTACTCTTCCTCTCATTCTCCTTGGGCTATAAAGCTGTCATCATCTCATCTTTGTCAGCAAGAAGAAGGAGAATACGCATACCCTCACTTCAACACACACACACACACATACACACATCCAGTAAGTGGATCACACGCCTCATTTTTTGTAGTGAAAAGCTGAATAAAAACACATTACACCAATACAGTCGTTTTCAATGGTGAGGCAGACATGAGAGAGCACCCAGACCTGCTCACATGAAAAACTTTGGGTAACATGACATTTTGTTGATCTTCTACAAAGAAGGTAAGAACTTCTGCAAGTACTGAGCCCTTACAAATAAAGACTATCAAATCTGAAAAGCTGTACAAACCTTTACCAAAACATTGAATTCATTTTGTCATGTATACAGTGGGGCAAAAAAGTATTTAGTCAGCCACTGATTGTGCAAGTTCTCCTACTTAGAAAAATGAGAGACTTTATCAAAATTCTTGAAAAGCTGTTACAACCTTTTTAACCAAAACATGTGAATTACATTTTGTCATGTGATTACAGTGGGGCAAAAAAATATTTTAAGTCAAGCCATGATTGTGCAAGTTTCTCCTACTTGATGAGAAAAATGAGAGATGGGTCCTGTAAATTTTCATCAGAGGTACACTTCAACTATGAGAGGAGAAAATGACAAAAAAAAATCCAGGGAAATCACATGTAGATTTTTTCAAAAATAATTTAATTGTAAATTATGGTGGGAAAATAAGTATATTTTGTCAGGTAAATTGGGTTTCAACTCAAGGTAGACTTTGTTTGTAACATAAACCTTTGTTGACAAGTGACAGGAAGTCAAACGTTTTCCTGTAAACTCTTCGCACCAGGTTGGCACACACTGTAGCTGGTATTTTGGCCCATTCCGTCCATGCAGAGATCTCCTCTAGGAGGCAGGTGATGTTTTGGGGCAACATGGACTTTCAACTCCCTCCACAAACTTCCTGTGGGGTGAGAGGGGTCTGGAGACTGGCTAGGCCACTCCCAGGACCTTGAAAATTGTTCTTTTTAAGGAGACCACTCCTTCGTTGGCCGAGCGGTGGATTTGGGATCATTGTCAATGCTGGAAAAAAAAACCCAGCCAGGTACCATCTTCAATGCTCTCACTGATGGAAGGAGGGTTTGGGCTTAAAATCTCACAATACATGGCCACCGTTCATTCTTCCCTTAACACGGATCAGCCGTTCCTGTCCCCTTTGCATAAAAACAGCCCCAAAGCATGAGGTTTCCACCCCTAATGCTTCACATGTAGGTATGGGTTCAACTCAGCATTTTTCTTTCTCCAAACACGGCCGTTGAAGGTTTTACCAAAAAAGTTCTGTTTGGATTCATCTTACCACATTGTATGTTCGCCCAATCCTCTTCTGAACATCCATCTGCTCTCTGCAAACTTCAGACGGGGGAGCTGGACATGTGTACTGGGCCCTTAAAGGCCGGGGGAAACACGCATGGCACTTGCAGGATTCTGAGTCCCGTCTCGGCGTAGTGTGTGTTACTGATTGCCTTGTTACTTTGGTCCCCAGCTCTTCTGGCAGGTCATTTCATCAAGTCCCTCTGTGTATTCTGGGATTTTGTGCTCACCATTCTCATGATCATTTTGAAACCCCACGATGATTAAGATCTTTTGCATGGGGGGCCCCAGATCGAGGGAGATTATCAATGCGTCTGTATGTCTTAAAATTGCTCCCACAGTTGATTTATTTTCACACCAACCTACTTGACTATTGTAGATTACATTCTTCCCAGCCTGCTGCAGGTAAACAATAATTTTCTTCCTGGTGTCCATCAACAGGTCTTTGGTCTTGGGGCCATGGTTGAGTTTGGAAGGTCTGACTGTTTGAGGCTGTGGGGACAGGTTGTCTTTTATACAGATAACGAGGTCAAAGAGGTCCCCTTAATAACAGGTAACAAGTGGAGGACAGAAGAGGCTTCTTAAAGAAGTTGTTACAGGGGTCTCTGTGAGAGCCAGAAATCTTCCTATTTTGGGGGTTACCAAAAAATCCTTACTAGGTTATGTTACAAAGTATTGAGTTGAAAAACCCATTTACTGACCAAATACTTATTTCCACCATAATCTACAATTAAATTATTTAAAAATCCTACATTGTGATTTTCTGGAGTTTTTTTTTTTCATTTTGTCTCTCATAGTGAAGTGTACCTATGATGAAAATTACAGACCTCTCTCATCTTTCTAGTAGGAAAGAACTTGGCACAATCACTGGCTGACTAAATACTTTTTTGCCCCACTGTATACTATGTTGGATGCTCAAACAGGCAGTTTACACATGCCTACCACTGTAGTACCCTGGGTTAGCCCTAGTGGTGCCATCCGGGTCGGAGCGAGTCGAGCAATATACAGAGGCAATGATTGCCTTTGGCATTTATGAGGGAGGGCTGAGCAGGGTAGTCGTACTGGCACTGGGCATGGACTGGCACTTATACCTGTGCCCTTTATTAACAAGGGAGAGGTACCAGATCTCATGCACCTATGGCCGGGAAAAGCAGGGATTGAAAAAAACCTTGGCTAGTGTTGTAGGATTAGGGCTAGAGGTAGGGGTTGGGGGCTAGAGATAAGATTTAGGGTGAGAGTTAGGGCTGGAGTAGGGGGTAGGGTTGTAGGATTTGGGGTAGGGTTAGGGATAGTGGTAGGGCTAGGGTTAGAGATATGGCCGGGTTTAAGGGTAGAGTAGGGGGTATAGAGGCTTGGGTTAGAGAGAGTAGGGCCCCTAATGTTAGGGTGGAGAGTAGGGCGTAGGGAAGGGTAGGGTTAGGGATAGGGGTAGGGCTGGCTAGATCCCACACCTATGACCAGGGTAAAGGGTTAAGGGTAGGGATGGGGTATAGTAAGGGTCTGTTGCGGGGGGGAGGGTGTTTTGGGATGCTCGGGTTGGGTAGCGGTTTTAGGGTTTTGGTTGTTTGTTAGGGGATAGGGGGTGTAGGACTAGGGCTTTAGGATCCCACCCAACCTATGACCAGGTGTAAAGGGTTTTTTACAAAGGGTAGGGATTTGATGGGGTTTTATTGTATTAGTAAAATAAACAAAAGGCTTCTCCTTTTAACTCCAACATGTGTCCTGGGTCAGGGTTTGGCAGGGAGGAGTTTTTGGACATTTAATCCAAATTCACTATTCGCAGGGCAAGAGGAACCAATCCTAAAAAACAGGGTGCCAGTCCATTGTTAGGGTCCTGTTAATCATACCATCCAACCCTTTACTTTGGAAGCCCTACCTGTGATTGAGAATCCATATACTCAGGAACTCACAAATCAAACTACTGGCTCTATTTTAAATAAGAAACTTTTAAAATAAATCTTAATTTACTCCATGAGGCAAACTCAGGGACCTGGGGCTGAAACTGTGTGTGACCCTGTGTGTGTGTGTGTGTGTTGTGGTGTGTGTGTGTGTGTGGGGGTTGAAAACAGTTCTTGTGGAAAGATGTTGGTCTATATATGTGTAAAGTGTGTGTAGTGCAGACAGGTGAATGAAAAGGAAAGCATAGCATGTCAAAAAGTTCGAAAGCTTCCAGCGCTGACAGGGACAGAAGATACACATCTATAATTCGAACACAAACACCACCAGCGCACCGCAGACCCACACACACACACCACACCGCACACACACCCAACACGCCACACACACACACACGTACGCAGACCCACACACCACACCACCCACACCACACACACACACACACACACAACATGTGTTTGTACAGTTAGATGAAGGGTTGGATTTCTGAAAAAACAGGTTAGTTTCTCTTATAAACAGTAATTATCACAGTGAGCTTGTGTAAGATTATAAAAACAGCACTCACATCATTCGTCACACACATTCATCCACGGCTCATACACACACTTAACAAACACACCTTTCATTCTTTTATCGTCAAACGCTTCATACAAACCACCTCGAACACACCCAGTTATGCTTCATTCCATTTCTACACTCTCATTTTTTTTATTTTATTTTCATTAATATTTCTTGCTGCTACATCAGTCCTTCTTTATATATTTATCTGCAATTCCTTTTCTCCATCTTCTTTCTCCTTCTTTCTTATTTTCTAGCTTATTTGCACACTTTCTTTTCTTTTAATGTTTTTATATTTCACTTCTTCTTTCCTGTCATCTTTCCTTTCTTTCTTGCTTTTTTTTGTCTTAATTTATTCTCTTCATCATCATTCTTTTTCATTTCTTTTTCTTTTTATCCTTATCGTCTTTTTGCCATTCCTTTACTATTTCAGCTCCTTTTCTTTTCTGTTATCTCAGGCCTTTTCCATTTTCTTCTCCCTGTCTTTATTTCATCGTAGCAGGTAATTCTTTATTTGCAGGTCTAATGTTAGAAAATATAGTCTGTCATACAGACTGTCATGGAATTCATTCAGGATGTTTTCTTAGAAGACAGCTGAAGTAGGATGGTTTAAAATCAGCAAAATCTCTAACATCAGAAACTGAATATCCTACAAAGGTTTAACACCAAGTTGTTGAGAAAAAACCATACTGGAGCTAACCTGGACAGAAAAAGAAGCAGAAGGTCCAGATGCGCAATCACAGTGATTGTGAAAAGTTTTTTTTTCAAGGTTATTCCAGATCAGGGTCATAATGGCTCTGTCCTATCCCCAGAGAGCACAGGATGGGACGTCAGTCCATCACAGGGCTGGGAGATGATTCCCCAAGGTCTCCCCTCCCTCAGAAGCGGTCCACCCTGTCTGTGATGGCCAAACTAGAACCATTTCTTAGTAACAGTTCAGCAAATAACGCAAACTCTTCCTATACAGAGCGCACTTTCTGCTGTTTATGATCTTTCCAACGTTACTTAACGCTGAACAGATAATCCTGACAGTAATGGCTGATAACGTCATTGGTATGTGTTATATGTGATTACCGAGGTGTTTTGCGCGCTGCCGGAGGGAGATAAGCTGAGGGGTGATGACCCTTTCCTACAGCTGGTTATACTCACTGAGTTGGGTGTCCAGTAGAGGAGAGGAGAGCCTCCACCCTTCACCAGAGTGCAGATTAGGTTTGAACTAAACCACAATACTTAATCGCAACACCGAGTTCAACCAGCAGAGGCACTGCAGTTCCCGGTGGACACCCCACGCCTGAGGTATCCAAGACGGCGATATAGGAGTCTGGGCAATATAAAAGCTAACACGTCATTTACACTATGCACACAAATGACGAAAAATAAGTCGCTGATTTCCATAATGTATCAACAATGTTCCAGGTGATGGGAATGGAGTGTGTGGAGCTAAATATGATCAGCCATTTAATGAAATTAGTGCAATGGGTCCTCGTTATCCAGTGTGTCTTAATTAGGGATTAATTGTATCATTAGCAGTGAGCTGCTGCTGGCAACCACATTGGACCCGTCAAGGTTAATCACTGTAACGGTTTTATTTTCTGACAGTCGCTGCTGCGGGGCCATCTCTCTCTTTCTGTCTCTCTCTGTCTCTCTCTCTGCCGCTCTCTCTGTCTCTCTTTCACACACACACACACACACACACACACACACACACACACACACCTGTAACTCCAAGCACTGAAGTGTGGCTGCATCCAAAAACCACAGATATTACAAAGGTGACTTTTCTTTGCGATAAAATGTAATTGCTTGTGTCTGTCCTTTCTACCTAACGTAGCAGAATTAAAGTCTGGTGTGGGAGAGTTTTATAACTACATTCATTATAAATATAAAACTATTTCACACCCAAAGCTATTTTTGTGCATCATATCACGAGCTGGCAGCTGATCCTAATCAAGCTCTTATAAAGAACATTCGCCAGTATCTGAAATCAGATAAAGGACATTGTGGATTCCAAAACACTATTTTATCTATGTTGTTGTTACATCTTGCAAATTTAAAATGTTGCTTCGCTACTTGTGAAGAAGCTACTGGTATTGTGTAGAAATACTCATGTACAGACCAGTGTAGCTTCCTGCAGCAGGACAGGTGAGATTTAACATTCCAATCGAAACAAACATCACGTACAATGTCTCAAATGGAGGGCGATTCCTACGTAGGTCTTCTTTACACCATTCCGACCAACAGCGCATGTTGCAAGGTGATTGTGCACTTGTTACAGCTCCTGTTCTTGTTTTTAGATACACGTAAGTCTAGAGAAACTGCATCGACAATACCATAACAATCCTATTAAGTTTCGAGTGGTATGGTGTCTTCGAAGATGTGGAAAGAAGTCAACGTGGAGCACAGAAGAACTCTGAAGAAAGGCATCCCACAACTGAAAAGCTGTTTTCTAAAGGGGAACAACCAGACGTTATTGTTTAACAAGACAATGCTGCTGCCCACACGGCAAAAAAGTGGCTAGAAAACAAGTCCATCAGATTTTTGGGTATGTTCAGGGTCCAGATTTAAAGCCTATAGAGAACATCTGGTATCATATTAAATGCAAAATTTGCCGGGAAATGTTTCTCAACTGCTCTTCAACAGCCAAGTGGAACAATGCTGACTCATCTTTTATGGAAAAACATTCTGTCCAATACTAAGGTTCTTGCTAATGAGACTAATGTCCTACCATTTTGGGCTTGGCACATTTTATGTGCCTAGGAGTAAATATACCCACAGCCGCCGAGATCCGGTGAATTGGGACACTAGCTTGTGTCCCAATAGAACCATTGGGACACAAGTAATCATTTCTGAACCATTGATACTGTCACTATGAAGGGGTGCACTTGGCCTGCAACAATGTTTAGTTGGGTTTGTACATATCAAACGTCCACATGAAGGCCAAGACCCAAAGATTCCCAGAAGAACACCAGAGCATCACATTGTCAATCTCAGTTCACCTGGCAGCAGTTTTAATGTCACGGTTGCATGTGTATACACACACACCACACACCTACACAGCTGTCACACACAGTGATTGATTGTGGGTTCATTTTTTTAGTATGCAGACACTGGAAACGGTAGGAAAGACAGATCTAATCTGCTCTGTAGCTTATCTACTGACATTCTCTCTCTTTCTGTCTCTCTTTCTCTCTCAGTATTAATGTTAGGCCGGCTGCGAGCAAAACTCATTTATCACTGTGTCAGGCCAGCCCTCGTTCTCACCACACACACACATTCAAAGGATGCATACTCTTCCTCCTGACTTACCTATTCTTTCCCTCCCAAATCTTCCTGACCTGGGATCAGCTTTCACAGCATGCTATGCAACTGATTCTCACTAAGGCCTGATCATAACAAACAGCTGCACAGGTGCTCATTTGGGATGATAACGCATTGACATTTAAACATGGGTATCACAGAAGTCCAATAGTGGGTGCAGCTTAACTATCTAGTGATTAAACTTTATAATAGGATAACGCCGGATTTAGGCCCAATGATTTTAAGCGATTTCACTGCCACACACGTTTCCAATGTCAGAATAAAATCATGAGTCTTGCTAGAGTTGTATCGTGCTCATGTCGTCTCGATCGTTTGGTGTAAGGTGGTCAGGACAGCCATCTTAAGTCAGACTCTTCTAAGCCAGACGTTCTGATAAAATCAACATTTTAACATGATTATGAACAAAAAGTCTTTAATTACAAGGCAAAATGTCTCTGGTGCGTCAAGAAATTAGACATGGACGCAAATCGGGGGAGGCCTCGGCAGCCGTCCTTCTTTTGAACAGTACTAAAGAAGGAGAAACTGGTGGTACTTTGAAGTGTCTTCCCATTTATACCACTATACAGTGGACAAGTAATGAGCTAAACATTCTGAAATGTTTAGAGATGGGAAATGATCTTAAAACAAGTTGCAGTCTTATTGCAAATAGTGACCATAGAAGATCTTTGCAAAATCATTGAATTTCCCAAAACTCTATAACTTGTCTTTAGATGTGAAGGGGTGTCAGATTTTTGTCTTTCAACGTTTTCTAGCGTATGGTTAGCATAACTTGGTACGTTTGCCAAGTTTTAATTAATTTCTCTGTCATTGAATGAATTATTTCAATCAGAAATACTAAAATATGGGTTTGTGTGCGTGAAAAGTTAGAAAAATGTGTTATATTTAATAAAACACTCATTTGTTTATACAATCTGCTAATAAGGCTAAACCGAGAGTGGACGTTAGAGCGGGACTGGAACACAGCAGGTGTAAGAGTGGAGCACGGGTTCCATCTGATGGTAGCAAGTGGTATGACAGCGCAATCAGAACTATTTCTGTTCCGCTTACCCATTTAAAATCACAATGTGTATAGTTTGGTTATTAAGCTCCACAGACACAGGATAAGTTTTACATGAGAAGAGTTTCTGGAGCATTTTCCAAGCTATCCATAAAATAAAGATGAGGTTTTAGTTCTGGCTTTATCATCAATAGATGCTGCATGTACTCTACTAAGTTAAGCCTTGTGTAAATAAGCTCCATTTTAACAAGTCACTGTAAGGTCTGTGAATGTGCTATTTAGCAGAAGCCACTTTTTCCTAACCCATAACAAAATGTCGCATTAGGTTCTTTCGACTCACAATCAGGGAATAAAGAGGTTTTTTAATTATTCTACCTTTATTAAGCCAAAAACAAATCCTAGTGGTTTTGCTACTGAAAGAAAAACAGGACAGAAAAAAATTAAAATAAAAAATAGAACACACCAAACAGCCATTTCTTACTGATCAGAGTCTCAGAATACTGGAACAGCATTTTAATGGTTATCATATTAATGGTTTATCAAGTTATTTACACGTGAAATCCAAAAAAGTCAAAAGAAATGTCCCTCTGATGAAGACAGAGGGACAGGGGAGGGGAAAGCCGGAATGAGCGAGGAAGAACAATTTCAAACTGAGGGGAAAAAAAGAAAGAAAAAAAAAAAATTAACAGTACATTTCTTCAGCTTTTTACAAAATACAATTTCAAACGTTTATAGAAAGGTCGTCGTTCGATTGATCGGCCTAAACAATGAGTGGAAGAAACAAAAGAAAAACACAAAGGATGTCAAAACCTTGAGCGCTCAGGAATTTAATCTCTTCTCATTAGGGACAGAATGGTGAGGGCGTGAACGACGGAGCATCCAGAGCGCAACCTTAATCACACCTAAAACCAGCGGGTGAAGAGTACTCGATATTCACGGGGTCTTCTTTGGCTTGTAAAAATCTTCAGCTTGCTCGTGTAAAGGAAACAGAGACGATTAAAGCGTCGTCTAAATTAATCTAAACCTAAACTGCACGAGTCAAGACGACGAGTCCGGCCCTACAGGACGGATTCCGAATTTACAAGCCTTCAAAAGTAATTCACAACCCAATTTTACATAGAATTACAAAAATATCTTTACATAGAACTTACAGCACTCTGTCATCCTAGTCTAATTAATTTCAGGAAAAAAAACAAACCAAAAAAAAAAGCATGATTCTCAATAACGTTAACAAAAAAAGAGAAGGAAAGTTTAAACATCAGAGCTTAACATAAGCATTGTACATATAGCGAAACCAATTTTAATATAAAGGTGAGAGCTGTAAAAGGAGGAGGGAAGAAAAAAGAAAGAAGAAGCGTGGTGTAACATGAATGAATTTTGTTAAAAGCTGGAGAAGAAATTAAGAACAATGTTATTACATGAGAAGTCGGGACAACTTCAAGTACACGTCAAGGCCACTGAGGGAACCTCCTCCAACGTCAGGAGAACTTTCACTAAGACCCAAAGGAGGCTGATCCAAGCCTGGAAATCTTTAATGTGAATAAAAGGAACAGCATTGATCGTTGGTGTGTCCTCACGAACGCGGGTCATACGTGGGGTCGAACCTGTGGATTTTTACAGCAAAACAGTCCATCTTATTGGGGGGGGGGGGATTAAACTACAACACCGTGTGAATCAAACTACAGGGACGTCAGATTATTTTAAAAAAGGCAGACCCAAAAACAAAAAAAGAAGACACTTTTTTAAAAAGACTGATGACCTTAAAAATCAGTCCAAAGAACTACTCGTGGAAAAAAATAAAGACGACGGGTGGTGTAGGGTAGGCTAATGATCCGAATATGCTGTACATTGGTTTGGAGTCCTTGTGCCACCCCTCTGTCTGTGATGGAATGGTCCGTCACGGTGGCACTCCTGCCCCATGGGGCAGGTATGACGGTCAGGTGGAGGAGGTGGCGGACGCCGAGCTGGGGTGTGTACTTACTTGTAGCCCTGTTGGTTCCAGGCCTGGCCGTACACTCCGTAAGTGGGCATCTGCCAGCCGTTGGGCACATACTGGCCCATCTGCTGCCCATTGCCATAAGACTGGCCCCATTGGCCGTAGGGCTGGGCCGCGTAGGCTGGGTTACTCTGGAGGAGAGAAAAAAAAAAATAAAAAAATAAAAAAGGGGGATGGGGGTTAATGAGCGGTAAATGACAGGATATTGAGCTTTTCATACAGGTCATGCAATTACAGGGCGTTACCAGGTGGTGTCGCCAAAACATCTGGCATGCTGGTAAAGCAGTGGAATAGTACATCAGTTACTTCAACAAATCCAAGCAAGCACCATCTGTTCACATTATCCACCAAGGTCTTAATTAGAAATTATAAGTGGAAATAACCTGTCCTTTAAGTGGTAACTGTAAACAGCTGGCCAAATTTTAAAAAAGGTTTAGCATGTGAATAAATATTACTTTAACATGCTATTATGATGCATGTTATAAAATATAAAACTTGTTCATCATCAGTAATTACTAGGGGTGTAACTATGCAAAAAAATGGGACGATGCGTGGTCGTGTTACATTATGAGGTCATGATTAGACCGCCTTCTAATGCAACTCAAGTTTGTAACACCAGATGGTGGACTCGCGTCACTCGCCTTCCAATTTCTTAATTTAATTGCAGGGAAAAGGACGTTCATTTTATTTATTTTTAAAACAAAAAGTAGTTCATAGTTTGAATTGCTATACTTCAGAAACAAAACAAAAAAATGTTTTCACTCGGTTATTAAGACATGGGTACAGTACAGCATTTTGTTTACAAATTTAAACCTAATATTTGAAGCAATTTAGTTTAGTTGTATGTAAAATAATAATAAACAAGTACATATTTTGAATCGTTATTCTTAAGAAACAAAAAAATGTTTTAACTCATGTAAGATGTGGTGAAATTACAGTACAGCATAATTTCAAATGTAATGTTTCTAGTAATTTATTTTAAATGTAGGGAACTGAAGACTAATTTTTACAACAAAGCTACACTATTTTGAATTGTCATTCTTCAGAGAGAGAGAGAGAGAGAAAAAAAAAGGAGTTTTCACTTGGTTACTCAAGAAAATGTGCAAAAAGGAATGTCTTAAGATCAATAATCATGAACTCGGTATCAACCCTTCAAACATTTTGGGGACTGTGGTAGCCTAGCGGTTAAAGTACTGGACTATGAACCAAAAGGTCCAGGGTTCAAATCCCACCTCTGCCAAGCTGCCACTGTTGGGTCCTTGAGCAAGACCCTTAACCCACAATTGCTTGGATTGTAAGACTGTATCAATTGTAAGTCGCTCTGGATAAGAACGTCTGCTAAATGCTGTAAAAACTACTTAAGCTTTCTCATGGTTCAGCTCCCTAATTTTCTCTAACGTTCCGATCCCTAGGAGAACCCAAACTGGTGATCACACCCTTCTTTTGAACAGCTGGTCACTTAATGACATTTTCAGGTACCTGGGGCATGGCCATCTGCTGCATGGCTCTCATGTCGGCGGTTTCCTTTCCCCAGTAGCATTTGACTGTGTGGCCCTCGATGCACGTCCCGTTGACTGACACTATAGCATGGGCGGCGCTCTCGTGCGAGTCGAACCTGTGAGAGATGACCAGAGTGAGCAAAAAAATCACGCCATGACACCGCCGTACAAGACTGCTCCCTCGTGAAAGCACGACAGACCTGACGAACGAGTAGCCTTTATCCGGGAAAACCCTGATCTCCATGATCTGGCCGAACGGAGAGAAGGTCTGCCTCATCAGCTGGTCTGCAGCAAAAACACACGACATGCGGTCACACACTGCACGTGTTGGCACAGAGTCGAATTTAAATTGTACCAATCTCAAAGCCAGCCAGGTTTTAGGATGTGCTGTACAGACCTGAGAGGCCGGAGGTGACCCCTCCGCAGTACACGGTACAGTTGCTGGGGCTCGACTGGTTCAGCACCTCCTCGTAGGACAGGTGCTTGGTGTTGCCTGCTGACAGGGACAACACAATCAAGAGACAGCATTAAGCAAACGGTTCAGAGTCTGCTTCCAGGTGCAGCTACAGTACGGTGCAAAAGTCTTAAGCCACCATTCGATTTTAGCAATGGTATAATGACCATAGGTCGACAATTAGACCCCAAAAAGCACTCCAATTTCGTAAGCTTTAGAGCATTTCAACTTTTCACCATGTTCCCTCTGAAAAAAGTAGTTTGTTGCTACCCACTAGAGAAAGGCCAATTAGCAATCCCGGCCCTGTATTTTCTGGTTGCATCTTATGAAAAGATCCTAAAGGTGGCCAAGATTGCAGTACTGTAGATCCAGTCTAAACTCACTATCAGAGTGGATTTGGGTGCAGGAGCTCCTGGTAGGCCCAGGTTGGTTCTGATATGCCGCCTCCCAGCCAATGGCCGTTCATCTGATGGATGGCATCTCAGCCTCAAAAGCGACGAGAAACAAGCAGAGTACATCACTGCACATTTCCGATCATATAACTATCATATTAACTACAGCAATAAACAGGAAAACACTAAAATAAGCAAAGATGTTGTTTCAGGAAGAGTAACACTGCAAGAAATCCTAGATCTTACCCATTTGTTGATGAAGGAGATAAAGCCATAGCCTTTGGACTTGCCAGTAGCCAGATCTTTCACCACACGAGCATCACTGGAGAAGAAATACATCAATCAACCACTGAAATGTATACAATAGATCCAAGTCAGATCATTTAGGGCTACACTAACATAACAGGTCACTTACGATATTTTCCCAAAGGGAGCAAAGGCAGCTCGGACATCATCTGTGGAAATTTCTGGACTCAGGTCGCCCACAAAGACATGGAAGTGATCTGATGCGAGACAAAACCATTGGTACTTTAATCGCGACCAACCTTTTGGCACTTTTACGCAAGACTGAGGAACAAAGGACACTTACTGCTCGTGTCTTTCTTCTGACTGCTTGGCATCGAGGCCCAGTTGACCTTCATGTCCTGTGAAGGATACAGAAAGGAAAAATGTAAAGCAGCAAATCGCCGCAACGCTTAGAGGCTCCAACTTACTCAGAATGATATTAACGAGGCTCAAAATGTAGAAACAGACTGATGAGAATGTATCCAACATATACAGTGGTGCTTGAAAGTTTGTGAACCCTTCAGAATTTTTCTCTCTCTCTTCTATAGTATTCTAAATTTTCATCCAAGTCCTAAACTTAGATAAAGAGAACCCAGTTAAACATGAGACAAAATATTATACTTGGTCATTTACTGATTGAGGAAAATAATCCAATATTACAGATTAGTGAGTGGCAAATGTTTGTGAACCTCTAGGATTAGCAGTTAATTTGAAAGTGAAGTTATAGTCAGGTGTTTTCAATCAATGGGACGACAATCAGGTGTGAGTGGGCACCCTGTTTTATTTAAAGAACAGGGATCTATCAAAGTCTGCTCTTCACAACATGTTTGTGGAAGTTCTTCATGGCACGAACAAAGGAGATTTCTGAGGACCTCAGAAAAAGAGTTGATGGCTCATCAGGCCGGAAAAGGTTACAAAACCATCTCTAAAGAGTTTGGACTCCACCAATCCACAGTCAGACAGATTGTGTACAAATGGAGGAAATTCAAGACCATTGTTACCCTCCCCAGGAGTGGTCGACCAACAAAGATCACCCCAAGAGCAAGGCGTGTAATAGTTGGTGAGGTCACAAAGGACACCAGGGTAACTTCTAAGCAACTGAAGGCCTCTCTCACATTGGCTAATGTTAATGTTTATGAGTCCACTATCAGAAGAACACTGAACAACAATGGTGTGCATGGCAGGGTTGCAAGGAGAAAGCCACTGCTCTCCAAGAACATTGCTGCTCGTCTGCAGTTTGCTAAAGATCATGTGGACAAGCCACAAAGCTATTGGAAGAAAGTTTTGTGGACGGAGAGATCAACATAGAAATTTTTTGGTTAAACGAAAAAGCATATGATTGGAGAAAGGAAAAACACTGCATTCCAGCATAAAAGAACATTATCCCCTCTGTGAACATGGGGTGGTAGTACAATGGTTGGGCCTGTTTGATGACATATGGGCCAGGACGGCTTGCCATCATTGATGGAACAATGAATTCTGAATTATATCAGGAGATTCTAAAGGAAAAATGTCAGGACATCTGTCCATGAACAGGATCTCAAGAGAAGGTGGTCATGCAGCAGACAACAACCCTAGCACAAAGTCGTTCGTTCTACCAAAGAATGGTTAGAGAAGAATAAAGTTCATGTTTTGGAATGGCCAAGTCAAAGTCCTGACCTTAATCCAATGGAAATGTTTTGGAAGGTCCTGAAGCGAGCAGCTAATGTGAGGAAACCCACCAACATCCCAGAGTTGAAGCTGTTCTGTACTCACTGATATGCAACATTGAATCAACTTCCTCAATAAATAAATTACCAAATACAATATTTGTCTCATTTGTTTAACTGGGTTCTCCATCTACTTTTAGGACTTATATGAAAATCTGATGTTGTTTTAGGTCATATTTATGTAGAAATACAAAAAAAAAAAAAAATTCTAAAGGGTTCACAAACTTTTAAGCACCACTGTAGATGTATACATGTATGCAAATAGACAGAATGACATTGTCAAGTTATTACTCCTCAAGCAGGCCTTAATTATATGATTACTTGTTGAGGAAAAAAAACTTGCACTCAAAAGTTTGTATCATGATAAATATCTTAAACATCTTTAAATACGATGATTTTTTAAAATCACATCTCAATTCTCATTTTACCTTTCCTAAGATTTTCCTTCCGTTCATTGCGGCCAAGGCGGCGGCAGCATGCATGTGCTCGTAGAATTCCACAAAGCAGTATGGGTCATTTCCTGCCGTCTGGAGGGGGGAAAACACGTATGATGTGACGTCTCATTAACAGTAATAAATTGACGCTGCCACTGACAGCTCAAACGTTAGTTACAGAATGAACCAAGCCCCCAAAATCCCCTCTGCATCTGCTAAAGTAAGTAGCTACTCACATCAATGATCATTTTGCAGCTCTTGCAGGGCCCAATCTGGGTGAACACCTGCATGATGAGGGCTTCCGTCACATCTCTTGACAGGTTGCCGACATATCTGAATTCATAAAAACAGATCATGAGAGGCCAGTAGTGAACAACCAGAGGCATGGACAGTGAGTAAAACCATTTCAGAAATTCCTTTATACGTTACCGTGCCACAACAGATATACAGAAACATGTCGGGCATGCAAGATAACGGCTCGGACGTGCTGTTTCTAATAAAAGTACCTAATGGAATAAATACTTTGGACTTTAAAAAGGTAGTCCCCTGGTAATCGTTGTTTTTCAATTTGTATTAAGTTAAAAGCAAACAGACATCAAACATCACTACCAGATGTGATCAGAAGCATAAAAACCAATCCAATCACAGAACTAAACGAGCACCTTTGAGAAATACATAAACGACGCATAATCCACAGTAATAGGACAGGTTTGTGTCTGTTCGTGACCAGAGTCCGGTTTCCTTCATTCAAAAACTGGAAGACTTTAAAATGGTCCAACATCCCACCACAAGCCATTATGGACTTGTACGATAGCATTCCGAGAACGTTCTGGAAGCAAACAGTAGCACCTTATTTACACGGTGCATCTGTAGTTAAGCTGTAAGTGTTATATTAGATGTGAACTTTGGTAACAGTTCCAAATAAATATTTTGAAACGTTGTTAGATCCTTTCAAGCAACCATATGTTAAATCAAGAGATTAATCAAAAGTAAAACCTTAATTTATATATTCACAAAAAATGTGTTTTGTCAATTGTATTTTGCACAACGGGCAGGTTGGAACCGTTTCCAAAGTATAACTGAATAAAAACTGAGAAGCAATCTGCAGCGTGGTCTCTCGGGCGAGCCACAACCCCTATCAGCCGCGTCTGAGGGAGGGGAGATCAGACAAGATGAAGGGCTGTAACAGTGATCCATAACCTACCCTGCCATGGACCGTTGTCCCCGATCAGGCCCTATGCTCTGTGAATTTCAGGGATATGAACCAGGACGGGGATATAATGTGGAAGTAAGCATATTTAAGGCGCGTGTAACGTACAAATACGCAGAGTAAGCAGCTCGTCAACCAAAATAGCAAATAAATGTGAACAAATGCTCATCTTTTCCACTCGTGAGGCAGGAGGAGGTGGAAAAAAGGTTTGGCTAAAATCTGATCTCTTGCCGTTTTTCCCCTCAGGTTGGGGAAGCACCAGAGGGAATCCTGAAAGCCTTTGCCACGTTTTCACCAACGCTAAGCGCCGGTGTTCGTCTAAAAACGTTCTGTTGTGACTTTATCCAGCTTTAATCTCTAACCTGAATTCAAGCTGATGTAAATAATCCGTGGTTTTCAAGACGGTGGATTTTAGTTGTGTTTTAGAATTACTTTGATTAAGTTTTAAAACCGTTACCGGATTTGGCCTGAGAGTTAACTTTAGAGCCAAGCAATAACCAAGCTATACCTTTCTCATTGCCGCTATACCGCATTAAATGTAAGAAAAAACAGCTACCAAGAGTGGAGAGATTCAACTAATTACATTAATCGGCTAGTTTAATGGGCGAGCTTTCACTTTGCACGCTAGTCGAGCTTTTCTATTGTCCCAACCACCCCAGCTAAAGCTAACCGCCAGTGTCAGCGGTTTATTTCCCGTTTTCGTTGAGTTCTAAAACAAAACCGTTCAGATTAATCCGCAAAAACGAGCACAAACCGATCGCAGATGTGCACTAAACAGGCTAACTCAAAGGCGATCCGCCAATCCGCCGCTATAGCGTGACCATTTCGCTCGTTAGCTTAGCATAGTCGGCTACTTTTATGCTAGCACGATAAATGCTACTCACAGGGTCCTGGGCTGGTCCTCGTCCGACATCCTGCTCTCACGGTGTTGCACAGGGGCGGCTAAACAGGAACGGGGCGATATTAGGCCGGTTCGTGTCGACTTCAAGCTTTAATCCGCTTCTTTTCAGCTAAAGAGGAATGACTAGCACAAACTTCCTCTACCGTTACGGCGCACACGCACACACAGCTTAATGACGTTGCAGTAACTCTTCCTCACGGCCTCACTCCGGATTATGAAACCCAAACGACTCAGTGTCGCATCCTGCAGGCCTGGAGAAGGGACATGTTTAGGGTTGAGGGTTCCACCCCGGCCTTCTCATAGCTCCAGGGATCCCCGGTGTGTAAAGTTTGTATGTCCTCCCTGTGTCCTTATAGGTTTTTCTGATTCTACTCCATGTTCCTCTCACGTAACAAACCAGTGTCAGGTCAACTGGTCTCTCTAAAGTGTGGAGACACATTGCTACAAGACACCTTGTCCTGTCTAGGAATTAGTTCTCGCTTTGCAGCTATTTAAATAATTAATGAATTAATCATCTTTCCTATCAAAAAGCAAACCAAATTATCCTGTTTTACGCCTGCTCATCATAGTCAGAATCACGAAATATGATCTGCAGCCTAACCCCAGAACATCGCAGAGTTCTGTAAATCGTTAGACCCCTTCCCAGGAGCCTGCCTTTTACCAGCATCTCATCACATCTGCTCCAACATTTCAGCTCTAAAATATCAAACTTAACCAGATTGTCTGTTACAAAACGTCACAGCATACAAACATACACATACTGTATGTTATATACAACTTATGTTGTTTTAGTATATGTGTGTACATGCAATGAACGTACTGCATTTACATTTTAGTTTTTCCTTAGTTTTTATTCCTTTCACCAGCAGAAAAGGGGGTGTGCCTGTGAGGAGGAACACGCTACTCTCTCTGTATCTATTGTAGCTTGTTGTTAAATGTAGTACCTGAGGACTTGAGTTCAAACCCCCAGCGAGGGTGCACATCTGTATGCACCCAGTGAATTCTGGGATGTGTTCCAGACCCTCAGTCGTGATCCTGACCCGAATAAGCGGGAGTAAAATGAGATGCTTTATTTTAGAGTTATAGAATTAGTCATTACACACATTCAGGTATAACATTGCTTTAATTTTACATGTACAAAGTAAGCACATGCTCTATAAAGTAAATAATAAAACTTTACATGAAGGGTATGCTTGTCTATTTGTTCATTTAACCATATTTAACTGTACTTAAGTATTAAAATACATGTTAGAATATAAATAAGCTTATTTTTGTAAACTTGACATTTACACAGTTATAGTCAAGGCATGATTTTAGATCTATTCATAATGTGTATGAATTCCATTAAAGGACAAATGGTTTGTTTGTTTGTGCTGCTTAATTCGGAAATAAAGACGTTTGTAACCGACACGTACACTGTTGTACTGAACCCACTGACCTGAACATAGGCTGCGTCCCAAATACCCTATTAATGTACTAAATAGTATGTCTAAATAGTAAAAAACGCCAACCGTTCGTAGTTGTTTTTACATAGTATTTAGGAAGATAGCCTTCGATTTGGAACACAGCCAGAAAGCTACTAGGCGGGATGGCAGCAACCCGTCTAAGACCGCAGCAGCCAATCCTTGTGTAACAGTAAATAAAATCAGCCAATCATAATTAAGCAGAGACGCCATACAGCCAATCAACGCGACGGAAACACCGGCAAAGAGGCGGGCACAAATGTGGCAAGGCAGTAAGTGAGGCAGGCGATAGAAGATGGCGGAGAGTGGAGGGGGCGGTTGCCAATTTCTTTTAAAACGGAAAAATATAGTAATATCCTGAGGCGTTTTGCATTGTAATTGTTTAGATAGGTGGGTAAACCTGTACCGTTCGTCTTCGGTTTGCTTTTCTGAAGTAGTTGGGCTTAAATGTAGCTGAAGTCTGTAGTCGTGTCTGGGCTTTTGGCGAGTCTGCGGCTGAATCCCAAATGGCTACCTAATGAATTTATAGCTCACTACATAGAATGAAAAAGTCGTTATTTTTATTAACTCTGTAGTGCGCTGATGAAGGGATGTAGATTCCATTTGGAATTTGGCCCAGTCTAGTTTAGTCTAGTAAGTGTAATTAGGTGGGTAATGGCTTAAGTATTGCGTGTTGATTAGTCATAATATGTTTTTTGATACAGAGCTGATATTTAAATAGTTAATATGTAATAATGTGTGTTATATCTTATTACGTATATTTTATTTATGGTGGCTTCCTAGCTAAAGGTATCCTCGGTTAAAACGACATTTTATCTAGACGAATGAAGACCTTATAATTTGTATAAATTTGTTTTCCGTTTGAAATGATATTATTTACCTGTATGGTATTAAACAGATTTGATTACAGACGTTATAGGATTATAGAAATATGTTATATATTATTTATGTTATATAATGTTTTATATATATATATATATATATATATATATATATATATATATGGTCCAGTTATCGAAAAATAATCCAGAAACCAGTAGGTGTTGTTGCACCTCAATACAAGGCGAATACAGATCTGCGAAGCTTGCTTAGAGAGCTTGTTTACTTTATCGGTGGTGCAGATCCACCCTGGCCACCGTCAGTTTATGTAGCCTTGTTTAATTTATAAATAGAAAAGCCAGTGCTATTAAAGTGGTTCTAGATCCAGGCTCACTGGAGGGTTTCCTGTAACGTGTCTTATCTCCTTTCGTTTGTTTTCCAGCTCTTCCAGGCAGAAGACTTTGTGAGGATGAAGAGTGCTTAGACGTGGGCAAGGTTTAAGCTGAATGCATTGTGATTTCCAATAATTGAGACAGTGATTTGTAAAAAGCTGTCTACATTAATGAAAAGAACAATGTAGTCGGCTTAGCGTGTGCAGCACGACCCATACATGACCAGCACATGAGCGCTTTAAGCCGTGTGGTCTTCTCTCTCGTGTGTACGTTTGCAGCTTCTAAGATTTAAAGAGGGTAGGTAGAAACCTGACGAAACGTCAAATTGTCTTAGACAAGAACTTTTAGATTTTCTTTCGCAATTGGACGATGGATATCGGTGAGCTGTTTCCCCCTCTCCCCTTGGAGCCCCCTGATGACGAAACATCAGGGAGCGGTAAATGTCAAGCCCCTCCACCACCTCCCCTGCAAACGTCCAGTGACGCCGAGGAAATGGACGTTAGCTCCGGCGGTGATGGACCCACGCTCGCCCCGGCCGAGGACAGTGACGCGTCCCTGCTCACCAAGGGTTCGGCATGCTTTAGCAGCCGCGCCCTAGAGAGCGACCCGTGCCCCGGCACGGCGCGCCACGCCCCTCCGGTGACCACCTTCCTCCCCGACCTTAAGCTCCTACGAGACGTTAAGATCAGCATCAGTTTCGGAGGAGACAGTAGTAGCAAGAGCAAAGATAGAAAAGTGCAGTATACAGGAATTGGGCAGATAGCCGAGCAGCAGCTAGAGAACGGACAGGTATATGAGGGTCTAGAGCAGGGGGCGGGGCAAAGCAACTCTGGCATAGGTGCTCTAGATAAGAAGGGCGAAGATTCAGAGGCCGATCTGGAGAACAAGGTGGAGTTCGCCGTGCTGGACGAGCTGGACGATTTCAGCGAGAACTTCCTGGAGACTGAGGATGGAGAGCAGAGCGAGTACACGTCTGAGATGATCGTGCAGCAGAAGCAAGCCAGCGAGGACGACCTAGGTTATGCCTACGAGGTACGATTGGGATCTGTAGCTCACTAATTCGTGTAACGTTTTTATTTCACCACCTGGTCAGTGTGCCCTGGATGCAGGGATGGGCAACCGGAAGGCACTGCCAGCACTCGAGCTCGGTCTCTCCCTCGAGCAACAGACCCGAGAGCGCTCATCTAGCATTGTAACCCTGGCATAACTAAGGGTTGATATGGCCTGAAACCACAATCTCTGAGGGGGCGTGTCAGCTCACGGGTACATGTAACTAACCGGCCCTCTATTTCAGGACGACTTTGACAATGATGTAGATGCTCTGTTGGAAGAAGGCATGCCTGTGCCTAAGAAGATGCGCCCAGCCGAGGATAAATACACAGCAGACAGCGATCATCAGTCTGATGGGGAGCAAGGCGTTCAGCCCATGGTGACCAAAATTAAGACTGTTCTAAAGAGTGAGTCTCTAGATCTTCACTTTGGGTTTCTCTTAGTTTATATTGAATATAAAATGCCACAGGCTAAGCTACGAAATGTCTCGTTGTAGGCAGAGGACGTCCACCCACAGAGCCCCTACCTGACGGCTGGATCATGACATTCCATAACTCCGGCATTCCAGTCTACCTCCACCGCGAGACCAGGGTCGTCACCTGGTCCAGACCGTACTTCCTCGGAACAGGGAGCATCAGGGTAAAGAGGGACTGCACTCCTGTCACATTTATGATTTATTGATCAGAAACTAATTTCTGTCCTAAACAAATCCAGCTCCATAAAAGAGAAAACCAGAGGCTAGTAGTACGACATTTAAGCGGATTGTATATCATTTCAAAATTTTAAAATCACCATTTTCAGAGAGTCTGCAAATAATAATGACATTTTTAAAATATCTAATACGATTGATGATCCGTAATAGCTCAAGTTTCTTGGTAAGTGGTAGCAAGGATCAAGTGTTTTTTATAAATGATATTAATATCTTATTATATTATACATTTTAAATATGAACTATTAAAATTGTTGTAGAATTGTTAAATTGTATACATCTCTTATAAATAGTAAAACCCTCATTTTTGACCGTTTTGTTGCGAGTCATGAAAAATGACTTTTTTTTGTTAACTGTTTGATTCGGTGCTGTTTCTGATTGGACAGCTGCTCTATCCCTGTGCTTTCTGACTTTCGGTGTTATTTTTGGGGTCCTTTCTTTTACGACACTTCGATATTTCCACCCGACATGCCAGTCTTTTGATGCGTATTTTGTGAACAACTGTTTGCGTCGTGTTTGTATAAAACCCAAACCAGTTCCTTTCTCAGAATATCCCTGGTCTCGTTAGCCGTGCTGCTGTGTTGCCAGATAAACCAATTCTAAGCATTAGCCCACTCTTGGCTGTTATTGACTTATTCGGGTGTCAAAGCGCGTCTGATTATCTTCTCTAACACCTTGGGATGTCATTTCAGCTTCTTCAGATGCACAGGATTCTCTTAAACCGTTAGAATTGTGAAAATATTGAAGGTTATGACACCTGTTATGATAAATCTGCCCCATTTAAGGGTCGAACCAGTCAAGGCAAGTGTTTTATTTTAGTTTGAGCTCAGTGTTGTTCTTCATTATTTCAGAAACACGACCCTCCTACCAGTAGCATCCCCTGCTTGCACTATAGGAAAATGAAGGAACAGGAAGAAAGGGAACAAAACGGAGAGGTCACTCCAAACTTCGAGGTGTCTCCGGTCAAGGCCGGGGAGGAACGAGAACCCCAAGAGAGAGCCGAAGAACCCGACTCCACCGCCCACGAGGAGTCCGGGACGGACGCCATGGACTCTCAGCCGGATGGCAAAGAGGGTCATGGCAGTGAAACCGCACAGGGCGCCCTGGGGCAGGTCAAAGCCAAGGTGGAAGTGTGCAAGGACGAGTCCGTGGGTAAGAGGACGCTTTATCGGATTGGTTTCATCACGTTTCTGTGAGCACGTCCTGACTCTGTTGATCTGCTTCCAGACATCGAGGAGTTCCGGAGCTACCTGGAGAAGCGCTTCGACTTCGAGCAAGTGACGGTGAAGAAGTTCCGGACTTGGGCCGAGCGCCGGCAGTTCAACCGGGACATGAAGAGGAAGCAGGCGGAGTCAGAGAGGCCCATTCTCCCGGCCAATCAGAAGCTCATCACGCTTTCTGTGCAGGACGCGCCCACTAAGAAAGGTGAGAGGAACGATGGGCTTCATCAGTGTTTGGTTAGGTGAGGACTGCGTTTGATGTTTTCATCTCGTCCCCTGTTTAGAGTTTGTCATCAATCCGAACGGAAAGTCTGAAGTTTGCATCTTACACGAGTACATGCAGCGTGTGCTCAAGGTCCGACCCGTTTACAACTTCTTTGAATGTGGTAAGAACCCTTTGTGTTTGTTACAGGCCTTTTCACTTGTATCCTGCTTTTTGTTGTACATAAACGTAAATAAATAATCCTGTTCTGTTAGATGTGGGCTGTGTTACTGTACCCAATACCCACAGCTAGTACAGGTTCTAGGTTGCAAGTGAACACCCCTGGTTTATTAAAATATAATTCTAAGGTGTCTTTTCTCTTTCTGTGTCTGCTTACATCCTCACAGAAAACCCAAGTGAACCCTTTGGAGCCTCGGTCATAATAGACGGAGTCACGTACGGCACAGGAACTGCAAGTAGTAAAAAACTGGCCAAGAATAAAGCTGGTACTTTAATTCTCTTTTTGTTGTTGTTTACGTCTCTCAATTGATCTTGTTATGGATCTGTCCTGGGATTATGTCGATAACAATAATTAGATGATACTTTTGTGACCTTAAAATGAGTCATGACATTTTGTCATCGATAGTTATGATATATTATTTTCTTTTTTGTTATTCATCAAGCAAAATATCTGATGTTGCTGTGTGTATGTGTCTCTATCTATCTATCTATCTATCTATCTATATATATATATATATATTCGTCCACTTTAAGAACAGTTCACATGTTGATGTTTTAAATACAGAAAGGTTAAGTTATTGCTTTTAATATCGGTATTGTCCGCAAAAATGTGCTAATCATTGGTTATCATATCAGCTCAAGAAATTCCGTATTGGTGCATCCCTGCTTAAGATGTTTGTGCTGTACTTGCTTGCTCTCATTAATAGGATATTCATTTTTGATAATTAATGATGTCAGTGGAAATCAGTGAAGGAATTTATACATAAGGAAAATGGGTTTTTATTTATTTACTTAAAATAAATCACTGAGGTGGGCAGTAATCTGATTTCTACCTTGCAGCCAGCCAATAGTTTCGCAGAAATGGGTGATGTAAACTTCAAACCTTATCATTAAATAATCGAACTGTTCATTTTCTCGAGTATGTACTGCAGTACAGAGTCTCCACAAAGTGTTCGATAGCCGATTCGCTGCCTTTCATTCCATGGTGCATTTAATTCAGGGGTTGCCAGATCCAGCGAAGGGGAGAAAAACATAGTCACGGTCAATGGAAAAAGAGGCCAAATAAAGCAAAGTTTTTAAAATATGCAGACCTGGCAGCTGTAGGATTACTTGTATTCACGCTATGAGAACTCCAATCACTGGGTTAAAATCCCCAATCTTTTTATTGATGACTCCACAATAAAAAAAACAATAGAACAAACGTACATTTCAAATAGTTACGCAGAAGTAACTATTTGAACAACACACATACACGCAGTTATTTCACATACAGGGAATAATTAAACACATACAATAAAATAACCATAATTATTCAAAAGAAAGTTTAATAAAATAAAAAAAAACCTGAGTAAGATTTTTAAAATAAGTAATGAAAGACTGCCACGTCTCAAAACTTATTAACAGAACCTCTCAAACTAAACTTAATTTTCTCCAGACTAAGAAACCGATCATGTCTTTTAACCACAGCGAGTACGAGGGTGGGGCAGCTCATATCCAGCTCAAGAGAATCCTTGGTCTAGCTAATAATAATGCAAAAGCTGTAGCCTTAATATCACCAACCACACCTACAGGGACGACCTCGGGCTCACTAAAAATTGCCCACAGGGGATCTGGCTCCAATTTATGATCAAACACTCTCGATAGTGATGAAAATGTCTGTCCAAAACGTATCTCATTTTTTACATGACCAGTACATGTGCAGTAAGTCAGTCGGATCTGAGTTACACCACGGGCGGACAGCATCAGTGTTCGAAAATATTTTAGCCAGTCTCGCTTTGGTATAATAGGCCCTATGAACCAATTTCAACTGCATCAGACCATTAGAAGAGGAGTTAACCCTGGACAGAGCTCTTGATCACCACTCATCACGGAACTCCTTCCCCAAATCTACTTCCCATTTGCATTTAGCAGACGCCCTTATCCAGAGCGACTTACAATTGATACAGTCTTACAATCCAAGCAATTGTGGGTTAAGGGTCTTGCTCAAGGACCCAACAGTGGCAGCTTGGCAGAGGTGGGATTTGAACCCTGGACCTTCTGTACCTTATCCACTGGACTACCACAGTCCATTTGGCCCTGAGTGTTAAACATGTCTCCAAATGGGGAATCATAATTCAATTATATATTTTCGATATCAGGCCTTTTGTGGCAGGTTTCAAATCACATACCCCAGGGTTTGTAAAATCCAGTTCTCTTTATCGGATTTCGTGATGGGAGTACGCTGTGTTCATGGCCACTTAAGTGCATGTAAACGCACTCTATTAAGATTTTCGTAGACGATACGCATCACATTCCCCTAGTTTGGTCACTAGTGGGCGCTGAAAGCCGCGTATAACTGGGTCCTCTTAGTCGTTGTGGATCATGTGGTTTACAAACTTTATCGTCTCGCAGCTCGAGCGACACTCGAGATCCTCAATCCCTGACTTTGTGAAGCAGACGGCAGAGGAGAAGCCTGTCGAGGGTGACGAGCCTGGGAGGTACGACACACGGTCTCCTTTTTTTTTTTTTCCAGGGCTTTTTAAAAAGTTTCATTCCCTAACGCTGGAATTAAATCCTTTCCTCACGTTTTCTCCCCAGTATTTTTAACCATATCAGTATTGAAGATTCGAGAGTGTAAAATGAACTACCAACAAAGCAGGTTACTTTCCCCCTTACCAGATCCTTCATGAGTGCCTTAAGAGGTGGGTAGCCCGGTTTTTTTTGTGACTGGTCCTCCCTAAATCAGTGACTGTCTTCTAAAATCGTGCTTGGCTAAAGGTTAAAGATTTGGGTCGACACCCTTTCGTTTCACAGAAACCACGGGATGGGCGACAACCAGCATCAAGTTTGAGGTGATCCCAGGGAAGAAACCAGAAGAGCGAATACGTGATGACCTTGCGGCAAGGCACAGCGTGCGCGGCTTGGTGTAAGGGGTTTTTATTTATTTCTTTATTTTTTAAACCCTATTTCAGCCTGGTCAGGGGGGCAGAAAGTCAATTGGGAAGATTCCCCATCCCGGCCTTTGCTGAATCTAGAACTATTTAAAGGATCTTGAACATGGTTATCAATTAATCCCGAGCTTCTGTGTGGCGTCGTACGTTAAAGTATCAGGGGCCCCCTGGTATGTTGAGTTCTGTTTGTGTGATTTTAGGTAAGAACAAGAGAGTGGGCAAACAGCTGGCATCTCAGAAGATCCTCCAGATGCTGCACCCTCATGTCAAGAACTGGGGCTCTCTCCTGCGCATGTACGGCAGAGAGAGCAATAAGATGGTCAAAAAGGTACGTTAAAGTGAATTTAACTTTGATTTGAACAGTTTATCACGTCCATCTGAATCTGCACCATCGACAAGGCTCAAAAGTCGTTCAGATATTCCAAAAAATGACACAACTGTCCTGTATAATCTCCAAAACACACTTGTGATTGTATTTCACATTTACCCGCAGTCCTAAAACTGGATTGAGCGGGTATGAAAATGAATGAATGGGCATTTTAATTCAATTTTAATAATCCTTTATCAAACAAAAACCCTTACCGAACTTTTGAAATAATGTACCCCTCTTATAGGACGATGCTGTTCATTAATGATGCCTGAAGAAAATGAACTTCTGTTAAACTGTTTAAATAAAGTACTGTGCAGAAGTCTTAGACCACCGTATAATGACTATATATGATTATTTGTCAGTCTCTATATTAGATTGCACCAGAAAATACAGGAAATGTGTATGCGAGATTAGAAATGGGGGCTACAGTGGTAAGTATTTGGTGTGACCTCCCCTTTGTAGCTTCTGGAATGCCAAGCTGACTTCTACAGTCCATAGAAGGGTATTTTTGGAAGAAAATCCAAGAAAGCCCTTTTTTTGGAAAGGGAACAGGGTGAAAAGGCTAAAGCTCCTAAATATTGGAATGAAGATCAGTGGAAATGAATATAATGGAGTGACCATTACTAAAACAACAAATCTAATGGTGGCCTAAGACTTTTGCACGGTTCTGTATATTAGAGCTGAAGGGTTGAGTTGTTTCCCTCTTTCTTTCGCTTAGGAAAACTCAGACAAGAGCGTGATTGAACTTCAGCAGTACGCCAAAAAGAACAAGCCAAACCTCCACATTCTGAACAAACTCCAAGAGGAGATGAGGAAGCTGGCTAAAGAGAGGGTAAGTCTGGATTGTTCACAGGCATGTCTAGCACCTTGTTAAATTAGTTCCAGCACTCCTAAGGGGAGGAGTAAGTAGTCATTTTTTTGTTGTTGCTTTTTTTAAAAACAGACCTCTGTCTCCAAGCTGAAAAACATGTTAAAACAGTAGAAAGTATGATGTAAAGATAATGTTTTTTCAACGAAAATACAGCAGTCCCCCCCTTGCCTCACAAATGGTATGATCCACTTTCTCTTTCCTGCACAAGTTTGGGAATGATGGTCCAAAATGTACAGGTTTTTTTTTTATTTGAAGGTTATTGGTTATTATTAGTTTAGGCCAACTTTTAAAATCAGCCTCACAAAGTTATCCATGATGAGACTAATGCATATTATTATTATTATTATTATTATTATTATTATTATTATTAAAATATCATGTTTGTTTGTGACAGGAAGAGACGCGGAAGAAGCCCAAAATGACCGTGGTGGAGTCGGC
Source organism: Ancistrus triradiatus (assembly GCA_025084515.1). Taxonomy (NCBI): domain Eukaryota; kingdom Metazoa; phylum Chordata; class Actinopteri; order Siluriformes; family Loricariidae; genus Ancistrus; species Ancistrus triradiatus. The sequence goes on along the minus strand of JAJAGP010000667.1, from coordinate 13,463 downwards.
TCAGCCCGGGAGCGAGCCGCTGTGCACGGTCGACGTCTAGCGCACCGCCACCGACCTGGAGGAACGGCACTGAGCTGCAGCCGGCGTCCTACAGGACGAGGTCACTGTTACTGAGTTTATGCATTACGTTTTAGCACCAAACTGCAATACCTGCTCCACTGGTACTCCTCTTGCACACTTTCATGCATCCGATCCCCCCCAGAATCTGCATGGAAAATTCGGTCTGAACGGCACACTAGTGGTGGCAGGGTGGTCGCGGTCGTGTACGCCCACAGGCATTTGCATATCTGAGATTGGGAGCGTCTATTGTGATGTTACATGAAGCACCTGGATGAATATCGACCTGCATTTGTGTTTTTAAAACTGTGGCTTTTTACGTGATCATGATTTAATAAAGCTTTCCCTGTTTGGATATTTGTTTCCTTAAAAAAAAACAAACCTTAAAGAAGCCAGTTTCTTACTGAGTAGTTTACTACAAAACAGCAGCGTGCTTGGTGGTTCGTTCAGATCTTGTTTTTCATCGGTGCTACATCAGTACTGGGTATGTGTACTTTTTTCAGTATTTTTTTTTGTCTGTTCAGGCTGATCAAGTCTTATTTTAATTGATTCACAAATCTGGTTTGAAGCTCAGAAGAAAGCAGTCGAACCCCGTTATCTGAATGCACCTTTGTTGATTACGAAGATTGAAAGTTAATGCCATTGAGAAGATTTCTCTGCATTTCGAGAGAGGAAAGGCCTGTACAGTGCCCCCTGCTGGCCCTGTGATGCACTATTGTGTTACTATTACAAAAACTCGGGCCTCTGTACAATAAGTCCCGCCTACTTTTAGGCACAGCGGCCTGTTATTTGTAGATTGGAGGGTCTCTCTGCTGTATTCCCGATTGTTTTTCGGAAATGGTGCGTGAGGGGATTAAAATGCCTCAACAGTGGGAGTTCAGATCCCGGGTTTTGACTGTACTCCGTTTTAGTTTCACTGAAATACCTGCCCACGCGCCGATTTCAAGGACAGGAAACGTAATTGCCTTTTTCGGTCAGTTGGGGGAGGTAATGAAGGACGATACATATCAGTGAGCACCGGAGTACCTGCTCCTAATATTGCTTTGCATTAGCGCTTCGGAGGAACCGCAAGCACAAGCACTAAGTGTTACTGACACCTTCGTTTAAGTCCGTCAGGCCGTGCTTCTGTAGGACCGTACGGGTCACCTTGGTTTACTTTTCGCATTTCAACGAGACGTCGTGAAGCTACCTAGTTGTGTATTTGCTGTGGAGTGAGAACGTGCTGTTGTTATATTACTGTTTTTGAAAAGAAAACGCCTCTAGCATGAGCTGCTCTTCAGGTTTTTATTCTGTTAACGGATCGCGTGTCGTTTGTGTATTTCGTAATCGTTGTGACGGCTGATCGCGTGACTGTTCGGCTTAAGCAAAGCTTCACTTTTTTCCTTCATTTCAAAACTAAATGGAAAAACGTTACAAGGGCTGAGCGATAGGACTGAAGTGCTGATGCTGTTCTATAATGGGCAACATTTCGATATATACCGCCACCTGTGGGGCAAAGAAGCAATCCTTGTGCGACCCTTAGGTGTGTGTGCTTGTGGAGATGCTAAAAGAAATGGCTGCTTTTCTAAAAGTTAATACCTAAAATCCGCAGTAATAGTTCATACAAAGTCATACATGCTTTATTTAAGGGAACAAGAACATATGAAAGTTAAACTGTTGTTCTTATGGAGTTTCCTGGGTTTTCCAGAGGTGGTAGTACAAATCCGGCCAGCAGATGTCGCTATTGTGCATGGTTTTGAAACAATTTCAAACAGGCACTAAATGGATAATATCTATGTTATAAGAAGTTTCTTATAAATGATTGGGGAGTAATTTTTCACTCAGAAACAAGTAATGTAAATAACATTTTAAAAATTAATCCGTACGTAATGTGATTATGGGTTTAAACTGGACTGCGTTACCCTTAACACTCGGGGCTTTGGACTGGGTCTGTGGCACACGGGTGCCCCCTCACACAGGACTTGTGTAGTTCTCTGCCGGTCTGATTTGTGATCGCTGTAAAGTTGAGAGTCGACATAAATTTGACTGCATAGTTAATCTCTTCACAAAGCAGGATTTCTCAGTTTAGCCAGATAACTTGAGCTGAGGGATTTTCCTATGAGCACTCCATCTTCGGGCTTAAGTTATCTGGCTAACTGTATAATCCGAGCATAACGCGGTACGGTCATATCGCCCAGCCCGACACGAGAAGCGGTAGAGGAAAGTTTTTAACCAAAGCTTTACCGTCTTATGCATTTTTCTAGTGAACCTTAGGCCGCCGCGTAGAATAAAGTGAATGCAAACCCGTACGTGTGAAAACGCAATAAGTGCTGGCACGGAGCCGCTAGCCGCCGCGCACTTCGCTGAATGTTTGCCGCAGTCCGTGAGCCGGCGGGGCGGCCTGGGCGGCGTCGCCTGCGGAATGTGCTTCTCTTCTTCACGTCCACGGATCACTGCCTGTCTTTGCCAAGTGTGTGTTAGTCGTTGCGAAGAAAACACATTTTGGTTTTTGTTTGTGTGTTTTTTTTTTTTAAATAAAAATAACGCTGCCTACGACGTGAAACAACTCATGTGACCCATGATCGCTCCACAAGTGATTCTTTATGCAAAACGAATAAACTTTGTCATGACTGTACCTGTGCGATTGGTTCATTTTTGGATGGGCCAGGTGGTCAGCCTTGTGATGCACAGGTGCCCTATATGCCCATCCATTACATGCATGTTCCAGAATGTCCAGCACCCAGGAACTTGTCATTCAGGCACTAAACCCTCTAAGATTGTCACTCCAGATGCCAGGAATGACTCACCTTATCTCACCAGAGCCTGGGCACCTGAGAGCATAAGAAGGGTCTGGACCCAAAAGCAGCCTCATAACAGAGGATCCGACGGCCTGAAGGACGAAGCGGGTGGGATCCTGGGATTGGCATCTGAGACATGGGTTGCCTAATCTTGGATAAATCTCACTCATTCACTTTCGATACATAATTAATCTGATTCAAGATTTTGAGGATAGAGGGCAACCTGGACATGGCGACAGGGTGGAACCCAGAATACCACCCAGCGCGCCACTGTGCCACCGTGCCGAGTCAAAATTATGTCTGTAGCACTTTTTATAACGGAGCATTTTCTCAAAGCAGTTTTGTAAATATCTAGGAGCAGAGCTCTGTCTAACCGAGCAAGCCTGAGGCGACAGTGGCAAGGAAAAACTCCCCAAACGTTATAAGGAAGAATCCTTGGGAGGACCCTTTGCATAAGACTTCTGCCAAACTATAAAGTTTAATGAAACAAATCCCACTGCGTACAGGAACGTAAAGGATATTTTATTACCGTATTAGAAAAACTAAGGTCTTAGGAAGGGAAAACAGGATTACTCTGGTATTTTAACACCAAGTTTAAATTTTGGGCTATGTTTATCTTTTCGGCATCTACCCAAACCTGTAGCACAGGCTGGACGGATGGCGTTGCACCAATTATGCACAAACGAAGCATTTTCAGGCCATGTGATGATCCACGGTATCCTCAGTTCTCATCGGTGCCCGTCGGGGTGTTGGCGTTGGCATTGGCACTGTACTCAACTCTCTCAAACAGCAGGATGGTCTCGCAGTGCATGGTCTGAGGGAAGAGATCCACAGCCATGGCTCGCACGGGCCGGAACGGGTCTCCACGGACCCGGTTAGACGGAGCGCGACACAGACTGAGACATGACAGAAAATAAGAGGATATCAGGGGAAAGGAGAGAAAGTCTCTTGCGGCACTTTCGGTTTCTTTACTCACTCGACGAAGTTGTTCATGGCCGCTTTGGCGTTGCACGCCACGTACACCAGCCTCTTCAAATGCTCCGCCCGTCTGATGGCCAGGACGACCCTGGAATCTGAAATGGTTCATCAGTAAGCTGGTCATTAATGAAGCCTTCATGGATAGATTGAAAAATAGAAACCATTAAGCCTGATTGTTTTTTTTTGGCTGAGGGAGAGGAGGTTGGGTGGGGGAGCGTCCCAGGTTCTGGGTGTTGGATCATTCATTGGTCATTCATTAATTCAACAAGTGAATATTTTGAGACATTTTTACATGGGGCGGGGGGGGACTAGACAAAATAATCCATAAACAAACAAAATCACAAGAAGAGGAGGGGGAAAAAGAACACACATTTATTATTTTATTATTATTATTAATATCACTATGGTTGTCACCACTGCTTAAAAAAAAAGTTTGTTTTTAAATTAAAGTTATGTTCAGAAGCACCAGAGGTAAACATTGTGAGTTAAGTAGGTTAGTACATTTTAATGATAATATACATATGTCCAGAACACATTTAAATTTATAATTTGTATACAAGTACATTAATAAAATAATTGCTGTATATACCGATTTATATCTATATAATTTTCATACATCTACACTTATGCTGTATAACATTGTGTTATATAAAAATTTTTTTTGCACATCATACATTAATATTGCACAACATTTACTTTTTTTTACTATAATGTGCCTTGGCACCTCTTGAAAATGAGAGCACAACGAATTTCAAGTATTTCATTTCATATAATATAACGGGGTGCCCCAAAACTTCTGCGGTACTTACGCAGTCCTGCTCTGGGAGGGGTCGACGATAGCCGTAAACATTAGGAGACACCACAGCGTTGAGCACGGTGGGGAAAATGTCCTCTGCTTTCCCACAGTGGAAACTCGATGTTGGTCAAACCTAAACCAAAATCAGACAGACCAAGCTTGAATCTGAATGAAAGGAGCATAAACAGGTTTTTATTTCTGGTTTTATTCTCAATCAAAAGAAAAACCCCGATTTAACCGTTCGCCTGAGCGTTGACTTTGGCGTCTTCCACCGCTTCCGGACACAGCTCGATTCCAATCACCTTCTTCACTCTCTGTTACCACACACACACACACACACCACACACACACACACACACACACACACACACACCACACACAGAGACAACTTCTGTTATTGATGAGTATTTAAAAGATCATTTTATGTTCTGAACACAATGCGATGGGCGTCGTACTTTGGCCAGAGAGATGCCAATGGTTTCCTGTTCCGCAGCACACGTCCAGGCACGGTGCTGTCCTGGTCCAACTGCGCCCATTCACCCACCGAGGAGTACAGGACCCTGGGTCCGCCGCCAGCGTGGTTCGTCTGCGGGGGGTTTCAAAGACCGTAATGATTTGGAAAGTTTGTGAACCCTTTAAGAATTTTTTCTATATTTCTGCATAAATATGACCTAAAACATCATCAGATTTTCACACCAAGTCCTAAAAGTTAGATAAAGAGAACCCAGTTTTAACAAGTATTATACTTCATTTATTTATTAAAGAAAATGACCTAATATTACATATTAGCGAGTGGCAAAAGTTTTGTGAACCTCTAGGAATAGCAGTTAATTTCAACGTGAAATTAGAGTCAGGTGTTTTCAATCAATGCGACGACAATCAGGTGTGAGTGGGCCACCCTGTTTTATTTAAAGAACAGGGGATCTATCAAGTCCTGTTCTTTACGACATGTTTTCGTGGAAGTGTATCATGGCACTAACAAAGGTGATTTCTGAGGACCTCAGAAAAAAGAGTTGTTGATGCTCATCAGGCTGGAAAATGTTACAAAAATATCTCTAAAGAGTTTGGACTCCACCAATCCACAGTCCAGACAGATTGTGTACAAATGGAGGAAATTCAAGACCATTGTTACCCTCCCCAGGAGTGGTCGACCAACAAAGATCACTCCAAGAGCAAGGCGTGTAATAGTTGGTGAGGTCACAAAGGAGCCCCAGGGTAACTTCTAAGCAGCTGAAGGCCTCTCTCACATTGGCTAATGTTAATGTTCATGAGTCCACCATCAGAAGAACACTGAACAATAATGGAGTGCATGGCAGGGCTGCCAGGAGAAAGCCACTGCTCTCCAAAAAGAACATGCTGCTCATCTGCAGTTTTTGGAAGAATGTTTTGTGGATGGATGAGACCAAAATAGTTTAAAAGAAAGCGTTATTGTTTGGAGAAAGGAAAACACTGCATTCCAGCATAAGAACCTTATCCCATCTGTGAAACATGGTGGTGGTAGTATCATGGTTTGGGCCTGTTTTGCTGCATCTGGGCCAGGACGGCTTGCCATGTTTAATGGATCAATGAATTCCTGAATTATATCAGAGAATTCTAAAGGAAAATGTCAGGACATCTGTCCATGAAACTGAATCTCAGGGAGAAGGTGGGTCCATGCATCAAGACAACAACCCTAAGCCACACAAAGCCGTTCTACCAAAGAATGGTTAAAGAATAATAAAAGTTAAATGTTTTTGGAATGGCCAAGTCAAAGTCCTGACCTTAAATCCAAATCAAATCGAATGTTATGGACATGGTTACATACTTTTGCCACTCACTAATATGTAATATTGGATCATTTCCCTCACTCAAGAATAAATGACAGAGTATAATACTTGTGTTCTCATTTGTTTAACTGGGTTCTCTTTATCTACTTTTTAGGACCCGTGTGAAAATCTGATGATGGTTTAGGTCATATTTATGCAGACATACAGAAAATTCTAAGGGTTCAACAAACGTTCGAGCACCACTGTAGGTCAAGGTACATTTATTTCTATAGAAATATTACAACAGAGCAGCTGTTATACATGGACCCCACAGCCCTGACGGAAGCCTAAATGCAACAGTGGAAAGGAAAAACTCTAATAAACCATGGGAGGAATCGACCTGCTCATGTAGCCTCATGTTATAATTAAGTTACAATCATAATTACATAAAATGATGTAATTAATATGATTATAATAGTAGTTGAAATACACAAAGTAAAAAGAAAATAGACTCAAATAAAAATAATATATTATGGAGAATATAAGAAATAAATTAAGGAACACGGGTGGTAACCATGAGGAAGCTGTACCTGGAAGAAGGAGTGAGGGGAAATACGAAATCGGAGGCCGAGCAGTTCCTCGTGGATCCATGCATCCCCTGCCACCAGCTCACACGGTAAATCCTCCGTACCTGCAGAAGTTCTGTGGAATGAACGCATGAATAAAGCAGGGAACATTACAGGATAGGTTCCCAGAAAAGCATGGTTAAAATGTGAAAAAAAATTTATTTGAATAAATAAAATATACAATCGCATTGTTATGATGTATAAAATAAATAAAGTTGAAATATTAAACTTGAATGAAAATACATAAACTATGCACAATAAATATTTGAGTTTAGTTATATGTATTATATAAAATTTTATTCTGTATAGATTTTCTATTAAAGGAAGGCTTTTAAAACAAAAATTACATTTAAATCATTTAAAATTACATTAATAATAAATAAATATTTACCAAATATTTTGTAAAAAAACAATAATGCAACTCTAAATGGAGTTGTATTTTAAAATTAAAAATCATTTATTTCATTACACATGATTTTTACTTTATTAAAAAGAAAATTATATAGAAGAAATTGCATTTATGTTTAATATGAAAACTCAATTTTAGTAATTATTAAGCTTAAATTTAAAGTATATAAAAATGCACCAAAATTATATTACTTTTTTAATGACTGTACATTTTGTATTAAAATAAACATTTAAAAATATTACTTTAAAATAATTTAAATTACATACATATTTACAAATATTTGAATAATGTAAAACAATACAACTATACTCCAATATTATAATTTGTATTTTTCTTTAACTACACATTATTATTAGATGTTATTTACCATGTGTACAAAATCACGTAGCAATGATCCAGTGCTATTTATATTTATTTATCATCTATCATGTTTTATTTTTTAATGCCATTTTAATGTTTTCAACGACAGAGCTGAGCATGTAGTAAATATACAGCTTTACACCAGAATGAATTAAGATGACAAGTTTTCTCTCACCTCTGTCCCAAATCTCAACAAAATTGTAGAGCCGTGACTCCGCTCTGCTTCCCATCGCCAGAGCTGAAATATTCTCTCTCAGTGAGCTCTTCAGAGACTGCAGCTCTTCCTCACACAGTTTCTTCATACGTTTGGATAAAGAGAAACGGAAGCTTCTGGAATCTCACACCTCCCTAGTAGAACGTGTTGGCAGGGTTAGATGGTGAAAGCCTTACCTGTGGGGTTGAAGAAGATCATGGGCCATGATTTGGTTGGTCCGACTCGTCCTTACAGTCAGCTGCCTCCAGTGACCCTCGTACGTTTTCCGGACTGTACACTGCATACGGTGTAGTCCTACACACACACAGCACGCACACACACCTGCACACACGCACACACGCACACACGCACCACTCACCCAGACACGCACACACGCACACACGCACACCACGACACACACACGCACACACAGTCACACACCACACACCACACACACACACACACCACACACACACACACACACACACACACACACACACAGATAGAGACATAAACAAAAGATCTCAGGCTCTTTTTTGACCCAAAAGTTAATCTGATTTTCAAACAGGCATAACTTTAATTTTTAACAGGCTTGAATGAGATTTTTTTATTTAATCTGGTCATTTTTAACTTTAAAAAAATATGATCTGATCTTGTATTTTATTGTTTAAAGTTTTATTTATTATTTTATTATTACATTGGTCGGATCTTAGTCAGTGTTCTCCTCATTTCCCTTAAACAAATAATGTGGACGGAAAACGAAAAATTGCTTTGATATTACAATGTTTAAAATGGAATACAGATGAAGTTTAGTAATTATTGTTAAAGATTAAACTTAAATAAATTTAAAATACATAAAATATGCATTAAATACTTCATTTTCAGTTACATGTATTATATAAAATGTTATTCTCTATAGATTATTATAGTAAACAAAGGCTTTTAAAATATAAATATTACTGAATCATTTTAAATTACATTAAAAAATTCTTTTTAAATTTTACTTTCAAAACTGTATTTTAAATTTACAATCATTTTTATTTAATTTTGATTTTAGTTTAAATGACCTGATATATGGGTTTCTATTCTACTGTTTAGAATTTATTTATTACCGTATTTTTCGGACCATAAAGCGCACCGGGTTATAAGACGCATTAATGAAAAATACGAAAAGGCTCTTAAGTTCCCCCTCGGAAGCTCAGTTTTGGTCTTTACCTGGAGCAGGGCTCGTCTTCTTGCTTTCCTCCACTTCCGTACCATTGAATTCGTTAATGTTGAATTCTCTCACAGCTGCTCTATGTCCCATGTTGTACTGTACTGCGTGACTGATAGCCGTTTTGTTTGAAATCCGCTTCGAAAATGAATGAATGAATGCACATACCCTAATTGCTGAGCACATACCGTATTACCCCGCTATGCTGCGCACTACGGTGGCCGTAAGCTTCGTAACTTACCAAGGCCGTGCTAAAACATTTTGACAGATTTATGAAGCGCCGCGTGTACCATCTACAATCGGTTCTAGGTCAGAAAGCACAACCAGAATTAATTCATACATTAGAACGCACCGCATTATTTTAAAGCGCACTGTCGATTTTTGAGAAAGTTAAAGGATTTTAAAAGTGGCGCCTTATGGTCCGAAAAATACGGTATAATGTTTGGATTTTGATCAGGCAGTGTACCTGATGTATTGCTGGAAGGCCTGGACCGCGTCTTTGGCCTCTTTAGGGATGTGGATGGTTTCGGACGGGCTCACCACGGCACAGGTGCCACCTTTATACTTGCCCAAACGAAATCCGACCGTCTTATCCTCTCCATCAGCACCCGTCCCGATCACAAACTCACACTTGTTCCTGTACTCCGTCTGCACGTCACAAACACACACACAGTCAGATACACAAACACGGTCATGATAGTGTGTGTGTGTGTGTGTGTGTGTGTGTGTGTGTGTGTGTCAGTGCTACCTGTAGAGGTGACGGTCTGATGGGCTCGAGTGGGCAGCACATGCCCTTATTCTTCTCCTTCTGCACAAACAGCCACGGCAGCATCGCTTTATTATTGTTCCCTATTTGCCTGAAACCCAGAGGAACAACAAAGAACATGAGGAATCAGCCAGAGCTCCATCCCATAATCATTCAGCATGACATCAAGTGCTACATTTTTCTAGAATTTCAAAAATAACAAAAGATTAGGAATTAAACTGTGCTGCTTAAATAATATTCATACATTCTAGTAAAGATTTAATTGATATTATTATTATGTATTCTTTATACAAAGTTTAGAACTGTATGAAATTTTTAAAAGTTGGTATTTAATATTCATCAATATAAAATCAATCTTTAATTTTAGTAATAAATATATTTATATTATTTATTTTTATAATCATAGTTTTTCATTTACTTACAGTGAACTTAATTTTATTCAAATTACTTTTATTTTAATTTTATTTTATTTCACAATACATTTTATTTTTTAAGTTATCCATCTGGAATTTTTCATTTTGATTAGTCATTTTATTTCATATTTATTTGTTTTGTGCTTTCATTTTAAGTTCTGATTTAAGTTTAGATTGAAGTTTTCAATTTTACTCCATTCTTTTAATGTCATTGATTTTTAATATTTATTTAGTATTTTTTATTTTTGAATTTTATGTCTCAAAACATATTCAAGACCTGATGACTTTTTTTTACATATTAATTGATATAATTTAGTAATTAGTATATTACACTGGATGCTAAATAAATATCATATTTTATAAATAATTGTAGTTATTATTTTCTTAAACTAAAGTTTCCACCCTCTGATTAGAGCTGGTACCTGGTGAGCGTGTGCAGGACTGCCTCCACCTCTCGCTCCTTCCTCCTCAGCTGCTCCTCGTACGGGACCTGCCACAGGGGCGTCACCGCGTTGGCGATCTGGACGCTCAGAGGCTCGTCGTCGGCCGCGTCCTGTCCCTCGGCGGGGCGTTTGGAGGCAGGCTCTCCACCGTCTGCGGCTTCCTTGTCCTGTCTGCGCTTCCTGATGATAGGGTCAGCTTTGGGTTTGGCCAATCGGACGCTCAGGACTTTACCCTTCCACTGCATGCCGTGAACCAGCTTCATGGCCTTGTCCCGATCTTCCTGCAAGTACAGTCATGGTCTTGTTTAACAATCTGTGTAAAACATAAATGTTTCACAACAGGTGGATTTAATAGAATCCTTGGGAGCAGTCTCAGACTGTCCCCCTTTGTCTGAACGTGATGGTTATCTTTGTTTACATTTAGAGCATTTCAGACTTGTTTCAGACACACAGCGAGACGGAATTGTGTAGATATTGTGTCAGGTTGTGTAGTGGAAACCTGATTCCTGAAGGTGACGAAGGCAAAGGTCTGCCTCCCGATCAGCTTGATCTTGTGCGGGTTCAGGCCGTGTTTGTTCAGGAACTTCTTCAGGTCGTTAAATCCGATGTACTTGGGCAGGTTCTGGATTTCCACTTTGAAGATCTCGGAGGTGAACAGATCGTCCTTGATGTAGCGGTAGGCTTCGGACGTGCTGCGTTCCTGCTCCTGTTCTTCGTTGCTTTCAGCTGCAGGTTGTTTTTCTTGGTTTCTCTCATCCAGAGTTTTTGGTTCGAGGTCTGTCTCTTCCACTGGGGCTGAAGAATTGTTTGGGACAGTGCCGGCCAGAACCACGTCTGCCATGGTGATCTGGAGCAAAAGGGATCACGGGCCTTAAAAGGAAAATAGATACTATATTGTAAGGCTCCGTAGAGCACAAGACGGGGTGCTTCCTAAACACATTTGAACCAGGACTGAACCTGTGCAGCTTTTGGCAAATTAGTGATTAAAATCTCTACAGCACATACAAAGTGCAACAGCATCTCAGACATAACAGTACAAATGAGCAGCTCTTAAACCACATAGACAAGGATTAATGCAAAAGCAAAACAGTACATATAACAGCATGCATTCATCTACAGCACATATTTCATAACACCAGGAATCTGTGATCACAAGCAAGCAGCTGCTACAGCAACAGCTTATTCCTCCATGATTATATAAAGCACAACAAACCTGATCCCCTGTTTGTGACGAAAATGTATCTAAATAATTAAACAGCTTTGGATCAGTTAATCTATAATCAGCACTCAGCTTCCACACACATGCGTGCTGCCATGTTGCGTATCCACAGAGTCACGGGCTAAATAAGAGCCTGGAAAATGCAAACCGTCCGATTTATCTTAACAATAAATGTTACGACATTTATTTATTATGAGTATGTTCAATTTCAGTGATTTTACTGAATAGCAATATTAATTTCCTTTGGGAAAAATTAGTTAATAAGTAAATCTGGAGAGGACTTTCATTTTGAAATACCTAGCCACGCCATCGAGTGTTTTGCCACCTGAAAAAGTTTGTACTCTTATCATTTTCGAGTGTTTGATATAGTCACTAAACGTAATAAAGTTAACTTAATAGCACTTACATTAAGTCTGGATAATTCTGGTGTCTATAAACTATCATTTTTTGTTTTAAAATCCCCACTAACATCTGATAAACTTGCTATGAAAGCTCTATTCCAAATCACTCAAAGCTTAACTTAAAGTGCACTATACAAAGTACACTTCATTACCTACTTCCTACCTATGTAGTGACACTACATAGGGCTATATGAGCCAATTAGGATTCATCCAAGGACATATGTTAGCGCTAAACAATATCATTTAACCGCCATATTTCAACTCAAGCAGATATTAAGAACGATATATTAACCCTTTGTTCTGCATTACTTTTATTTTTCTTTTATTATTTTTGTTCTAAATAGAGTGCAATTCTCAGATTTTGTCGCTCACTCGAGAAAAGTTACTTTACCCACCCGTATTCAAACGAAACCCGCCCACTGTGCTAGGATTGGTTCTCAGTTTACAAGTCATCAATAAAAACTTTAACAATTTTATCGAGCAAGTTTATCAAAATTAAACGTTCTGGCACCTATTTCTGGAGAACACAGAGTACAAGTGTAAGTGTGCCCTGTACAGGACACTGTGCTGGACTGGGGGACGATCCTCCGACAGCCTCCTCTCCCTCAGACACTGGTAAAGGTGTCTTACTTGGTATAAGATATTAAAGACTGAAAGTTGGTAATTGGTTCTGTTCAACAGTCAAGTACCATAAACACATCTGAAGTTCTGGTGTCAATTTCAGAAAAAGAGATAATGTGCTACATTTATTGATAGGAAAAAGCAACTTGGACGTCCTAATCTTTTTAAGTGTGCACTTTTTGTTTTTATGAGAACAAGTATCCAGAAGCGCGGTGTGTTTGGCTTCTCAGTCACTGTTTTTCAATATTACATGGGACAGCTGAAACATGAGAAGGCCTTGAACAAAACTTTAACCTTATGGTCAATGGTCAGATATCATAAAAATGGCTGAGGTGTAAAGAAATATCGACCAAAAACCATGTCTTAACCGACATAGTGAAGAAATTGTGTCAAGATGATTTTCTCCTACAATATATCATTTAAATTCACAAAACAACCGAATTCAG
>JAJAGP010000666.1:0-327252 GCA_025084515.1 Ancistrus triradiatus | reverse complement strand
AAGATAAAGCTCAAGCTTTTTATTTCAGTCAACTCAGGCTCACTGATCTTCCTCAACCATGATTGGACCAAGAGTCACCAGTCTTTCCAGTGGCACATCTGCAAAGAACAGGAAACCATTAGAAAAACTCAGACCAGGCATCATACAGCTTAATATTAGTTCAAGTCAGTTGTATACCAGTGTACCTTGCTTGGAAGACAGATCTCTTCCTTTCCTAGAGCTGGAGCAGTTGCTATCACAGCAGGCACAAACCCCATTATCACCATATGCAGCAGTCCACCTATAAAGGAATTTAGTAGTTAAGAGTGTCCCTCTCCCTCCTAACCCAACAACTTGACGGAACATACCCATTGCCAGAGAAGGAACAAGCCTTGTGCTGAGCGTCAGGAACAAAAGACGCAGCCGTTGCCTTCAGCAAGCATGCAATGAAGATCTGCAGCAACAGGAATCAGAATGTGTGCAACTTAACTGGTAATCAATATTAAACCAGAAGACCTTACATACCACACTACTGTTCGCTTGCTGAAATCTGAAGGCCTCCAGCTGGAATGCTAGCGTATTTGTTTGAGTCTGGGGCATGAAGCGGGACATGGACCCTGTCAATTTGGCATCAAGCAAGCACCTGAAGATATTTGTAGGTTAGTGGTTAGCTAGCCAAATTCCAATGGCTCACAGGAACACCACTCACCCATAGTTGTCAATGAAGGAATATCTGGGGAATGCATTCAAGTCAGGGACTGTAGTGGCCACACAGCTCTCCACATACACCCGAAGGGGCACATGGTTGTACTGGATCACAGATGCCTCAATATTTATCAGCTCACCCAGATAGTACTGGGTCGATGCCCTTACAGAAACCCAGTCATCTACAGGATGAAAGCTTGTTAGAATACATACACATTAATAAAAGGGTATTGATTGGGACACAAACCCATCATGAGCCTCAGGGTGAAAACCAGCAGTTCCTCTGCAACATGCATAGCAGCATATGGGATCCACACAGGAAACAGAGCATTGCTGCTTACATGATGAAGTCTGGAAAGATTAAGAGCTCAAACTGAACACATTACATCAAGAAAGGGGGAGGGAAAAAAAAAAAAAAAACTGATATGAAGCCATACCTTGGATAGTGACACTCAATGACAACTGTAGTACCTGCAGCAGTTACAGATCTTACAATAAAGTCACTGGATGCCTGAGCTGGATTGCCATAGAGGAGAGTGAAGACATAGACCAGCTCATCCTCAGTCATCTACAGAAACAGAATACATGACATCAGTGACTGCAGTAGTAAGACCCTCCAGCCCAAAGAGACTCCCAAGACTCACCATCAGGTTGCTGTTGCAGCTCTGCAGTTTTGATTCAAAGACAAAAACTTGCAGATCAGGGTCTTCTCCTATTGCAGAACAACCTCCCAGAGTTAGAGCAGACCCATCTATGGGTACACCAGTTCCAAACAGGTCCTTCTTCACTTCCACATGCAGTTCATTCTCAGTGCACAGTGCAGCCACAGAGCGGACAGGAACAGGATCAGACCTCTCAACATGCACCACCTGTGGTCTTGGTACCTGTGGCATGGCTGGGAAGCGCCAGTTCAGTGGTTTCACAGGACCCTGGATTACTTGGTGGGATTGAACATGTGGAGAGCTCTGTGCAGGATTCTGGAACTGTAGTGCAGGTGAGGCTTGAGCAGGCTGGGAAGCAGAACCTAGATACAGCCATCTAGTTGAGGGTTGAGCAGGCTGGGAAACACTCCCCATGTTGACTGGCTGATTAGAGTGAAGTTTTGATAGGTCTTGCAGGTTTCGCCATTGTGCCTCAGACGGCACAATCACAAAGAGAAGCAGCGCTGCACCAAGCCAAACTTGCTGTAAACCCATTGTTGCTGAACGTGTAAGCTGAAGACTGGTTTTTATACCGTCATTGGGCCCTTTCTTGTCACCCCTTCCAATTACCTTAATGCTCTTCGGAACCTGTTGAGTTACTCACACTTTGGCTTCACAGGTATCACCAATTAGCATTCGGCCCTCTTGGGGCTTGCCGGACTCATCACGTGATCTGACCAGTCAACTTCGTGGCACGTAGAAAACGACGATTGATCACAATGACATTTTCACTGCCGTATAATTTGGTCAACACCGGATAATATACAAAATGTCTATCAATTAAGTCTGACTTTAATACATTTAACTTACCAACCAACGTAAATTAGGTAGTGTTTAGATTTATATGACGCACAACTACATTTTACTATGGCTCGTGACCCCAGTAAAGTGGGTCTGATGACACCCGTGCCCGACTGGCCTCCCCTCACTCAGACACAGCCCATCATCCCTGGATGACCCAGTCAGAAGACACTGCAGGCACGGGCTAGTTTACAGAAATTCAAGCACCAAGTTTTAATCCAAGCTGGTTACTCAGTGGTAAGAACCTTCTTAAAATTAAATCTTCCCCACTGCCCTGACCACGATTCCCTTTCCCAGATCTGTCTCTCATTGGATGTTTGCTGCTGTGAATATTCAAACATCCTCCCTGCTCAGTAGTTAAAATCTTACCTATAACATATAGGCTCCCCAAGGAGGTTTGAGTCTTGGTCCTCCCGAGGTTCCTTCCTTACAAAATTTATGGAGTTCTTCCTTGCCACTGATGCTCTAGGCTTGCTTCCGTAAGGCCGTGGGCCTAGATTGTTGTATCCCTGCTTTGAGACAATGGGACTCTGGTAGCCTAGCGGGTAAAGTACTGGACTATGGACCTAAAGGGCCAGGGTTCAAATCCCACCTCTGCCAAGCTGCCCCTGTTGGGTCCTTGAGCAAGGCCCTTAACCTACATTGGCTTAATTAAAAATGTTACATAAATAAGACTCCTGCGATGGTCTGGTACCAGGTCCTAATCTTTTCAAATGGTCCACAGACGAAGGCAATGGAAACAGAGACGAGATCATTCAGAGACGACTCAATACGTTTATTAAAGCCAGGGTGAGATCGACTGATTAACGAACTCGCACCAGGATCACACGGCAGATTAAAGAACCGAAACCATTAGCCATTTGAGGTTACAGAATCGAGTTGAAAAGTGACAAATTCCAGGCAGCCATCCCGCCGACGTGCTTTGCTAGGCTTTTCGCTTACGTACATCAGGTGTCCGGTTTAGGCTTGTAGAGACTTGGAAAGTCTTGGAACTGAAACCAGTACCAAGTCTGAATGGGTCCAAGACTGTCACAGTAACACGTACTAAAGCACACAGTCCTAAGGCTACGAAACCCTGGAAATCAAAATGATAACTGATTGCCCTAGAAAGGTTTTTTTTTTTTGCTTAAAAAACAAGGGAAAAAGATCAACATAACACACACACAAACACGATCCATGACCGAGTTACTGACAGTAAGACGGATAAACACTTATGTACAGAGAGCGGCTTGTAGAACCTTCCTACAGATGAGATCTGCCTCGATACGATTCGCTTCAGCCTATCGGATCAAGCGTGGCAGGAAGTGTCCTGCAGATCAGGAAGAACAGAGCCTATCGATTGCTCTTCGGTATCATTCAGGTGTTCAAGCAGGCGGCGGAGGACTGATCCCAGCTACTGACTGGATGCTTCCTGTACACTAATTGTCCCACCTACTCTTCTTCTTCCTAGGTGGATCCGGAACAGCGAAGCTGTCCTCGCTCCCTCTGTGAGACCCCGCCCTGTCACCGCGCTCCCGGTCACCGCGATCCCTGTCCCCCCTATGATCGTCTCGGTCTCGCCGGCTGCTGTCGCCGTTCCGACTGTCGCCGTGCCGATCCCGGTCTCGGTCGCTATGGCGATCCCTGTCCCCGTACCGATCCCTGTCGCTGTGCCGATGGTAACCGTCGCCATGCCGACTCCTGTCGTTACGCGACTCTTCTCTGGAGGAAGACGAGGAGTAAGAGTCTGACACGGAGCTCAGAGAGCCCGAGCTGCTGAAGCCGGCCAATTTGGTGCCCGAGCTGAAGGCCGGAGCCGGAGGAGGCATGATGACGGAGGAAGACGAGCTTGTGCGGGTCCCTTCAGGAGATCCTGTAGGGATTGTGCTCAGGCTGCCTGCACTCGTCCAGCCCGAGGTGCTGCTGGACTGAGTGCTGAGTTTCGGAGCGCTATCGGACGCCGCCACAAAGTGGTTCTTGTACTGAGCCTGAGGAAGACAGACGAGGTCAAGGGAATTCTTCTGGAAGCAAGGTCAGGGGGGTAATACAAAAGAAAAGCATGAATGGTCACCTGAAAGGCCTGCTTCATGGCACTCATGCGGTCTCCCATAGCTCCAGTGGGGGGTTTGAAGGCCTCATAGTTCATGAGGATGGAACCACCACCACCACCACCACCACCACGCTCCTGGGGTCAAACAAAAAAAAAGATTAATTTCTGCCGGCAAAAGTCAGCATTCTGTAGAACCTCAGCAGATGTCACCACACCACCAGAGTAATGTGAATCCACAGCATGCCTGGTCTGATAACTTACTGAGGGTTCGGAGCCAAGGCCGGGTCTCTCCCTGTAGCCCAGACCGCCACCTCCAATGTTCAGCTTCTTTCCTTTTCCACCCTTAAAACGAGACTTCCTGAACCAAGGATTCTGGGATAAAAGACAAACAGCTCGCCATTGTTAAAATTAGGGATAAATTCTCGGGCCAATACAAGCCATTACCAGCACATGGTTGTGGCTGATACTGATATAAAACAAAACAAAAACCAACGATAAATTAACCTTTTTGTATTTACAAGTAGTTCACATAGTAATCCATATATGACCTGCTGTTAAAAACTGGAATTTATTTTGCTTCTTCTCGACAATAAACAATTTGCAGTTTGCACTAAAATTCCTTTTAAAAAAAATCTAAGAACCTTATTTTTTTAGCCTTGAATTGATACAGGCAGTAACAAGAACAATACATAACTATACAGCAGTGTTCATTCAGTTTACGAATGATCTCCGTCAGTTTGTCAACGACCCTTTGTTTTCAAACGAAAAAACGAGACCGTGACTAAATTAAAATAAATGAACAAGGACAAAAACTAGGACCAAATGTTGACACTTGTCAACGAATAAATACGAGACAAATTTTTTGGCAGGGACGAAAAAAAAAATCAGATTTATCAGTAATAAATCTGAACTCTTCATTCACCTGCATGGCCAAATCCATCAGCTCCTTGTGCACGCTCTGATTGGCTCCTTCCAAGTTCCGGACGAGGTCCCCGGCGAACGAGGTGTCTTTGTTGGTGAGCAGAGTGTATGCCACACCCTTCTCTCCGGCGCGACCCGTCCGGCCGACGCGATGCGTGTGCGTGTCGATGTCCCGAGCGACGTCATAATTCACCACTGTCCGGATTGATGGGATGTCCAAGCCTCGAGCTGAAAGGCAGAACAACACAAAACACATGGCACACAGAACCCACCATGTGCCGCCCGTCCCTCACGCAGCACCACCGCACCAACCTGCGACGTCAGTCGCCACCAGGACGGGCAGACTCTTCTTCTTGAAGTCGCTGATGACCTTGTTCCTTTCGCTCTGGTCCATGTCTCCGTGTAGCAGGCCCAAGCTGTAGCCCTCCTGCTGCAGGTTGATGGCCAGTTCCTCACAGTTGGCCTTCTTGGTCACAAAGATGAGCACGGAACCCGACGAGGTGAACTCCACCAGCCTACGCGTCAGCCACACCCACTTATCCGAGCCGGTCGGCAGCACCTCTACCAGCTGGGTGACGTCCTCATTCGCCTGCCAGGCAACGAAGCATGTCAGGCAAATAAAAAGTAGAAAATGAGTGCTTTAAGTGACAAACTAGGGTTGTTTATTAAACGTCACATCAGCATCAATGGCTATTCAGGAGCAAGCCAGGGACCTCGTGAGCTCTGAGGCGACCTGCTAGCCACCTGTGCCACCTTGTCCACCCAAGTGACTTCTAAGCTGCTGTTGTATATCACAAATATGCACTAATATTAGCAGAGAAATGTGCCCAGTTGCCATGTTCACTTGCAGATTAAGCTTAAAAATGATATGAACATCAATAGTGATAATACCGTGCGTCAGGACCTCACGAAAAAAAAAAGCTAAATCGTGATATTTCTGGCAAACGTCATAACAGGTCCTCAGTTTTTGCTCTGCTGTCATAAATACTTTGACAAAGCCAAAAAAAAACATGACTGCCAGTGTGAGCATGGAGGAATCAGGGGTGATATTAGGAGTCGGGATACGGACTGTAGCTCTTTAACGTGTCTAAAATACCAACCATACACATAACCCGGGCGGTATTGGCGACTCGAAGACTGCCGTACCTCTCCGATGTCTCCCTGCACTACACGGATTGGATCGATGAGAATGTCCCTGGCCAGCTTCTCGATCTTCTTTCTGAACGTAGCACTGAAGAGCAGAGCTGAGACAGAGGGGTCATGCTCTCACATTGATCTACACAAACAGCCTTAATCAATCCAGCAGACAACAACAGTACTTACTCTGCCTGTCAGGTCTTACATGGCTGGCAATGGATCTCACCTGATACTCTAAAAGAAAAGGCAAGCAGAGAAGGAAGGCTCAGTGCTGCGAACAGTGAACACACCCAGAACAGGAGTCTGTACTTACCAAAGCCCATGTCGAACATGCGATCGGCCTCGTCAAACACCAGGTAGGTCACTCTCTGCAGTGACGTCGCCTTTTTCTTTACATGATCTATCAGACGACCCTGTGAGCAAAGAGGGACTCTATATATTAGCGATATCAACCTAAGGCACGTACAGAGCTTCTAACCAAAAATACTACGGGCGATTTCACACTGCCTGGCCATAACACAAATACCACAAAATGCACGAATGCTGTCGGGACTAAAAAGCATACTCACCGGGGTGCAGACGACAATTTCGGCTCCCTCCTGTAAAGCCTTGGCCTGTTCCCACATGCTGCCCCCTCCGTACACGGCCACCGAGCGCAGACCGTAGACCTTCCCGAAGCGCTTACACTCAGTGTGGATCTGCACACGGAAAAACACTGAAGTCGTTCCCACTGAAACCCGACTATATAAATAACCTGGCCCTGACCTGCTGACAGAGCTCTCTGGTGGGGCACACGATCACAGCGATGGGTCCCTCTCCTTGCTGCAGCTCCTTCTGGTCCATGATGTGCACCAGGATTGGCCAGATGAAGGCGGCCGTCTTACCGCTGCCGGTTTTGGCGATGCCGATCATGTCTCTGCCACTGAGGGCTATGGGGACACCCTGACGCAAAAAGAGAGGAAAAGCTGTCCTAACAGTACGGCTTAGACATTTTCTATGAAAGCATATCAAACAGGACCATCAGTTACCTGGCACTGGATGGGCGTAGGCTGGGTGTACTCGGATTTGCGGATCTGGTTCATGAGCTGCTCGTCGAAGCCAAAGTGGGCGAAACTGGTGCAGGGTTTGGGAGGAGCTGCGCCAGACACCTGCGTACAGACACAGCCACTTATAGCCGAGAGGAAGCCGAGCGATGTGTGTGTGTGTTTGTGTGTGTAAGATTAAGGAAAGGCTCCGACCCTTAGGTTGAGTTTCTGTCTCAGCTCCACCACTTGTGATCCAGTCAAGCCGTTGAGCTCTTCGTGCTCAATGTAGAAGTTCTTCTCGAAGGGAGGGTAGTCGATCTACAGGAGGGTCACGAGACAGATCTGAAAACGTGCACTGCAGCCACATGACTGGCTGATTATGTCATGGCATTAATGAGTGTGCAGTGGTACCCCTGTTCTCGTTGTTAATTCGTTCTAAGAGGCTCGTCTAGACTGTGTAAGGCATTATGTGCATTAATGGAGCTGTACTGTACAGGAGCTCCCCCATTTTAGGATGGGATATGTTCAACAAATCCATCATCAGTTAAATGGATCACAGCCAGATGGGTTTAATATAGTCTGTACTGTATCATAGCGGATTTTGACACATTAACACTTGCATTAAACTACAGTTGGCCAAATTATCAACACAAAGCTTATTCTGTAATAAAATGCTGAAAAATCCCATGTCACTTAGTGAATAACGGATTGAAAGTGAAAAGTACAAGCAAAGCACTAACTCTATTGGTGAACTCAGGGCGGTAGCGTAGCTACTAAGCTACCTGCAGCCTGTGTTCTGGAGGATTCAGTTCCTGTTTTCCCTGAACCTTATTAGGACTAAGAATACAGTACTGTAGATGTACAAAATAAAGAAAAACACAGCAGGGATCGCCACTGAGCACCGAGAATCACTGAATCCTAAGTCGAGTTTCAAGTTTAAGGAAGTGCCGAGACAAATTTTTCGGTCAACATGGTCGAGGACCGAATTCAACTACTTCCAAGCTGGTTGAGAACCGAGGTACCACTGTGCTACACATGGTAACAAACATGTACCGGTATTTCAGATAATCAAGTTTTTAAAAAATCTAAGGTCCTATTTTTACTTAAGTACACATACAGGTACAGCAGCCATACCTCAGAGTGATCAATAGGAGGGAGCGGCATGATGATCTTCTTGGTGGCGGAGGGGATGGGGTTCCCATCGCTGTCGTAGTCCACAGCCTCCTCCTCTTCCTCCTGGATCAGGCCCGCAGTCGGGTTCTCCGCCATGTAACGGAAATAAGCCTCCTGCACGCAACACAAGACTCCACGTCAGGCAGGACGGAGCATGCTCCGTAAACAGCGCCTGGTACAACAAGTCAGCCAAAAGGAGCCTTTGTGCTAAGACTAGAATATATCTAATGTACTTGGCTTGCCACAGATAGAAATCCTGGATGCTGTAGAGGTCCCTAAATTAAAGGTAACGTTTGGCACTGATGCTGAGAGGTTACTTTTGTTACTGACCAAATACTTATTTTCCACCATGACTTACAATTAAATTCTTTAAAAATCCTACAATGTGATTTCCTGGATTTTTTTCCCTCATTTTGTCCCTCATAGTTGAAGTGTAGCTATGATGAAAAATCCAGACCTCTCTCATCTTTCTAAGTAGGAGAACTTGCACAATCAGTGGCTGACTGAATACTTTTGCCACACTGTATGTTCACATCTGCCCCAGCCTGCGCAATCCTTAGTTAGAGTCTAATTGTATTTAATAGTTCAACTCCTTGTACTATTGATGCAAACTCTACTGCTCCTATCGCAGCATTATCCTATTAATCATGATCAAAATGCATGGCTACACAGGTATTCATGGCCAGCCCACATCCTTTAACCTGCGAATGTTAGACAGGATGAAAGAACAGAGAATGCACACAGACTGAGGTAAAATCGCTAAAAGAAAGTTCAGGAGGATCACTCACTTGTTCATCTTCCTCTTCAATGTCATCGCGAATACCCCTGGAAAAAACAAGCGGAGAAAAAAAACTTCCCTGCGACTCGCTCAATCACCCGTGGAAACCCTCATTCCATCTAAACCCCCCCTATATTCACCCCTCTCTCCTCCCATCATCACCACAGAGCAGTCCTATTACATAAACATCTAGCCAGTGGTTCTCATTAGTACTACTTAACCTACACGCTGGGTCTCTTAATGAGTCTTGGTCCTCTCAGAGCTTCCTCCTCATGTTCACTGAGCATTTCTTGCCACCTTAGGTTTGCTCATTAGGGCTGACTAAGAGCTGAGACTCGAACGTAAAAGGCGATGCACACATTTCACTTCGACCTAGGTTAAATAGTACTAGTGAGAGCCCAAAATGAGACGTGCAAAGTCGAGCTTTGCACTAATAAACCTTACTTGTTCAGCTTTTTCTCTTTTTCTTTCTCTTCCAGTTTCTTCATGTCCTTGGCTGCTTGATCCTGTTAGGCAGTTAAAAACAAGAGTCTTGGGTACAGAACTGACAGCTGGTTTTAGGCTCTACGTGGATCAGGGTGTGCCTGCTCACCTCCACTCCAGCCATGAAGGCATCGAGGGGGTCGTCATCACTGTCTGATCCGCCACCGCCGCCTCCACCTCCTCCTGCAACTCCTCCTTTAGACTGCATCTGCTGCCTGGTAGGAGAGTTCTCTGCTGGGATGTAGGGGAGGTCTGCAGAGCTTGATTCCTCCTCGTCATCCTCAAAATAGCTTCAGGAGAATCAATAAGACCATGGCAATTAGAGA
This sequence comes from Ancistrus triradiatus, assembly GCA_025084515.1. Lineage (NCBI taxonomy): Eukaryota > Metazoa > Chordata > Actinopteri > Siluriformes > Loricariidae > Ancistrus > Ancistrus triradiatus. The sequence continues at coordinate 317,194 of JAJAGP010000666.1, read as the reverse complement.
CTAGTGAGAGCTGCTATTTCAGGAACATACTTGTAACACATATTATAAAGCCAATATAAAAATATAATCTATCTATCTTTAGTTAAATACGTATTTAGCCGTCTTGAAAAAAGAAAAGGAACCAAAATAGAAAACGCTATAAAAGGAACCCAAGAGAAAAGGGAAAAAAAGCTAGAATTTATTCTATTTTTTGCCAATAAAGATTTGCAATTAAACACTTTATCCTTTTGGTCTGTGTGTTGGGCTGGGGTGCAGTGTTTCTTACGTACTCTTAGGGGGGCTCCAAGGAAAAAAAGGTTGGGAATCTTTGATATAAAGCGTACACTTCTGGATCTTCCACATACAAACAGTGGCGGCTGAACGGGGTTGTACTGATACCCCAGTGGCTCCCAATATGCACATTTACAGGTTCCAACAAGTCAGTTCGTCAGCTTTCTGCCCTGCTGTCCTTAAAGTCCACAGTGAACTGAACTGTCAACTTTGGTTAAGCACTGGGCTGGCTTGCACAGAACCTTGTTGTTCCCCATGAGATACCTTAGGAATGCACTGGAGTACCAAAAGTGACAGGGCTTATTGTCTAACATCAGAAGCCGGCCTCACAGTCATGTTACAAATCTATGGGAAAGCCTTCTTAGAAGAGCAGAAGCTGTTGTAGCAGGGGCAAATTCCGTGGATGTCATTCTGTGGATGTCAACAAACTTTTGTCTATGTACTGTAACCCTGCCTGTCTGACCTAAGCCACCAAAATAACTGCTGAGAGGATGGGTACTCTGACCCTGCATATTCAAAGCAAATGACTGTACCTGATGGGTACTGGAGAATAACCAAACGCTTATTCCATTATTAAACATACGTCCTGTCTAATCTACCACATGCATAACGTTACTCACGCGTTCTCCTCGTCGAAGTTTGCACGCTTGGTGCCGATCTTGTAGAAAGCAGGCAGCTGCTGGTTTTTACCATAACCTCCTGCTGAGCCCGCTGCTCCGAACGCACTGTGGGACTGCTGGGCCACCCGAGGCTCCTCTTTCTTAGCCCCGGAAAGGGCGAAGCCTCCAAACCCAAAGCCTCGTTTACCTCCCGGACCGCCTTTATTCCAGTTCATGGTGAAACAGGCAGACAGAATATGAACACCTGAAGAAGAAAGACATGTTCATATTAAACCAGGAATTAAGGTCAGATTAAAGGTCTCATATTCATATTCTCATATCTTGTGCAGCAGGGCCGGACGAGACGAGTTTATAACACGTGTAACATCCTCCATTTCTGCCTCAGACTCTCATACAGGAGGCAACAACTAATGAAACCTTCCATCCGACATTAATTCTGCATCATTCGTTATAAAGTCATCTGTACGGGACACTGAGAGCGTCAAAACATGCACAAACTCAATGATGTTATACTAATTATATATCTGCACACTGCGGATAGTACATATGTACCCTGGTCCTTTTAAAGAGGAAGACAGTTTGACTTTAGATCAGATAAAGCCTGACTGTATGCAGCTAACCTGTACGGAACATGGTGACTGTACTGCAGACGCCGCAGCTCGTCTCTAACGTTATGTTATATGTTGCACTCATTTAACAAACGCTAAAAAGCCATTTACAGCAGAAATCACCTTACCTAATGCATAACAAACGTTTATATCACCTATTTATATCAAATAATGTTTAATAACCGCGTTAGTAACCTAATCTGGACGGTTAATTTCAAAGCTAGCGCGCTAACAGGCTAGCGAGAGCGTAAGGAGCAAGGAGCGTGCTCAGCAAAAGCTTCAATCACAGAAAACGCACTTAACGAGGCGTTATAACAGGATTCTGTCTTCAAACTGTAATAGTCTGGTGATAAATGCGAATAAACAGGCAAATACCGAAAGTGAAAACGCAGCTCAGAGACTGTGAGCGTTCCCGTCCGCTTTTCTGTGCTGAGCTCTACGTCATCTGAGCTCGACCGCAATCGCGTGAGCGTCAAAATCCGGCGTCGTGCGTTTGCGCTATGGCTAATTAGTACATTTACATTTGTAACATATTAGCTTCACAATACATAAAAATCTAAACAATCTAGCATTCACTTGACGTTAAAGCATTCTAATAAAATGCAGGAAAGACCATGTATTAGTGGACACGTATTGTAAAAAAAAATCACAACCTGTAACACAAACAAAATGATTTTTTTTCTTTTTTATTCATATTATTTGCAAATAACTATACGTGACATTTCAACATTCACAAAACAAAAGGAAAGAAAAATTAAACAAATCAAACACGATTACCATTGGGATTCAAATAAACATAAATTGGCTGCTGGTGAAGATTCACTTATGTAGATAGGTACTACAACGTCAAAGTCAGATTTATTTATTGGAGCATTGTCTCAAAGCAGCTTTAAAATTTCATATTATCTTCTAATATACTGCTAAAAAAAAATAAAGGGAACACTTAAACAACACAATATAGTTGTTTAAGGGAACCAAGTGTTCCCTTTATTTTTTGAGCAGTATATATAAGGCCAATCCCAATTTGAGCAAACCTAGGGCGACAATGGGAAGGAAAAAGTCCCTAAACATTATAATTATTATGATCGGATTTATTATAAAGCGCTCATCAGGCTTAAATCTAGTGTTATCAAAAAGTAACGAGCAGTGGCTTTTCAGAGGAATTTCTTTACCAGTCTTTTTCCAAGTCTAAAAAAAGATCGACCCAGAAAGAGTAAGAAAATACACAAAAAAAATATTCAAGTGTTCAACAGACTCTGTAACCCCTTTTCTAAAATAAATAAATAAAAAACAAATAACAACCTCACCATGCATCACTCACATCGAAAATGCACTCATTAACAGGTACTATCTGTGCAATATTTAAAGCAGTTACTTCATTTTGTCATTAAAAACCTATTTATAGGGAACAGTCCAAACTGAATTGCTGTTTCCCTTTCATTGAGATGACCACTGAAATGTTACTAATGGAGTCGATTTATAAGATAATAGCTGCCTCGTAAAATTTGTTTCTGTCCACTATAACAACATCATTAACAGAAATGCAAGAATTCTGACAGATCAGAATGCAAACATATCAATTATCACGTTTTAATTACTTTCAAGAAAAAACAGAAGACCACTAGGGACAGTATCACGCACCCTTTTAAATTTAAATTCAGTATTTGAACTGATAATACCAAATTTGCTGCAAAAGTCAGAGTAGGTCATACAATGATGATTTGGTAGAACGGCATATTGTACTGAACTCTTTGGCTGTGTTCCAAACTGCTCCGTTCACCCTGACTCCATACTAACCCCTAGGCTCTTTGTGAGTGCTCTGCATCCCCTGTCCTGGATGATTTAAACACTAATGATGGGTTGATTCCATATCCGCGCTTGATATTACATAATATGTTTTCTGTCACGTTTTAGAAAACGTCAAACTGCCCTATCTAGTGCACTTCATGGTGAGTATGGTGTGGAATCGAAACTAGATTGGAGATTTCTTACGCATGCGTAGTGCTGAGCTACGGAGAGGAGGCAGAGCTGGAGCTGACAGGAAAGAAACGGACGGAATTGGACCCTTTCTGCATCTTCAGGTATAAACCTGATAAAAATAGATAATTATGTGAGTCTGAGCGCTTCCTGTACGTGTGAGCCGAATAAACATTAGTAATGCTACCGTTAGCTGGTCTGTAATACAAAGCGTGCATTGTTTTGTTAGAGGATTCACAGTCACTGCTAATGCTAATGCGCGTGCACTGAACACCGAAAGGGTCTAACTAAAATTAAACAACAATTTAATAAATTGCTAAGTTAAACGCTTTAAAACAAAGTGCACCCTATAAGTAGAGGCATTTAAACGGAAATGCTGTACATTTAGCGACTGGTGCCTGCTTTGGTAGCTTAGCTTAAGCGTTAGTTGCTGAACTGGATCACTAGACTTATGTAGCTGCTCCGGTTTGTTTTGTATATTTGTTTTTAAATTGTATATTTTGACATTATTAATCTATTGTGTTTTGTGTTTGTATAGTTTTTAAGTGCAGACGTTTTCTATTGTGGTTTATTGAATTGTTTTTTTGCAAATTATCCAGGGTAGGCTATATCACAGTACAGATATGCACCGCATAACGTCCGTTCGGACAACGTCCATTCACACATAGGTTATTGAGGGTCACATATGTTAGCTGAACACAGTCGTACTGACAGACTTAATGGTGAAGGTTTTATTAAACATAAAGTAGACAAATGAGCACTTAATTATGCAGTTACAGATGAAGAATTCTACATTAGGGAATGCTGAGTGATTAGATTGCTCACAGAAACCCTGACTCGGTATCAGTGAAGTGGATTAAATGTTTGTTCGAAGATTTTATACTGCTGTTCGATCTGTTGTGGGGAAAGCATTTGTGTGTAGGAATTGCGCTCTGGATTTTCAGTGCATTCTATCATTTCTTACCTTGCAGGAATTTGAATGTGTTTTGGATGGTGTAGATGCTCATCTTCCTCAGGATCCATGTCTTTTTTGGTAAGTCCACCCACCATCTACTCTATCAGTATACTAGCGATATCAGTTCAGTGATAAAATATGTGGATGTCATATCCTAATAAGCCTTGCACAGAATTAAAACCACTGGCTTTAATATGGACTTTTCACCTTTTGGTTTTATACCAGCCTCATTTTGCCGGTTTATATATGACAGTTTCAGCCATTGATTATGAATCTTGCTTGGTGGGGTGTTATCTGTCTGGGACAGGTGACACCCTGTGACGATGCCACACACTCACTGAGCTCTTCAGTACAACTTTTATACTAGAGATTAGGGATGCAAATGGAAAAAAAGTTCACATTATAATCCATATATGAACTGCTGTTAAAAGTTGGATCGGTAATTCATTTCAGGAACGAAATAAAATAATAATAAGCAATAACCCAGTTAAATCAGACATGACGATTGCTGTAAACATAAGGTGCAGTTCACTCAAAGGAAAACTGGTTTCATTCCATTTTTTCTGACCTTCCTTTAAAAAGGTAAGAATCTTTTTTTAGTCTTGATTTGGTACGAGAAAGAATATAACTGCATGCATAACTATACAGTCAGCAACATTAGATATTTCGCTTGATCAATAACGGACAGAAAAACAAATATTCATATCTAAATATGTAATAAATATCGGTTATAATATCGGCTAAAGTTCTGATAGCAACCCGATGTCGATGACTGAAAAAAATTCATATATCGGTCGTCCGATATATCGTGCGTCACTACTAGAGATGTGACAGGACGTGCATTCGAACCATAGGGTATGGGAGGTTTGGTTTGGTTTGTTTTGTTACATATTCAAAATCAGAAATTTTAGTTTATTTATGTCCACAATGTCTGTGGTTCTTAATTGTATTTTCTATTGTGGTTTTATTTAATTTTTTCTTCATTTTAGCACAGTTTGTGTCTTGTATTTTTGTACAAGTATGTTTTTTATTTTCCGTTTGAATCATATCTACCTCATCCTACTTTGTTTTTGTCACTTATGCACATTGTTTCTGCAACACAGAAATTTTCCTTTGCGAATAAATAAAGTTATCTATCTAAAACACAAACCTAGTTTCTGTTCAGTGTGGTACATATTTTAGTTTATGTTTTCTCCAATAATTATTTTTTTTTGGTTACTAATATATCAAAAACCAATCAAACTGAGGACTTTTTTAAAATCTTGGTAACTAGTCTCTAGTCTAACAGGTAACAGACTTTGGAAAAAGCAAATTATTCGTGCACTTTTACTATTGCACCTTAATGTTTGCACATTTTGTGAAATGTGAAATACAATTTCAATCATAGCACTTATCTGTTGCAGCGTTGGGTGTCCGAGAAGTTGAGCGTGGAGAGCCTGAGGGACTTGGATTTATTCGGCGGTAAGTATAGAGGCTGTGATATGTGCTCCTGCTGTGCTTTTGTCATGGCCACATTACCAAACCGAGCTAACGCTTTAGCCGCGCTGAGTGTGAAGGGCAGTCCTGAAGAAACTATAGTACGTCGGTCTTTTTTGTAGCTAAACTCGCTTGCTTTAGATCAGGCACACCTTCCATATGAGTGTATAATTATTGACTGTATCATATCTGTAATGTACATGCTAAGCTCGTTTGACCCTAACCATCAAAAGAATGATACTGGTGGTGCTGGTAAGAGGAAATCTGGAATCAGAAGCTGCTGGGGGGTTAAAATACTAGCTAAGCTTACATTTGGTGCCATAATCGATAAATAATGGGTTGTAGGGAATGGAAAGCGTTCATGTTGGTGTGTCTATCTGAATGAAATTTCAGTCTGACTGAACAAGGTGGCCAGTCCATTAAATAATCTGTTAAATAGAAGGATGTTAGCCAAGGAAACCTATATAAGATCATGTGGTATTTCCAGTCTAAGTGTGCTCTCCTTTAATATTCCATATTCATATTCTCAGTAGTGCTGAGCCCCTGTTTCTGGCAGTTCACTGGCACCACTGGTGCTCCCTCTGTGAAAGCCCAGACTTTTGTGGGACTGTGGTAGCCTAGTGGTTAAGATACCTGGTCTGTTGGCCATAAGTTCCAGGATTCGAATCCCATCTGCCAAGCTGGTATTGTTGGGTCTTTGTAAAACTGTACCAGTTGTAAGTCACTGGATAAGGGCGTCTGCTAAATGACTGAAGGCTCATTTACTTCAGGGACTCATTGTTGCTGTGGCTGGTTTTGCTGCTTGGTTGCATGTTGCTTTGCGTCTGCTTTAGGGGTGTAACGGTTCCTGTTCCCTTTGTACGTTTGTGTGCGGAACTAATACTAAAAACCCCTAATGGAGCCGTAACCGAACTGGCACGTGGTCAGAGATGCAGCCTCGTGACAAAGGAGTACTACTTGTAATAGGACAGGCGTACACACTTACGAACGCCAAGTACAGCTTGTTACAAATAAGTAGTGGAAACTTGTGAGGTAGCGAGCTTTTGAGGGATGGACTTCTTCGGTTTAACTCCTGCCTTGACTGGCTGTTGAGGTGACCAGCTAGCTATGTCTGGATGCACCGTCCGGAGTCAAGACTAAGATTTATTTCCTGTTATAATTTAGTATCATTTAAGGCCGGTAAAGCAAACAGACGTTGATCGGACGGATGTTAAACGGCGCATACCTGTATGCTTTCTAGTTAAATGAATAAATAAGTAAATGTTTCATCTCCCTTTCCACTGTAACAAGCATACCAAACTGTGAGTCCCAAAAAGTGACTTTAAGTACCGTTACACCCCTAGTTTGCTTTGTACAGTGGGGCAAAAAAGTATTTAGTCAGCCACTGATTGTGCAAATGTTCCTGCTTAGAAAGATGAGAGAGGTCTGTAATTTTCATCATAGCTACACTTCACTTGTCTCTCTATGATGAAAATTCCAGACCTCTCTCATCTTTCTAAGCAGGAACATTTGCACAATCAGTGGCTGACTAAATACTTTTTTGTCCCACTGTAAATGTAGTCCAGATGTTTGCTCTTGGCTGGTGTTTGTTCTTCTGGCAGTGTGTATTGGCTCAAACATGTTTCAGTCCTTTTTTAAGGGCTTTATGTGCAGTACTGATGGCTAATATACTGTAGTACCTGCATTATTTCATAACAAACTGGTTTTCTGATGAGGACTGTGTTCGTGTCCTAGCTAGAGATGGGCGTTCTTAGGTTTTCCAGAGTCCTAAAATACAAGCCGAGTCAAAATGTCTCTTGTTCTATTTTCAGTGTGCTCAGCGAAGGCCACAATGTGCACTGAAAGCTCCCTCTTTAATGAAAATTGACCAAATGACTCATTAAAAAATAAGAGACTTGAGGTCTACTCCACGTCTGTGCTTTTCTCATGCCCATCCCTAGTACTGACCATATCGGACGTTCTCGATTATGCCTCTGTTGGTTATGTTTTACGCTCTTATGCCGCTCTTGCGCATCTTAAATCCAGAGTTTGTTGTGCTGGCACATCAGACATCGCTCCACCGAGGCATAATGTACCATCCCATTGTCAGACCCTCATTAAACCCCGGTTATTTGTGTATCTTTGTGTCTTCTGCGTCATTTGCGTGGTCTCTCTAACCAGATCAAGCTCAGGCAAGCCCACTCAGGAAAGTAAGTGCAGGATCTCTGTTATTCAGCTCTGTGTGTGTGTGTGTGTGAGACGGTAGAATGTGTGAGCATGTGTGACTGTTCGTGTTTGATTGTGACGAGTGAACGTGTGCACACATGGTTTCATCCCCCTGTTTAAGAGCATGAACTCATTGCACTGGTGATTGGCTCCGTGCAGTCATACTCATTGCTCATGTAGACAGGTTTTTTTCTGTTTGTTTTGAGTGATTAAGATAAAGCATAGCTGCATTTCCAAATGCAGTTTGTTTCCTTCTAAAGTTACTGCATCAGCTTCACCAGCAAGTCATACGTTGGCGTTATTATTACGGGTGTGGTTACACCCCTAATTATTACCGATTTCTTGTAGCTAAATAGTTGTAATTAAATTAAAATAATGTTTAGATGTAAAATGAATATTGGTTGCTATTGAAATTACAGTTTGGCAAAAAAAAAAGTATTTTTAGTCAGCCACTGATTGTGTAAGTTCTCCTACTTAGAAATAGAGAGAGGTCTGTAATTTTCATCATAGGTACCACTTCAACTATGAGAGACACAATGAGGGGAAAAAAAATCCAGGAAAATCACATTGTAGGATTTTTAAAGAATTTAATTGTAAATCATGGTGTGAAATAAGTATTTGGTCACCCACAAACAAGCAAGATTTCTGGCTCTCACAGACCTGTAACTTCTTCTTTAAGAAGCTCTTCTGTCCTCCACTCGTTACCTGGTATTAATGGCACCTGTTTGACCTCGTTATCTGTATAAAAGACACCTGTCCACAGCCTCAACACAGTCAGACTCCCAAACTCAACCATGGCCAAGACCAAAGAGCTGCCGAGGACACCAGAACGAAAATTTGTAGACCGCAGCAGGCTGGGAAGAGTGAATCTACAATAGGCAAGCAGGTTGGTGTGAATAAATCAACTGTGGGAGCAATTGTAAGAAAATGGAAGACAAGACCATTGATAATCTCCTCCCACCTGAAGCTCCACGCAAAGATCTCATCCCGTGGGGTCAAAATGATCATGAGGAACGGTGAGCAAAAATCCCAGAACTACACAGAGGGACCTGATGAATGACCTGCAGAGAGCTGGGGACCAAAGTAACAAAGGCTACCATCAGTAACACACTACGCCGAGAGGGACTCAGATCCTGCAGTGCCAGGCGTGCCCCCCTGCTTAAGCCAGTACATGTCCAGGCCCGTCTGAAGTTTGCCAGAGAGCATATGGATGATCCAGAAGAGGATTGGAGAGAATATCATGTGGTCAGATGGAAACCAAAATAGAACTTTTTGGTAAAAACTCAACTCGTCTGTTTGGAGGAAGAATGAATGCTGAGTTGCACCATACCTACTGTGAAGCCATGGGGGCGGAAACCCATGCTTTGGGGCTGTTTTTTCTGCAGAAGGGACAGGACGACTGATCCGTGTTGAGGGAAGAATGAACGGGGCCATGTATTGTGAGATTTTAAGCCAAAACCTCCTTCCATCAGTGAGAGCATTGAAGATGGAACATGGCTGGGGCTACCAGCATGACAATGATCCCGAACACACCGCTCGGGCAACGAAGGAGTGGCTCCGTAAAAAGCATTTCAAGGTCCTGGAGTGGCCTAGCCAGTCTCCAGACCTCAGCCCCGTAGAACATTTGTGGAGGGAGTTGAAAGTCATCATCACTGCTCTAGAGGAGATCTGCATGGAGGAATGGGCCAAATTACCAGCTGCAGTGTGTTCCAACCTGGTGAAGACTTACAGGAAACGTTTGATCTCTGTCATTGCCAACAAAGGTCATGTTCCAAAGTATTGAGTTGAACTTTTGTTATTGACCAAATACTTATTTTCCTCCGTAATTTGCAATTAAATTCTTTAAAAATCCTGCAATTTTTTTTTTCTCATTTTGTCTCTCATAGTTGAAGTGTAGCTATGATGAAAATTACAGACCTCTCTCATCTTTCAAAGTAGGAGAACTTGCACAATCAGTGGCTGACTAAATACTTTTTTGCCCCACTGTACACGTACCAGGTAGGGATCTCATCATATATAATGGAAATAGGGCCCCCATTATCCTAATATTCATTATTCAAACCATTCTCCATAATGACCCACTTGAGGATAACGGGGTTTGACTGCGAATCACTGATCAGCTCTTAGACAGTGATATTAACCTTTGAACTTATTGAATTTTTACTTAAGAATTACTTTTTCCAACACTCGCTCTCTAAGTGCCTTTAGCTCAGGAAGATTCTTGCTCAAACCTGTGAATGTCCACTGAGCTTCCAGTACTGGGAACAGCACGGCTGGGCCAGTGTGGTGAACAGAACATGCTGGCTTTGGTTGTCAGTGTTGTGCCTGCTTTCGTCTTGTAGGTCACAGTGATCATATCTGCTGTTGTGATGCTGTAGTACTGTATTTGTACAGAGTTTGACTGTATTAGAGATTTTTGTTTGTGTAACATGGTGTGGATGTGTGTGTGTGTGTCACTGAGACTGCGTAGTTCAGACGTGCTTACTGGATGCTTAAGCATGTGACTTTCATGTGTTCAACTTCTCAGCACTTTGACACATGGCAGAAACTGCACTGGTGGCTTCAGTAACCCTGCAGGTTAACTCCTAGTGCTTCTTAACTCTGGATACAGGAGGACCATTGGCCCTGTTCAACACAATTTAGCTTGATTAGTTGAAATGAATGTTTTGGATTAGTTGAAATGGCAGTTGACCAGACGTTACCTTAGTCACGTAGTATCTTTATGCTGCTGTAATGTCAATATATGGGGCATTTTTACAGGAAAACTGTGCAAACGATACATAAATCCATCAGGGACGTGACACTTGAGGATGGTATGAAGAGCCTGATTTTGTTTGACAGAAGCCAAAAACAAACACAGTAGATCAGCCAGACTTAAAACACGTTAACACATTTTCAGTGGAAGTAATTTTTTAGTGTATTTACCTTTTAAGGTAGAACTAAAATCATGTCACCCAAATCCTGCTTCGTCTTTGAGCGCTATATTATGTAAGTGAAACTAAAATGATTTGTTCTTTTGTTCAGTACACGGTTACACCGGTTCTAATTGTTGTTGGTGTGAATTGGTTTGTTTCTGCCTTTTTAAAAGCTTTTTATCCTTTTACATTAAAATGAAGTGGAAAAATGTGGACACGTTTTGCTAATGCGGAGTTATTCATTATTATTTAAGTACCAGCGTGTCTCGCCTGTGCTTGAGGAGTGAACTGTTCAGCTGTATGGTTTATCTGGTTAAATGTACATGTCAGACTGGTGGGCAGAACGGCTCCTCCTTTCTCTCTAACACGTTCTCCTGTTCCAGGCCCATGAAGACTGTCGTGAGTCTCTGAGCTCCCTCCCTCGCTGGGACACCATGGGATCGTTCCTGCCTGACAGCAATGCCTACGATCTCCTCACGGTCATCGGTCAGCCCTTTTTATGTTTCTCATATATATCGGATATGTTGTACAGTCAATATCCAGCGATGCTAATTATAATGTGATAATACAGAGATGAAATAAACATTAACATACAACTAGATTGGTGCATTTCCTGAAGATGTGAGTGTGATTGCCACTCTGCAATGACTGACCCTGAGCCTAGAGGAGCATCACATGACACCTCAGTGTGGCCATAGGTCGAAAACTGACTGAGTTGTGGTCATTGCCCCGCCAGGGGCCCCAGTGCCCAGCCGGGGCCATCAGGGGCCCATGGGCATCACATGTCACCTCAGAGGTCTAATGCGCCAGCCCTTTGCCACACGGGCCATGGTTCGAGTCCTGCAGGTGCCCCAGAGTCGATAGTCAAACCTGACGAATAAAAGGAAGGTTAAACATTACAGACGTTAACAGAAAACAGATCAAGGATACGGAGGGGACACCTCTGTTTGAAGTTGTTATACAATGTTACTGCAACACCGGACTGTTTTTAAATGTGTGTGCAGGGCGGGGTCTGGAGGATCTGATGACTGTGAACCTGGGTCGATACAAACCAAGTGGAGAGCATGTGGCTATCAGACGGATTGATCTGGAAGCCTGCACCAACGACATGGTCAACTACCTTCAGGTGTGCAGAGTCCTCGGTGTAACCGTAGAGCCAAATGCAGCTTCCTCTTTATCATCTTTACTAATGTTTGGACACCTCCTCCCAGTGTTGTTCCTTGTTTTTGAATGTTTTCTACATTGTAGATTAATATTGAAGACCTCAAACCTGAGGGAACACACATGGAATCATAAAAACAAACCAGAATAAGTTCTATATTTTATGTTCCTTGTTTCGTACCTCTGCACAACAAAGCTGATGGTCGCAAACACATTAAGAAGGCATGAAAGTCCTCAAGTTAACTCTTGACAGTGCCCACCTGTTTGAGAAAAGGTGGCTACTTTGAAAAACAAGTATAAAGCATATTGTAGTTCAACACTTTTTTTGTTTGCTGCATTATTCTAGACGTGGCCAGTCATCGTTTTTATGTCTTCCATATTAATATTAAATGTAGAAAATAATAAAAGTAAAGAAAAGACACTGAATGAGTCCAAGGTGTATCCAAACTTTTGGCGTTACACCACTAAAAACTCGGGGCTGTGCAGTCGAGCGTCTGCCGGTGAGCAGATCCAGGCGCTGGCCTTGAACTGCATCTCCGTAATGATGAAAAAAGCATCGAGTGTGAAATGGATCGTTCCCTTGAGTCCATCATAAAAGTAACCTCAATAATGTTTGTAATTTGTCCCGATCAGGGAGAACTCCACGTCTCCAAACTGTTCCACCATCCCAGCATCCTTCCATACAAGAGCATCTTCATCTCAGAGAACGAGTTATGGGTGATCACACCATTCATGGCCTATGGTGAGCAAAGGACTACATGACGTAAAGAGTGTAAACTAAAGAGTATATAATACATATTTTGTAGCAAAGCTGTATGGGATACTGTAGTGTTGAGTACTATCTATATTGGCGTTTCCCAACCACAGTGTGCCGTGTGTAGTGACAGGCACTATTCCATTCTCTTCCACTAGAGGGCAGTAATATATCAGCTTTGTGTTCAACTAAACAGGCTCGGGTTTCACACTGAGTAAATTGAGACTAGATTTTCATTATATTTCAATAAGTATACTTTTTGTGACATTTTTGTTTGGTGGTGTGCCTTGTGGGTTTTCTAATGTGAAATATGTGCCCGGCTGAGAAAGGTTGGGAAGCACCGGTCTATATAGCCAAGATACTGCCATGTTTTCTGTACACTGATTATATAATAACAACGACTGTGACAGATTTCCTGTTTGTTTATAGTTGAGTAAAATCCTTCAATGTGAAGCTGCATCGCTCTACCTGTCCCTACCAGCACGCTTGGATTCGCTTTATGGAGCAAACCTTTATGGAGTTAGAAACTGTCTTTGTGACAGCGCATGGTTCCTGTTGTATGTAGACAAGCAGGTCTTTCAGAATAGAGCACGGAACTGATCGGAGAAGCTTTGAAATGCTTTCTAATTGAATCGAGGTAAAATGTTCTGTTCTCCAGGCTCGGCGCGAGATCTGATCAGCACTCACTTTGCAGACGGTCTGAACGAGCTGACCATCGCCTACATCCTGCACGGTGTCCTGCGGGCGCTGGACTACATTCATCACATGGGCTATGTGCATCGGTGAGGAACACGTACACGGAACGCGTCCTTACGATGAGTAGCGGGGTGGAGGACCGAGGAGAGGCGGCAGTTTTTGTAAAGACCTCAGGATTTTTTTTCTGTTTAATAAATTGCTGTAGAAAGCCCTACTGTAATAAAAGATGTATTTTAAACAATATATGTATTTACTTTTATGCTTTAATCCTGCTTATGAGTAGAATTGATTTTCAGATTCTTTGACTGGTTTTTAAAAGCCTCCAGGCTTTGGCTCCCCAGTACCTCAGTGATATGATTGTTAGGGACGTTCCACCGAGGGCCCTCAGATCAGCTCGCAGGAACATGCTGGTCGTACCGACCACCCAGCAAAAGAGGGCAAAGGCGGCCTTTTCCTATTACGGACCCAACCTTTGGAACTCTCTTCCTCATGACCTGAGGGCTCTGGGTGATCTTAACATATTTAAGAGGAGGGTTAAGATGGACATATTCTTCTACTTCTACTTGTGTAGAGCACTTTGTAAAACGCTTGAAAAAGTGCTATATAAATAAAGCTTATTATTATCCTGGTCAGGGTCTTGAACATGTAGGAACCTCCCACAGGCACAGCCAATTGTGTCTGCATAACAGCCAACCTGGCTGGAAGATGCTGCCGAGCCTGAAACTCGGGCCATCTTGGGTTGTGGGCCCTAATTCTGTAGTTTGCTGGAATTTAAAGGAGCAGATGAATGCATACCCTGGATAAGACCCGTCTGGTTTCCCCTTCCTCGGATGTGACCAGTTGTGTTTTCAGGAATTGTGATTGGATAGTTTTTTAGGACAAGGAATAGATTAGTGAAGTGCTGTTTAAATGAGGTTCATTGTAGGTTCTCCTATGGGAAATCCTGCTTTAAGTTAGATTATATGGTTGTCTAAGTAAATACCGTGTGTGTGTGTGTGTGTGTGTGTGTGTTTGTGTGTGTGGCTGATCTGTAGGAGCGTGAAGGCGAGCCACATCCTGATCTCAGCAGACGGTCAGGTCTATCTGTCTGGTCTGAGGAGCATCTTCAGCTTGATCCGACACGGCCAGAGAGCGCGTGTGGTGCACGATTTCCCCCAGTACAGCGTTAAAGTGCTGCCCTGGCTCAGCCCCGAGGTGCTACAGCAGGTACGCTTAACACGCTTAATCTTCCAAATTTAAATCGTGTTCAAAACCAGTATATGTTATAAACTAATTATAGCTTTCATTTCGGCAGTGTCTTACTCATTAGAACTTGGCTGATTTTTAAGGTGGGCATCTTTGCCAGGTTACGTGTGAATGCCGCGGAGCAATACTTATAGAGCGCCGGTCAATAATGTCACCCCCAGAGCGTCTCTCAGCCAATCAGATTGAAGGGTCGGCACTAACTGTGGTATATTATAAAATAAGACTCGTGTTAATGATTTTGGCCAACTGTAGCTTAATGTAAGTGTTTTTAACATGAATTATCATGAATATTCCATATCATTATGATGGAATTGTTGAACTTATCCCCATCATAAATCAGGGAGCTCCTGTATGATACAACTCCATTAATGCATTTAATGCCTTAGACAGGGGGATTTTCTGGGGGTCTGGATTTCATTTACATGATTCCTTATGGGACAAATTCTCAAAAAGCCTTCTGGAGCAATTAACAATGAGAACCGAGGTACCGCTGTAGATCATGAGCTGTAAAGTGTTTTTGTGTGTGTGTGTGTGTGTGTGTGTGGTTTTGACAGAATCTTCAGGGTTACGACTTCCGCTCCGACATCTACAGTCTGGGCATTACTGCATGTGAGCTCGCTAATGGCCACGTGCCATTTAAAGACATGCCTGCTACCCAGGTAAAACACACACACACACACACACACTTCTCCACTCTCTACATGTAATAGCAGTCTAATTACTGGGGCATCTGGAGAATGTCCCGGAATTCACTGGGCGAGGGCCGGCATGCACTCTGGACCGGACCCCAGTGCGTCACTCGGGGCTCCGGAGGTGTTGCCGTCCCCAGGGGGCACGCCCCCATCCTGCCTCTGCTCTCTCAGGCATGTCTATTCCTGTCTGTCAGATGCCGGCCGGTGTAATGGTGCCGGGGTCCTGATGTTTATCCGCAGACCTGAATGTGGTTGTGTTCTAGAT
Organism: Ancistrus triradiatus; assembly: GCA_025084515.1. Taxonomy (NCBI): domain Eukaryota; kingdom Metazoa; phylum Chordata; class Actinopteri; order Siluriformes; family Loricariidae; genus Ancistrus; species Ancistrus triradiatus. The sequence goes on along the minus strand of JAJAGP010000666.1, from coordinate 301,355 downwards.
GCTGCTGGAGAAGCTGAACGGCACGGTGCCCTGTCTGCTCGACAGCACCACCATCCCCACCGAGGAGCTCAGTATGAAACCCTCACGCTCAGGGGCGGACTCCGGGATCTGCGAGGGCCCCGGGGCCGGAGGGGCGCGCCACGCCAACGGGGAGCCGAACCCCTACAGCCGGACGTTCAGCCCACACTTTCACAACTTTGTCGAGCTGTGCCTGCAGAGGGACCCCGAGAAGAGGTGAGGAACGCTTCGTATAACGCTGATCATAGCTGATTTAAACTCGATCAGTCCATTAATCGAAATGAGAAGCAGTTCAGGAAAAAACTAAATCTGCAAAATTTCCACTGTAGGTCATAGTTCGACTGTTTAATTTAGTTCATGTTTTAAAACATACTGCAACAAAATAAAGCACTAATGCACGAGAGGGAGTGAGATATTGGCACGGGTGTGATGCGGTCATAGGTACGATACCATGTATTGCTGGATTTTTAGATAAAGAGGACCGAAAAACGATTTGTTTATCAGCCTTCCTGGGGTAAAATGGCTCCATTCTATCGTTACCCCACGGCTAAGCCCTTCAGTCATTAAAGTCGAGGAACAGAATGACCGATAACTTTATTATACAGACAGTAAACCCAAATGTATAAGTAAGTTTTAATTGATTAAAAATGAAGTTTATTTACATTAAGCAAATAAAATGGGTGGGGTTTATAAGGCAGGCTGTTACTAAGATCCACTGTTCTAGCGACTGAAGCAGATCGGAGTGAGATCCCAGTGTTCTAACTAAATTCTAGGATCCTGTTTGATTAGCGATTATAAATCTGTATGATGAAGCTCTTTATGTTAATCTGATCAGTCAGAAATGTGAGGGCAGAGCTACAGAGCATCAGCAGCTTCTCTGGGTTAGAGCTGGACTTACAGATAACATGGTGATACCGGTCATTTAATGAAAGATCTGAGTTTAACTCCAGCAAACGACGTCTCTGTGAGGGATGAAGCTGATTCAGCATTTCTGTTGATGGGACTAAAACTGATCTTCAGTCTCGTTGCTCTTCAGTCGAGCTGTGAATCCATTAAGAGCCGGACGCTTGATTTAAACTACTGACTTCGTTTTGTTTTCCAGCTTGCAAATTCTAAATGTGATAAACCCTTTGGCTTGGGTTAGCCATTAATGGCTTCATCTTCCAAATTTAAATCTTTCAAAACCAGTACAAAGAGTACCGTGCTGTTTGCGATTTGATCGCGTCATCATACGCCATCGTTTAGCATAAATTTTGCCTTTTCACTTAAGTGCGGAATAATTTTGGATCCCTGATGGCATTAATGTGGAAGGTTTTAAAGGTCTCAGAAGTGGTTTATTAAATGTAGTTGCATGGGATATGGGATAGTGATCTTAATAGTGAATGTGCTTACCCTGTTTAAAACGCAGTCAGAGGATGCCATTTGTGCCAGCTTGGTAAAACTGACTATTTTCCCCACAGGCCTTCAGCCAGCAGTCTGATTGGTCACTCATTCTTCAAGCAAGTGAGTAACACATCTTGCTTTGTTTATTCTTACTGACAGGTTAAGGGCTTTGCTAAAGCACCCAACAGTGGCAGATTGGCGGGGGGTTAGACCGCTGTGCCACCGGAGCGCTTCACTAGTCAATAGTCCAGTGATGGAACAAGAAATCTGAGTAAGATAGTCTTAATGGCAGTACATAATGTTTGGCTGTTTGCTTTAGATAAAGCGGCGCCCGGGTGAAGCCCTGCCCGAGCTGCTGCGTCCCGTGTCGCCTCTGAACACCTTCGAGTACGTTCAACCTCAGGATCCGACCTCGGCGCTGGCCAGCCTGGAGTCCGGCCTCAGCCACCTGGACGTGGACGACTGGGATTTTTGACCCTATGAGGAAATGAGGGTTGGGGATGTTTTAAGGACTGGGGTGGAGGTAGGAAGGTGTACAGGAAGCATGCGCTCGGTTAGGACGTGACTATGAGCCCGACATGGAATGTACAGTTTGTCATGAGCTCATTTTTGAATGAGAAAAAACCAAACGGGTTGCTTTCTGTCTCACGTGTTGTCTGTGTATATAGTTCTGTGCTGGAACGATCAGCCTCACAAGGTGCATGAGCTTTGAAGCGAGTACAGCGTACAGCTCATTCTAAAGGCGCGCCTGCCTTTGGGGCGCTTCGTTCCGTGCACTCTAGCGTTACCGACGATTGTTCTTGTGATAATCCAGACCTGAATGACGCGCTCTGAATGTCTGACAGCTCTTAGCCGAGCTGTGTTTACACAAAGCCGAGCATCGATACCGGACTGATTTTACGCATACTCAAACTACCAGCAACGTACAGGCGGCTCAGTGGAGCGGCCCGAGCCACAAATGCAGTTCTGTTCTGTACTGGCACCGGCCGTGCCACCCGTCGTGTTATTAATGTTATTGCAGTGTTTCTTTCGATCACGTTTCAGCAGTGATGTTCAATTCTGGATCTGGATGGTTCAGATGTGGGAGAATAACAATAAAGCTTAAAAACTCGCTTGTCTCTTGCGTTCAAGTTTTTTTTTTTCTCAGCGGTGCCTCCAGACAGGACAGGGGTCACATTGTCTGTGTCTAAGGAAGAAGAGAGCAGCTGGAACCGGAGCACCTGGAGTAAACCCATGAGGATGACCCAGACTGCTTCACCTGGGATCGAACCCAGGACTTTATATTTACATTGACAGCATTTATCAGACGCCCTTATCCAGAGCGAATTACAACTGGTACAGTCTTACAGTCCAAGCAACTGTGGGTTAAGGGCTTTGCTCAAGGACCCAACAGTGGCAGCTTGGCAGAGGTGGGATTTGAACCCTGGATCTTTTGGTCCACAGTCTAGTAAATTAAACCGCTAGGCTACCACAGTCCCTTTCTCGATTTTCCCCCTGTGAGGTGACTTTTGAGTCTTGGTCCTCCCAAGGTTTTTTCCTAGAACTAGGGAGTTTTTCCTTGCCACTGTCGCCCTAGGCTTGCTCAATTTGGGATTGGACGTAGTTATTAGGAGATAATCTAAACTTGTAAAGTTGCTTTGAGACAATGCTCCATTGTAAAAAAGCGCTATATAAATAAATCTGACTTGACTACCCACTGAGCCACTGCGCCCTCCAGAAAAACATAATGAACTATGATAAACAAATAGCATATTAATAAAATGCAGAATACAAAAAAAGGGTCTCACACTTTCGTCGGACCGCCTTTAGTGTCTCCACAAGCTTCTGCAATGTCAGAACATTTATTTCTGTCCAGAGTTGCATTCATTTTCCCCCAAGATCTTGTATTGTTGATGAGAGATTTGTTCCACTGCACAAAGTCTCCTCCAGCACATCCCAAAGATTCTCAATGGGGTTCAGCTCTGGACTCTGTGGTGGCCAATCCATGTTTGGAAATGATGGCTCATGCTCCCTGAACCACTCTTTCCCAATCTGACCCTTCTGAAGCAGATTCACATCCTTTCCACATGGTCGATTAAGAAATGAGAAGCTACTCAGTGCATCAGTTGGGGTTAAAGAACTTGTTGAAGCTGAAACATAATCACCAATGCTCCCATAATCACCGGATGGGAGGCTCTTTTTCAAACTATTTAACTATTTGCTTAGTTAAATCCAGGTGGTGACCTTTTTTAGGCTGGGCAGTGTATAGGCCAATAGTGTAAAATAATAAAATACTGCATAAAAACAACACAGTTTAAAGGAAAACACTATATGCAAAGTGTCTCACCTACTACGTGACACTATGGCACTATCTGGACTTCTCATCGCTGAGGTACTTGCTGTCATGACAGCATCTACTGGTGGATCTCTAGGTTTCTGGTGGAGAGAGAAACACTTAAGGCAGGTATTTCTTAAAAATAATTGATTTATTTAGCTTTTTTATTACAGTAAAGATAAAAAAGTACAAATCAGGAAATGAAGCCGCTAGTCGTCCTCTTCGTCTGATGGTGGCTGGTCTGCAGCAGCCTGGCGTTTCTGGATCTTCGCCATCAGCTCTTAATAGAGGACAAACCAAACTCCAAGTCAGATCATCGTGCAAAATCTATAGGTAGTAAAGCCTAGATTTAGCTCTATCACGCGGTTACCTTTGGCTGGGTTGAAGACGCCGTTGGTTTGCTGGTTGCACACGTAGCAGCGCTTGGACTTGCGGTAATGCTGCAGCGCACAGCCCTCGCAGAAGTAATGTTTACACCTGATACACAGTCAGTTCAGCTGGTAATAACAGTACAATAACATGGTGGTCTTTAAACAGCTCTGTCACTGAAGGTTTGCTGCACCGGGCCTTATTGTCATTACTGTCAACTTCTGCTCATAACTGTGTATTGGGCTTATTTTAAGAGTTGAGGCAGAAAAACACCAACAGCGATCGTAATTCGATCCTAACAATCAGCCACCTGATTATTCAAGTGATCATGTTAACATAAAGAGTATGAATCTGATAAAGAGAGCTGGATTTTAGCCATCGGATTTCACTTGTGTGGTTGCCAGATCCACTTATTCTTGGCTTTTTCGGGCTTTTTTAAAATTGTTTGTTTTTTCATTTAACATCATTGTCAGCAACATCGAATCCAGTCTGCAAAGGGCTGAAGCAGCATGGGGTCAGGACTCACTTTGTAACTATGGGGTTCTTGAAGGTCTCCCTGCAGATGAAGCATTTGAAAGGCATGTCGTCCTCGTCGCTGCTCACCTCGTAGTTCTCGTTATCTGTAATGAACAGGGGTGCAAACATACACTCAGCTCAAGAATCGATTTCCCATGACAAGATGTTATACATGACCACAAGCCCAGCTCCTGCCCTCTGCCAGAGGCTCTATTTAAACTCCGCATCGAGAACCAATGCTCTATCAGAGCTAACTTGGTTCAAATATGGCCTGTAATGGGGTTGAACAGGGGCTGGGACACCGGATAAGGGCACATTGTGTTACTTTATTATTACAAACAGAATGTGATCTGCAGCTTCATGTTCATTCCTTAACGAGCCCCCAACAGGGCTTTGGAGGTCTCTGGATAACCTGTGAACACTCACCATTAGCGCCGTATCTCCCCTCGTCCAGCTCCCTCTCGATCTGCCAGCCGTGTTTGTAATCGGAGCGGTCGTGCAGGAACTTGCAGCTGTCTGAAACGAAAACACGCTGCTCCTTACTCCCTGTTCATTTAAAACCCACTGTGTGTCTGTTCAGCTCCGTTTCTACCCACCTCCGAATCCACAGAAGCCCGTCTCTTTGTAGTCCTTACAGATATCAGGCTGGTAGTCCCATCGCACCGTGGCCCGGAGGTGCTCGGGAGCTCTGATCGGACCCTTCCTACCAGACAGGACAGGACAGGCAGATTATTAGAAGGACAATAGGTTAAGTCCAGACGCTGAAGTCGGCTTCACCTACCTGACCATGCCTGATGAAGCATTGCCCATGGTGGTGTCTTTGGGTTTGATGAACTTGTGGTAGTTGTTTATGCCTCGGTAGATCTTATCATCCTCTTTACCTGACAGCTCCTAGAAATGGGGACGGCATGTGAAAGCAAAATGGTAGCAATACAGAGCCTCACCGGATCGGATATCCAACGTTACCAGATCTGAGTATTCTATAGGAGACCCCGTTCATGAGTGTGATCCTGCAGGACACTAGAAGAATCGGGATTTACCTGCTGCTGTTATTAAGTTAAGGTGTTAAAGTAACCAAGAAGAAATCACAACTGTGACACATTTTATGCTTATGAAGTAACAAGAGTAATGTCTATAATAGCAGATCACATTAGCCCTTAAAAGCTTATCTTATGTTCCGAATGATAAAGCAGAAGCCCCGTCGCTCTCCTGATCCTCTACTCACCTCCTGAATTTTCTGGCTGCGCTCGAAGATGGCCTGAGCGTCCTTGTCTTTCTCAGTATCCAGCTCGTACACAGCCGTGGCTCCCATGTCGTCAGGACCCTCTGGTTTCTGTATAACACACAGTTTTTCTTTATTTGTCTTTGTTCTTTCTTTCTTTCTTCTTTCGTTATCAATCATACCCTCTATTATAATCTCGGTTTTATTTATTTTATTCTAGTATATTATATTCTTTTATTGTATGATATTCTCTACTTTATTTCTAATCAACATTATTGTTACGGCCACGTCGATATTGCTATTAGTGATTCCTCACCGCTGAACGAGTGGACTTGTAGGCCACCGTGACCTTCTTGGCCTCGCGTTCCTCCTCGCTGTCGCTGGATGAAACCACTTCCCTCTCCACCTTCTTTGTCTAAGATCAAAATCAGACAAAGTTAACTACACAAATATGCAAGTGCGCTTTATAGCCTAAACAGAATCAGTCCGACTGACCCTCTGGATCATGGGATTCGGGGCGTTCGGCTTCTTGTTCCTCTTGACCACGGCGTTTTTCTCCTCATCGCTGCTCCTGTCTGAATAAAACACGTGTTAGTGCAGAAACAGAGCAGCCTGTCAGGATCTGTATCACTAGTTTTATTCTAAGATAATAACAATAATAGACATTACAGTAAGTGGATATAACATTCTGATTTCAGTTGTTTTCAACAATTCGGGTTCCATGGTGACTTATGCTGGTTAGTGCTGGTTTAACTGGTGAACATACCAGTGACCAACATACCAGTGTTTGAAACACAACGAATGCTGGTGCTGCTTTACATATAAACAGCTAAGCTCTGAATGTTAGAGTAAACTAATCTACAGATGTGTGTTAGCTGGTGTTTAACACAGCAGTGGATGAACAGCTCACAACTCCGTCATTAGATATGGCTATAACTAAGACTAACTATTCACACACCGTTAAAGAGAGGCAGATTCTATAAACGTTACCTTGTTCACTATCACTTGCTTTTCTTTTGCGAGCAGAGAATTTCTTATTAGATTTCTTAAACAAAAAAGTGCATGTTGCTGCTTTGCTTCCTTCTGACTCCTCCATTTTCACTCCCGCAACAACAAACAGAGAACTAAAGCGTTTGATGTGGATTTTATCGCCACCTGCTGTGCTGGAGGAAAACAACCGCTTTCTTTCTTTCCTTCTTTCTTTCTTTCTTCCTTCCTTTCTTTCGGTAGAAAAAAAACATGTTGCCTGAAATGTCAAATAAAACACAAAAATAATGAAACAGAGATGTCCATTCAAAATCATTTTGAGTGGGTAAAGTTTTAAATTCCTTACTTTATTTTTCTTCTTTCTTTCTTCTCTTTTTTCTGTTTCTTTATTTGCTTTCTTCTTTTTTTCTTCTCTGCCTTTCTTTCTTCGTTCATGCTATCCTTCTTTTGTTCATCTTTTTTGTTTTTCTTCTTATCTCTTCTTATTTCTTCTTATTCTTCTTAAACTTCTTTTTTTATCCAAGAAGTTGAATCTGTTCATCTGGACAGATTCAACTTCTTGGATTTTCTTACCTGGATCATTGAGCATGCATCAAGACGTTCTTTTTTTTATCCGTTTTTTTTTTTAATCCGTTATTTTTTATTTTTTCCTACTTCTTCTTTCTTTCTTTCTTTCTTGCGGCAGAAAAAAAACATGTTGTCTGAAATGTCAAATTAAACACAAAAATAATAAAACAGAGATGTCCATTCAAAATTTTTTTGTGTGGGTAGAGTTTTAAATTCTTTACTTTATTTTTCTTCTTTCTTTCTTCTCTTTTTTCTGTTTCTTTATTTGCTTTCATGCTATCCTTTTTTTGCTCATCTTTTTTGTTTTTCTTCTTATTCTTCCTTCCTTCTTTCTTCTTTTTCTTGCTGGTGGAAAACTTATTTTTCTATCGGTTATTTTCTTTTTTTCCCTACTTCTTCTTCTTTCTTTATTTGTCTTATATCTTTATTCTCCATCCTCTCTTTCTTTCTTCTTCTTTTTTTAACAAACTAAAAAACAACAACGTTAACATTAACAATTTCAGTGAGGCGACTGATTCGCTAGACTAGAGCACACAACGTATAATTCCACGTAGAGCTGAAAACTACAGCTGTGCCGCAAACTGTCGGAATGGTGTCGAAAAAGTGACCATCCTCTGCACTTTACGGCGTCTCGCCATTTTAAGGCACAGCACAGCGCGAAGAACAAGAGAAGAGACTCGACGCCGCGGAGCCTTGATCCTTAAATCTTGGTTTTGCATGGTGATTCTGATTCCTAACCTCAAACTGCTACAGAACGAGCTTCAAGAAAGAGTTTCTCATCGAGTTTGGGGGTTTAATCTGGATTGAATGCGGAGCTGAGGTAATTTAGAAGGGCTTTGCTGAAGGCGTTTGGAAACGTGTTAGCGTTAGCTTAGCATAGTCTAGTGTAGGTGTGTGGTTAGCTTCTTAAAGGCTCTCAAGGGAACGGCCTATGTTTTTTTTTTTTTCTTTTTTTAAAGTAAGCAGAATTGTGTTTAAACTTAATGGAAGTCTGTAAGCGTTTCACCTGGCCATTGCGTTTGTTTTTGGTTTGACACTGAGAAAAATAATGAGCAAGTTGAGTTTTGCTATGCTAGCGTAACTTCGGTGTTCCGTCCTGTTCAACGTTAGCGCAGTTAGTGAGTTTAGTATGTTCATTTTTATTAATAGAAAAATGTAGTACGGTTAGTAAGTGTATGTGCTTCTCTTTTGGATCGTTTTCTTTACATGTTAACACTTAATTCGATGTAAAAGATGGGCCATACTGTATTATAAGAATATTAAACGTTTAGAGTATATAATGTGTATTTGCAGCAGCTTTTTGTATCTCGTCGCCTGATTGTTTGTGGCCAAAATTTTGCGTTTCACGATTAATTCATCCAAATAATTAGGGTTTGCACTAAAGACTTGTAGTAAAATTATGCATTGTTTAACGCATATGTAATTTGAAAATGTAGGTTATGTGCTTTAGATGATGTCCCAATATTTATATACCAAACTTGGCAATGCTGTATGGGATACTGTAGTGCACCAGTATGGGCTAAATGGCCAAGAAGCTGCAGCATTTCCCATACACAGTCCATTGGGTTAATTGGAGACACTAAATTGATAAGTGTCTGTTGTGAATTTTGCTATTGATGCTGATGTGGCATTAAGTTAACAAGCAAAGATGCAGGGAAGTGATGGCATTTGAATGCCCTGTATGTGCTGGGAAGCCATGGGTTTGGACCAGTCTCAGTTGGAAACTTCCCTAATCTTACAGCACATTTGCTTAACAATGGCAGTGGTATCGAGCACTGGTAAACCAGATGATTTAATGTTATGGTTGATTGGTGTTTTGTTCTTGTACGTTGAATTTTAGTTGAACAATGACTCAATTTCTGCCGCCGAACCTGCTGGCCTTGTTTGCCCCTCGGGATCCGATCCCGTTTCTGCCACAGCTAGAGAAACTTCCTCATGAAAAACATCACAACCAGCCCTACTCCGGGATCGCTCCTTTCATCAAGCACTTTGAGGTACGTCTTAACTCCGCTTGCATGTACGTTTTCTTGGTAAAACAGAGCCTGAATGCTGATATGTTTCGGCTGGAATGGGCATACAGGTGGTCTGTCTAAAAAAGGAATGAATACTGCACATTATTCTTCGTCAGAATGAGTTGAGAACTGAAGTTGACAAGTTGCAAAGTGGTTGGGTGCCCCGATATGAATGTACTTGCCAGAACTCGAGATCTTGATGTTAGTCAGAGGGAGAACCGCCAACAATTGGAAACGTTTGCTCCACTGAAGTAGCAATAAAACATGTTCTCTGAGAATGTAAGAAATACAAAGAGGCCAGACACCAACTATGCACTAAGCTATGAAAACGCCCATAAAACCCTGAAGTTCTTGGACGCGATAGGAATTAAACCCCAACTGTGAACATGCGAGTGCCATGAGCAAGGTTGAAAGGGAATTCATGACATTTAAAAACTAAACAAACAATTCTTTGTGCGTGCCTGTTTTTCAGCCTCGGTTTATATCTCTCTATATAGATACAAGCCAAAAAAAGTTTGTGGTCTTGCTTGAGGCATTCCTGCATGTATTGAGCTTTCATTTTACCTGTCCAATCAGGATCCTCGAGATGCACCCCCGCCGACAAGAGCCGAAACACGAGAAGAGCGGCTGGAGAGGAAGGTTCGATTTCAGGAATCATATTTAACGTGAAACTTTGTGGCGGAACAAACTGTCTGATCATTTTTGAGCTTATTCTGAACGCTTCCTTGAATTGCAGAGGCGGGAGAAGATGGAGAGGAGGCAGACCGTGGTAGAAGCGGAACTGAAAATGTGTATGTAGTCTTATTCGTTGTCCTAACTTTGTTCAGCTGTGTGTGTCGATTCTGTTACTTATTTTACCACTTTCTCTTCAGGGGATCCTCATAATGACCCCAATGCTCAGGGAGACGCCTTCAAGACCTTGTTTGTCGCTCGAGTTGTAAGTGCCTTGTGTTTTTAAGTCTGCATCTTATTGAGTCTGGTCTGAAATCTGCCTGCGATGCTCATGTTTTTGCCTCTCTTGCTGTAGAACTATGATACCACAGAGTCCAAACTGCGTCGTGAGTTTGAAGTGTACGGCCCCATCAAACGAGTAAGTGTCTGCTTATTGAAGGCTTTGTGCAGTTGTGTGAAATCCTAATGTGACCGAATGCTTCTTGTGTTTGATGGAAATGGGATGGATGGCTTCTGACCCTCAGAGGCCGAGGGCAATATGTGCTAACCACAACGTAGCAGAATTTAAGGGAAAAAAACATGTTTTGGCCACTTTACTTGGACCTTGAAGGCCAGACTGGGTGTGTCTGAGAACGTGTGAATGAAAATGTTGTATGTGGAAGATTAATAATAATAAGTTTAATTTATATAGCGCCTCTCACAGTACCCAAGGATGCTTAACAACAAAACTTATTCACAATATAGACCGTAGACAAACAGTTCAAAACAGGCAGACACATCAAACATAAGTTTTTAGAAGTGATTTAAATTGTGGAAGGGTAGAAGCAGACCGAACAGATGCCTGAAGAGGGTTCCAAAGGGTGGGAGCTGCCACAGCAAAGGATCTCCCACCCATGCAGGAAAGCCTGAATCTAGGGACAGAGAGAAGGTTGGAACCAGTGGAACACAGAGACCGGGTAGGAGTGACCATGGAGAGATTTAAATGTCAGTATTAGTTTTGTACTGGATGCATTTCTGAACCAGGAGCCAGTGCAGTTGGGATAAAACAGGAGTGATGTGATCATATATTTTGGTGTGTGTGTGTGAGAATCTGGAGTTCTGGATGTACTGCAGAATTGGAATTGATTCCGAGGGAAGACGGTGAAGGAGAGTTGTAGTAATCAAGGCGAGAGGAAACAAAAGCATGCACCAGGATCTCTGCAGCAGCGGGAGGAAGGAAAGCAAGGAAAGGAAAGAAAGCAGGCTTAGAAATAGATTTAATGTGGGGAATAAAAGACATAGTTGAGTCAAGAAGAACACCAAGATTACGACCAGTAGAAGAGAAGTCAACAGACACTCCCGCGATAGTTAATGAGGAGATAGAAATGGAGGAAAGCACAGATTTAGTGCCAACAAACAAACTTGGTCTTCTGGGAATTTAGCTTAGTTGGCACAAAGCCAGGAATTCAGGTGAGATGCAATCAGTGAGAGCAGAAAAATAAATGATGGTTTAAAGCTAAGAAGTTGTCATCAGCATAGCAGTGAAAGGAAAGGCTGTATTTGTGTATCATGGAGCCCATGGGAAGCATGTGAATTGTAAATAAAATGGGACCAAGAGCGGAGCCCTGTGGGACACCCCGTTCCTCAGTAACAGTTTCAGACACGGTATTCCCTAGGTGATTGAAAAAGCCCCTGTTAGTCAGATATGATTTAAATCAGGTTAATACTGTCAAAGTCTAATATCAGAGAGGCCAGAAACTAAAATTATAAACTAAAAGCATCAGATTATATAGTGACAAGCAAATGAGTAAACGAGTGGACAGTTTGACACACCCCAAGGCTGTGACATGGGGAGATGGGTTAGAATTTTTGAGCACTGTCAGAATCGGTTAAATAAAGAATTGTTTGCATTCAAGTATCCAGATGTGGTGTCACTTGGCCGCTTTTTTCTTTGCATTTGTTAAATGTTCAGTCAGTTGTATTGTAAAAAAAATTGACCACTAATTAATGGGCACGTAACTGCTGTACAATTGGAGTTTCATTGACAGCTGTCGTTCACATGCTGGCCTGCTGATTGTTTTTAGATCTACATCGTGTACAACAAGAGGACGGGAAAGCCCCGTGGATACGCCTTCATCGAGTACGAACATGAGCGAGACATGCACTGTGAGTAAATCCGCCTCGTTTGTGAAGTTCCAGGACCTGTTTGTTTCCTTTGCTGTCAAAAGTCTGAAGAGACAACTGAGAGGTTCTTGGCCTAAACAGACAAGGTCTGAACAAGCCCATCCGTTTCAAGCTGCAGTCTTGATGTACAAACATAGAACAATTGTAGGTCTTTCAAAAACAGTGCTCCTGTCATGTTCAAAGGCCTTGTGCTAACATGACCTTAAACTGCCTGTCTGTGGCCATTCAGCTGGTTTATTGAAACCAGAGGTTAGCCAGTGGCGAAACCAGCCTTCATCTGATCTGTGTGTGTGTGTGTGACTGTCGGTGTCTCCTCTGTCCTCCTGTGTGGAATAGTCGCCCGTGTTGGTGCATCTGGTGTGAATGTTGATGTGCATCCGGGAAGGGGTGGGTTTGGGATTTATGACTGTGCATTAGTCCACTACACGTTCCGATTCTGACGAGTGTCGCCGCTGTACGGCATCTCTGCGACATGTAGGCAGTGGCACACCGGAGCGCATGTGTGTTCCGGCGGAGCGGTGACGGTAAGCTAAAGGCTGAGCCTTCCGTAGCACCAAGGTGACCTCTGTCCGAACAGCAAGCGGCAGTTTAAAGCGTGAAGGCTGTGCTAAGTTAGCTCAGATTGAGTGAAGTGTTGCGGAGCGAGTCCATGCCGTGTATTAATTGTGTGTTGTTCTCGTTGCTACTGCAGCCGCCTATCTCTGATGGCTATTGGCCAGAGCTGGCTTGCAGATCATGGTGATGATTTTGATACATCTACACCCTACTACCACAGCTCAGTATATGGTTGGTATGATGGGTTTGTATGATGGGTAAGATTTTTATTCCACCCTCATCTAACTTCCAGGCTAAAACAAGGCGCACGTTCATTGGACCAAACCATCAGGCCGAGAACTGCCCCATTTGAGGGCTAAATGCAGCCCTGCTGCTGCCGTTGGTCACTGAACGTCCTTGCGTTAGGCTTAGGGAGCGGTGGCCCGGGGTCAACCTGTGCTGTTAAAGCCACTGTTTGTTGCTGTAAAAGCCTGGGTTGTACTCTGCAAAATTTAGGTCGCAAGTGGCCGAAGCAGGTCGCCTAGGGCTGAGATGACTAATGATGAAAGTTTAAACATCTAGATTTTGGCAGGATTAGAAGCGTGACGTTAGTCGGTATAATTTTTAGTGATCCCCTTTGAAGATGGACTGTTTAACTACAGGCTCTACATGGCGTTGCATAGCTGACCCATCTAAATCTTACAGAGTATAGCCATTTTGCTTCTCATATGACTTTAATGGCATAGGTTAATCGAAGGCAGTCCACCGACTGACAGAAAGCCAGCAACGCAGAGACTGGTAGTTGGATACATCTAAAAAACAACAAAAAAAAAGGAATGCACACATTTTGTAGACCGCCAATGATGGCCGTTGTATCTGGGCAACAAACTGTTATGCCCTCCAGTACATTCTCCCTTATTGTCCTTTACAGAATGCTGCTCTCTCATAGGTCTCTTCCTCACAAGTTTCAAGGTTGTAATTTGACTTTGAAAATGGTTTGCTCTAGAAATCTGGCTGGGTAAAGACTTCATGATAATGCCCTATAGTAAGAGGAAATGTCTTGGTAAGTCTTGACATGAGGGTTGTGGTAAGGCCCTCTGAGAGAAAACCAAGGGCTTGAGGTAAGGCCGTCTTAGTTTTAGCCCGGGGTGATGGTTTGTGGTAAGGCTTTCTAACTTTAGCCCGGGGTGAGGCCTTCTAGCTTCGGTTTGGGGTAAGGCCTTCTAGCTTTAGCCTGGGTTGAGGCCCTCTAGCTTCGGTTTGGGGTAAGGCCCTCTAACTTTAGCCCTGTGTGAGGCCTTCTAGCTTCAGTTTGGGGTAAGGCCTTCTAGCTTTAGCCCTGGGTGAGGCCTTCTTGCTTTAGCCTGGGTTGAGGCCCTCTAGCTTCGGTTTGGGGTAAGGCCCTCTAGCTTTAGTACGGGGTGAGGGTTTTGGGTAAGGCCCTCTAGCTTTAGCACGGGGTGAGGTAAGGCCCTCTAGCTTTAGCCCTGGGTGAGGCCCTCTAGCTTCGGTTTGGGGTGAGGCCCTCTAGCTTTAGCGTCTGGTGAGGGTTTGGGGTAAGGCCCTCTAGCTTTAGCGTCTGGTGAGGGTTTGGGGTAAGGCCCTCTAGCTTTAGCGTCTGGTGAGGGTTTGGGGTAAGGCCCTTTAGCTTGAGCCCCAGGGTGAGGGTTTGGGTAAGGCTCTCTAGCTTTAGCCCTGGGTGAGGCTCTGTAGCTTCGGTTTGGGGTAAGGCCCTCTAGCTTTAGCCCAGGGTGAGGGTTTGGGGAAAGGCCCTCTAGCTTTAGCCTGGGCTGAGGGTTTGGGGTAAGGCCCTCTAGCTTTAGCCCTGGGTGAGGGTTTAGGGTAAGACCCTCTTGCTTCAGCCCCGGGTGAGGGTTTGGGGTAAGGCCCTCTAGCTTTAGCCCTGGGTGAGGCCCTCTAGCTTCGGTTTGGGGACAGGCCCTCTAGCTTTAGCCCAGGGTGAGGGTTTGGGGTAAGGCCCTCTAGCTTCAGCCCCGGGTGAGGGTTTGGGGTAAGGCCCTCTAGCTTCAGCCAATGAATCAAGGTGTAATAATCGTACGTCCTCAAATCGTACGTTTATGGATGCACACAATACACCAGTTCCAGGTGCAGCACTACAACTTAGAATAGCACAGTTTAATATAAGACCGGTTCGGCCTTATCGTGGGGACATCTAAGTTTTGACTGGGACAGAACTCAAAACCTCATGCAGAAGTGCTGCAGGATTTCTCCGGAGACCAGCGTCCACTGAAAACAGCGAATATCAAGTCTGCAGTGAGAGATGTGTTCACAGAAACCGGAGTGTATCGTGTGAACACGGAGTTAGATGAGTGAGTGGTGTTACACTGGATGTAATGAGTGTTGTGGGTAAGGCTGCCTAGATCAATGGTAATAAAGAGGGTTTTTGGTAAGGCCCTCTAGGTTATGGAGTAGAGAAGGATTATTTATAATGTCCGCCATTTAAAAAAAAAAAAAAAAAAAGTGGATTTTTAAGGCCTGCTTGGTTCAAAGTGAATAGACGGGTTCTGGGTGAGGTCCTCTGTGTTCCAGAGAATATACGGGGTTCTGGGTCAAACGCTCCATCTTAGCTAGACCCATTAGATGAGACATGGGTAAGGGGAGATAATTTGAGGGTTCATGGTAAGGCCCTCTAGTAGAGAGCTGGGTATGGGCAGAATTTGGGGGTTCATGGTAAGGCCCTCTAGTAGAGAGCTGGGTAAGGGCAGAATTTGAGGGTTCATGGTAAGGCCCTCTAGTAGAGAGCTGGGTAAGGGCAGAGAATTTGAGGGATCATGGTAAGGCCCTCTACTAGAGAGAAGAGTAAGGGCAGATGATTTGTGTTCATAATAAGGCCCTTTAGTTGACAGAGATTGAGGGATCATGGTAAGGCCCTCTAGTAGAGAGCTAGGTAAGGGCAGAATTTGAGGGTTGATGGTAAGACCCTCTAGCAGGGAGATGGGTAAGGGAAGAGAATTTGAGGGTTCATGGTAAGGCCCTCTAGTTGCCTGTGCTTTACCAGTAAGGTGCATGCCTTGAATGTCTTATTCTTCATGATTCCAATGGGACGGCCATCTGCAGAACAGAGTAGCTGTGAGGACCTCATCTAGTCTATCAGACTAAGGGAATGGATTTTTTTTTTTTTTAAACTGGTGCATTTAACTCCCTTGATACACCACACTTCGTTTTGGCTCAGCACATGGAGTCGCCAGGCTACGCCAATGGGTTCCGGTCTTGGCCAGGTCTTATGGTAAGGTAGCAGTTACAGGTAAAGTGGTAAAATGGAGATGGTTATTAACTATCTTGGATCTAAGTAGCAGTTTGGGGCAGGGGAGAGATGTGGCACCGTGGTTTAAATACTCAGTTACCTAATCTGTTCCTTAAGTAGATAGTTTGGGGTGGGGTTAAAGTCAGGACTGGCTGTGTATGAACTCAGTGGGTGCTCTTAGCCTCTTGTGCCCATGTTTGTTAATGTGAGGGTGTGGATGGTTGTTTGTAGCTTACCCGAGTGTGCTTGAGAGAGAGAGAGAGGGAGTGTGAATGAATGGGAGTGAGAGAACATGGTGACACTCCATGGGTCCATGGGCTTTTCAATGTTAGTGGTCCTGCAAACGGGTGGATTGTATTGTAAACTTTATGCTTTTACACTTAAGGCAAGGATATCCGAAATGATTTGGATAAAATTGTTTTTGTAAAATGATTTCCACTGGTGTTCTATTATGCCAGGCTTAAGTTACCTAGTTATGCCTGAGGGTTGTATAGGAGGCAGCATGGTATAAAACTGTTACCCATTTACTCTTCCTTCAGCTATTGCAGCTAAAATTGTAGTCTACAGTCCACATCTTCAATCAGCAGCATTTATGGACTTAAAAGTGAATCAAGCAGCGTAGCTGTACTACATGAACCCCATTGTGCCCCACAGCTTTGGGCCTCTAAAATGGCTGTGAACAGCCTCAATGAGGTTCTTGCAAATTTTTTGGAAGTTTACCGACTTGGCTGTTTAGCTGCCTCTAATTTGGAATTTCTGAATTTGCCCATTTGGTGTTGTTTTATTTTGTGAATATATTTGGCTGTCCGTCCTGCTGGTATTAGGTTGGCACTTTTGCAAGATAAAAGGCAGGTACACACCTAAACCTGACCCAGAACCGACTGTGATGTTGCTGCTTCGGCGTTGGTAGATAACAACTCAAAAGAAATCTAAAAAGCATTAGCCTTTTAAGATCGACACCCAAACTGACTATACAGGTACTCGCTGTTTTATGAGGATATGTTCAGACAATTCCATCGTAAGTTGAGTTTAATATATCGTAGCATAGCCTAACTAAAATACAACCACAGCTTTCTCTCTACACCAGCGCTCTTAACTTCCGCCGTGTGCCTCCCTATGTCAGTGTTACTCAGTCCTGGTCCTGGCGCCCCACCACTCTGCATGTTTTAGTATTCTTCCCCCCTCCAACACCCCTGCTCCAACTACTCAGCTCATCTCATTAACAAGCCTGTTATTGAGTTAAAGTGGGTGTGTTTCAACAGAAGCACTAAATTGTGCAGAGCGATGGGGCACCAGGACCGGGATTGAGAAAAACTACCCCATGTCATGCACTGCTGACTGCCTCATCGGAATCTGGAAGAGTGCTCTGTACTGGCAGTAGCATGGTGTATCGCTTGTCTGGGAACTTCAAAGTTAAGAGCACAATCTATGCTGAATGTGTATTTGTTTGGTTATTTCCGATTAATCCCATCGTATAGTCGATAGATCTTAAAGTTGGGAGTACCTGTACAAGTACCTGTCGCAGGATCGATTTCTTCCTGTGTTGAGGGTAAGCGTTCTGAAGCCTCTTGATCAGGGCAGCCATAAATCAGTAGCTTGGTTGCGTATTAGTTTGCAAATTCATCGCTGCCTTGATGCAGATAAAATGCCTAAAACCTGCCTGTGCTGATTTTTGCACCGTGAGGTAAGAGTGCCTCGAGGTAAGAAATCTCCCAAACAATACTGAAGCGCTCGTTCGTCCCGCTCACAATCTGTTTTCTTCTCTCGCTTTTTCACTCCTTTCCTCCCTCCATTTTCTCTCTCTCTCTCTTGCACGTTACTCCTCCACAGCTGCCTACAAGCATGCAGATGGTAAGAAGATCGATGGGCGGAGAGTTCTCGTGGATGTAGAGCGAGGTCGCACTGTGAAAGGATGGCACCCCCGTCGATTGGGTGAGGAGCTGCACCCTGTATGAGGGGCAAAAAGGGCGAGGAATAGAAATTTCTCTGTGTAACATGTTTTGTTCCTAGGTGGTGGATTGGGTGGGACTAGGAGGGGTGGAGCTGATGTTAATATCAAGCACTCTGGTAGAGACGACGCCTCTCGCTATGATGATCGACCCATTGGGGGGTGAGTAGATCCCATATAGCACTTAACTGAGACCATATCAAAGGGCTTTTTCTTTATAACTATATTGTCCTGATGGGTTTAGTATCGGTGTGTTATGAGCTGATCAAGGTGCCTTTTCTTTCTCTTGCAGGGATCGGGATCGGGACAGGGAGCGGCGCGAGCGCAGCCGAGAACGCGACCGGGACAAGGAGCGCGGCGAACGCAGGCGCTCTCGGTCGAGGGAGAGGCGTCGGCGCACCCGTTCTCGGGAGCGTGAGAGACCCGTGGCGGGTGCCGTGGAGGAACCTGCAGGCCGGCGTAGGGAGAGGGACAGGGAGAGGGGCGAGGGAGAAGCCAAGCCTCGGGAGAGAAGTCGAGAACGCGAGCGAGACCGCGATCGCAAGAGGAGGAGTAGGAGCAGGGACAGGAGGAGGGACCGGGAAAGAGGGAAGGGTGCTGAGGGTGGCGAAGAGGGCGCAGGCGGCATGACCGACGGCGTGATGGCAGAGGGAGGAGAGAGGGGGCTGGACGAGTCTGTCGGGGGCGAGCCAGGACGAGGGGAGGAGGGAGCACCGGAGGGAGAAGAGCGGAGCCGGGACAGGGAGCGAGATCGGGACAGGGACCGGGACAGGAAGCGCAGTCATAGGGATAAAGATAGAGACCGGGATCGAGAACGCAGGAGGGACAGGGATAGAGACCGAGATCGCGAGCACAAGCGGGACAGGGGCGACCGGGAGCGCAGAGAGGACCGACATGCGTCTATGCTGCCCCCTATGGGTGATCATGAGGGTATAGGGAATGGAGGAGAGGACGGGGATGAGTCGCTGCCCCCGCAGCCCGAGGAAGGATCTCAGGATGGCATGAGAGCCATGATGATGGATCAGGACTCGATGCAGTCTGGAGAAGGCTATGCTTCTAATGAGAACGGCTACAAAATGGAGGCTCAGGGTGAAGAATATTAAGGGTCTTTCGAGAACACGCCGTTCCTTTACTCACGACGCGATTAAGGATAAACTCGGTATCATACTGTTAGAACCTGCTTTGTCCACTGATGCATCGTTTGGTCTAAAATAGTAACATTTTTGTTTTTTGATTTGTTTGATGCGGAATAGGACTGGCAAGATGACCCATAAAACAGTGCGTTTAATAAGTACCCTATTCGTTTCACACTCTACCTGTTGTCACCTTCATAATTGAATATTAAATGAACCTTTGGGGGGGCGGGGGGTGTTATAATCGTTTGCAAGCGTTCTTGGAGGGGTAAGATGTATCTAAGCTTTATTGGCTCCTGAGTGCGTCGTCATCCCAGAGGCTCCATGTACAGTCCTGTGATCCTTTTCCTTTTGTCAAAGGTGTGCTTCTAATCGATCGTTGCCATGGGTTCACGACAGATCGCTCTTATTCTTTTGTAATTAGCCTTTTTTTTTGTTTGAAGAGTATGTGAACCTCTCCGTCAGAACGTGTGTTGAGGTTCTGTTTTGCGTGTTGGTTCGCTTCAATAAATACGCTTTTTTTAATGAATTGTGCGTCACTTGTTGCCTTCAAGTTAGCGTTTAATCGCCTCACATTGATTTTTCTTGTTTCACTCTAAGTTGTGTACAATCTTATTTCGGTTAGTGCGATTACATGCACTTAATCGTGTAACTGCAGAAGTTGGACTTAGTCAGTTATCCAATACTTCACATGAATTTGGGTAATCAGATACTGGGACAAGCCTGGGTTTATGCGAGTCTGCTAATAAATAAATGTGGGGCCCGAGTGCTGAGCGGATGGTGCAGAAAGCTGGACACAGGTAGCGGTTGGTATAGATCTGGAATGCATCATGTACCAAAATATAAGAAAGAATGGCTACCCAGCGTCAAACATGAAAGAAACATTAATCAATAATTCACCAGGAGATATCTTGAAGTACCTGAAGAAAAGAAAACCCAATAAATATACACATACACACTCTGGTCACTTTATTAGGTACATTTGTTCGACTGCTAGTTAGTCATTAATATGAACGGAGCATTGTTTAATCGCCACAGGCTGTTTTCGGTCAAGCTATTTATGACCACAGTTTATAAGTTTAAAAGCTTTTGTCACGCTTAGATAATATTGAATAAATAATATATAACTGGGGGTGCAGATTTGGTTTGAATTCATTCCTAAAAATACGGTATTCAATTAAACAAATCGAATTATTAACCGAAAGCGCGTTTAATGCTAACGTAGTTAAAACTACAAATACAGCGACTCCTTGCAGTGCCGCCTTGAGCAGCCCAGCCAATCACATCGCGCCATTCTTCCTGCGTCATCCACGACGTTCTTTGATGCGAGCCGCTTGACCCACACGACCGTTTATAAACCGTCGGACAGCGGCTGCTCTGACAGGATTTTAAATGGTGATTAGATTCGATTCGCTCTGTTGATAGAAAGGATTTAAAATAACACACTAACCGTGTCCATAGAGAGGGAGCGAAAAGTAGCGGGACAGAACACGGTTTTTACCGCAGCACCGAATCCGGAGAGGCGCTAATGATGTCATCATATTATCATCCGGGGAAGGAGGCGGACATGGCGGAGCCGCTGTGCCTAGAGAGAGGTAATGGATCTTTGACACTATTAATAGGGAAATAAATCAGATATATAAATACAGAGATGATGGAAAACCGTCAATACACGATTTAAGCTGTGCAGCAGTGTTTTAAGGTCATGGCATCATTGTTTTTCGCACTTAGACGTCAAACATAAGTGTCCATGCTATAGGTCTTTTGTTTTTGTCCAGAACACAGCTGGTAAGCTGCTAATAAGACCTTGCATCTGCACAGTAATCCGTACTTGTTGGTATATAACGTGCAAACTTCTTACAAACGTGCACAGGTGAAAAGCCTCTTCCCACCGAGAGCCTATTTCTCCTATTTCTAGAGCAACAAAGGCCAATTTTCAGAAAAAGGTAACTGACCAGCATAGACAAATAAGTTAATAATTAATGTAAGAAAAATCATAACCAATGGGCCTTTATGCAGATATTATAGAGCTCTACTGAATACAGTATTGTGATATAAAGCGTCTCATCTGATTGGGGCTGTCATTCCTAATATTTCCACAGGGTGTCGCCAAATCCCATTTTTCTAAAATGCTGTGTATGTGTGGACGCGTGGGTTACAGCTGCTGTTCTGTCAATATACTGAGATATACTGTCAATATACTTGGTGAGACCAGCCCCCCAAAAGTGTCCTGCATTCCAGACGTCTGATGTTCCTACTGTCTCTCTCTGGGTTTAGATGTGTGCAGGGTGATTGAGTTGCTGGACCGGCTGCAGAGGAGTGGCGAGCTACCTCCTCCTAAACTGCAGGCACTCCAGAGGGTGCTGCAGAGCAAATTTTGTGCTGCCATCAGGGAGGTGGGTCCTTACACACCGGTACCTAACATGCTGGTTCTCTTTTCATATCAGTTCCGATTAAACGGAGCACACTGCATACAGGTAATCGCTGTTTAACGTCCAGCCGATCTGGACTAGAGACTCTCCTACATCGGTTGATGTGTTTAGAGACTTTTTTGCGTAAGTTATTCGTGCTTGTGTGGATGACTTTGTGTGTTAGAGGGCACAGGGTGTAAACTTACTTCAAATGGGGATCCTGTTTCCAGCCCCAGTAGTACCTTTAGGGGTCGCTATTCTGCCTCTAGACATCACTGCTGGGACTTGAACCAGGTCGTCGTCTTTGTTGCCCCTGTGCCACCTGGGTGCCCCCAAACCAATGTAACATGTTTTAACATGACATGCTGCCATTTCAGCAAACCCGCAGTGTGTCCTGCTTCGTCTCTACCCTGCTGGACGGTCCTGTTTAGCCACTGATAAACTGTAAGCAGTGACTAGGGGGGAGTTTGTGTGATGAATGCAGGGATGATGTCACTCTCTCTCCTCCCACACTTTCACAATGACCTGCTGGTTTTCCACTCGCTTCCTCACGTTCCTACCTCACCGACCTTAAGCTCACCGGGACTCTCACTGGCTCTGACAGCACCTCCTGCTCCAGCTTCTGTTCGGGCTTGGGTCGATGGTCTGGGTTATTGAATAAGATTTTATTCCAGTTCTTCATGTGCTGGAGGAAATCTGTTTCAGAAGGGTCAAAAAGTGGTTCATCATCAATACAAGATCTTGGGGGAGGGAAAAATTTATGTAACTCTGGACACAACTGCTTCTGCAATTCCCCAAGATCTGATTTGATCCACTGCACAAAGTCTCCTCCAGCACCTCCCAAAGATTCTCAATGGGGTTCAGCTCTCAATGTGGTGGCCAATCCATGTGTGGAAATGATGGCTCATGCTGCCTGAACCACTCTTTCCCAATCTGACCCTCCTGAAACAGATGAACATCTTTTCCACCACCACAGGATGTGTCTTTTGTTTTATTTGCTTTATTTTTTATACGCTGACTGGCCAAAAAAAGGGCACACACTCTAATATTTTGTTATTTTAGCTATTTTATTTATTTAGTTTTGTAAGGCCCTGCCATTATCGACCCAAGCCTACCTCAGAGTTACACACTCTACACGTGACTGTGTCGTGCACTGCGATCGGATTACTCCTGCACTTTTTATTTCACTTTAGTAGGGTGTATCGATGCCTTGCCATGCAAAAATGGGACGACGTGCATCGTCGACTTGGATAATGCGTTCTTGTTTTTCACCCTGTCTAATGCAGTTGCAATTTTTGAACACTGGATGGCGTTCTCAGTTTTCTCATCCTAATTTCTTTAACTTCCAGGGGACTAAAGATCCTTCTCGTTTACATTTTTACACAAGTACACTATTTTGAATTATTCTTCGGAACTAAAAAAGGGATGTTTTCTGAAGACTTGTACAAGAAAATGTGCATCATTTTGCACTGCTTACACTTCAGAAAAAAAGTCTTTTATCAAATGTGAAATCGCTAATCGTGAGAATATCGAGTCGGGCACTCCGTATCGGGAATCGAATCGTGAGCAGAGGGTATCGTTACACCCCTACGCTTTAGCGTTCCCTCCTTTACACAGTCTCACATTAACACACTTCTGCTAGCGGAGCTTCTTTGAGTATGATCCGCTCTCCTTTACTCTCTGCTAGGTGTATGAACAGCTGTATGACACCCTGGACATTGTCGGTGGGCCTGAGGTGCGAGCTCAGGCTACTGCTAAGGTAGGTCTTACTCTGCTAGGTACAGCTCCGCTCCCAACAGTGTTTATAATGTAGTGGAAGCCGGATTGTATTGCTGCCTATGGGAAAAATATTGCTGGCTCGAATTTGACCCTTAAGTTTTTCAGTCAGTGAAATCACTGATGGATGTTCAAACTGAACTCAACAAAAAAAGCTGATGGAGAATTAAGGAAGGGAAAAACCATGCTGTGCACGGAAATAAAGATGATGGTCCTTGGCAGCATTTATGCTTATCCGTAACCTCCGTCATCTCCAGGCCACAGTTGCTGCTTTCGCGGCGAGTGAAGGCCACGCCCACCCACGGGTGGTGGAGCTGCCCAAGACGGATGAGGGGCTGGGCTTCAACATCATGGGGGGAAAGGAGCAGAACTCGCCTATCTACATCTCCAGGGTGATTCCAGGGGGCGTGGCCGACCGACAGGGCGGCCTGAAGAGGGGCGACCAGCTGCTGTCTGTCAACGGAGTGGTAGGAAGAGTGATGCTAGTATTGCACTAAGTAACATGCTACTGTACTAACATCTAAGGTCACGTTTCCGTAGCGACCATAGTGTTCTCTACAGTGGCTGTGTGCTTTAGGTGTATTATTAGCTTAACCTGCTTCGTAACACAGTGTGTAGAAAAGTGTAACTGTATGTGAGCATCATCTGTGGATTGGTTTTGTTTATACATCAGTTTTTCGTTCTGACCTTAATCTGATGGTTGAGACTCGTTCTCAGACCAAAACCACTGACACGTTGCCAAGTAACGGCAATAACCCTAATAAATAATTCAATTCTGTCATTTAATTCATCAGGATTTTTCGTTTTAGTCCTTTTTCCTTCCACCTCTGCTTATTTGAAGTGGACTGTGTGCTGTTTTTGTTGAGTGTTTTTGTCCCTCCACGAGTCATCACTCCTGTGTGTATGCAGAGCGTGGAGGGTGAGCACCACGAGAAGGCTGTGGAGCTGCTAAAGGCGGCACAGGGCTCGGTCAAACTGGTGGTGCGCTACACCCCCAAGGTCCTCGAGGAGATGGAGGCCCGGTTCGAGAAGCTCCGCAGCGCTCGGCGACGCCAGCAACACACCAGCCACTCGTGAGTGTTTCCCCCTTCAGCAGCCTGGTAATCAGGGGTCCTATTCAGAAAGGTTCTTGCTGCTAAGAGTGGGCTCCTGGTGACCAAGTGTGGGCGTTTCCCTCTTAAAGTTAGGGGTAGATTGTAGAAAGATAAAAGGAGCTAGAAGAGCTCCTAAGGTGAATAGAAGTAAGGAGGAGGAGAAAATGGAGGAAAGACGACAAGACGGACCTCAAAACGTGTCATACCTGGCAACCCGGTCAGCCTCGCTTCCTCACTAAGATGAAAGTTTTTGTCTTTTCGCCCAGTTGCTCTGAGATGGCGTCTCAGAATCGTTATGAATACCATCCCTGATGTTTATTTACCAGGATTTGGGTCGGATAGCATTCTGCTCTACAGGTTCAGATCTACAAGCCATATTTGCATAGCTTTGTAGGATTGGTATGGAATGTAGGTTTGGGGTTTTTTGTCTTTAAAATGAAAGAAAAATCATATTTCGTCCAGTAAGGTATTTTTTCTAGTTGCAGTGGTGAGTCATTTAGACTTTATTAGCCTGTCTGAATGGTTGGCTTTTACTAATCCTAACATGCTCCAGGTTGCCATATATTCTGTTTACATAACCGAATGCATCTTCCTGCTGTTATTTCCTCATTCACAGGTCGTTAGAGTCTCGGGGTTAGCCGGACAGCCTCTGGTTAGACGGTTCGTCCCTCGGCCCTCCAGTGGAAGCGCCGCGGCACTGCCGGGGAGAGCGGCACAGACTCGCTAGAGAGATCATTTATGTTAGTGGATCGTTCCAAAAACAGTAGACCTCAAATGTCCTTTCTATCCACACTTTATCCCACATCTGTAGGGAGAGGCTGCATACCGTGTCCTGTACGATCGTGATTTGTAGCGTGTGTGTGTCTGTGTGTGACGTTGTGTTCATGCTGTGTGGTGTTGCTAAAGAAAATGGACCGACCGTATAGCAGAAAGCTGGTAGGAATAGAGATCGGAAGCCTGCAGTTATTCTTCTTTAAGGGCTCTGTGTGTGTGTGTGTGTGTGTGTGAGTTAGTGTGTGTTTGTTTCAGGTTTTAGCGAGTGTTTGACGAGCCCGAAGTATCTGCTGATCTCACACGGCTCCCACAAAGCATTCGATCGATACCAAGTGACAGGAAGCTCAGTTATGAAGGGACATGACCGAGAACGTGATCTTTATGACGTCAGACTTTTTCTCTTGCCCAAAGAGTCAGTAGGATGAAACGACTAATTGATTAAGGAAGTGTGTGTGTGTGTGTGTGTGTGTGTGTGTGTGTGTGTGTGTGTGTGTGTGTGTGTGTGTGTGTGTGTGTGTGTGTGTGTGCGTGCACCTATACCGCTCGTGTCATGAGTGTTTCTGTTGACAGGGGGTCTCTGTGTTATCTGTGAATCTGAGCTGCTGGTCATGTCTATTTACATTTTCATGACCTCGTATTTATTTAATTATTTCTTCATACATTCCTATAATAAAACCTACAGTGTTATCTAAAAGCGTCTTCATTTTAAGTCTGACATAAACCCAATTTTTAACTGACCAGGCCCACGCTCGTTTCAGTAAGCCTCGCTTAAGTTAGCCAGGCAGCTCCACTCATAAAATCTGTTTTATTAGCAGTCTGTTCCCACTAATTCAAGCCAGGCTTTGGTAAGCCACTGCCTTTATAAAGCCTCGGCAATTCGTTTCAGACCTAAAGAGTCAGAAATATGAATTGTAGTTTGCTTTATTTTTATACACTGCCTGGCCAAAAAGATCACACACACACCAATATTTCGTTGGCCCGCTTTTTCCACGAGCTTCTACAATGTCACAACATTTATTTCTGGCCAGAGTTGCATTCGTTTTCTCCAAGATCTTGTATTGATGATGGGAGATTTGTCCCACTGCATAAAGTCTCCTCCAGCACATCCCAAAGATTCCCAATGGGGTTCAGCTCTGGACTCTGTGGTGGACAATCCATGTGTGGTAATAATGGCTCATGCTCCCTGAACCACTCTTTTCCAATCTGACCCTTCTGAAGCAGATGAACATCTTTTCCACGACCACAGGATGTGTCTTTGGACATATTTAATAAATGGGAAGCTACTCACTGCATCGGTTAGGGTTAAAGAACTCGTCTCCAGCTGAAACATCATCACCAATGCAGGAATTATCCGATGGGAGGCTCTTTTTTAACTATTTGCCTATCTGCTTGGTTAAATCCAGATGGTGACCTTTTTGTTTTGGCCGGGCAGTGTATAAAAGCTTGTATTTAGTGATACTCAGTTAAAAGAGGACATAAGGAACTAAAAATGTACTTTAGGTACAAATAAACGTTGTATTGGTGTTAGGTGGTGTCTAAGTGGAAGTCTAGATCCAGAATAGTATGTATCAGCACATGTAGAAATTTCATCTGAATTATGTTTCAATAAAAAGAAGAAATTAAAATGTGTGCCAGTGTAACGGACTGACAGGGAACGTGTAATTTGAAGATCTAAATCAAAATGTAAAAAACATTGGTTTGTTTTTGGAAATGTAAGTACATAAAAATAAGTATGATATTTTAATAAATTTCAAAACATTAAGTACAGTACTAAAAATAATATTCAAATGGAATGGGCTCCATCGACAGCTATTTATTGGATGGTACTGAGTGTTGGTCCTGGACGCTGTTTGATCCAGTTGAGGGTTGCTGAGGACCGGGGCCTGTCTGGCAGCACAGGGTGAAAGGCAGGAGCCAATCCTGGACAGGGCATGTGCACATACACTCATTGACCTACTCAGACTGAGACTCCTCAAGAGATTCCAGACGTCCTAACGCATGTCCTTGGAATGTGGGAGGAAACCCAGCAGACATGGGGAGAACATGCAAACAACACAGACAGTGGATGTGCCGGGACTTGAACGCGAATTTGTCTCAGGAGCTAACCACTAAACCGCCGTGCTGCTTTAATATGTCAAAAGTCATATGGTCATAACAATCAGTGGCACCTATAGTACTTATTTTCTCTATATTATTATATATATATATATATATTAATTATTATATTTTTAGATATGTTCTCTCTTTTAATATTCATTTAGGTTTATTGCTATAAACGTATTAATTAGATAACTTAGTTTAATACTTACATGTATCATCTAAGCCACCCAAGAAGGTTGAGACCCTTTTGAGTGTTGGTCCACCCAAGGTTTCTTCCTTATTACTTAAAGGGTGTTTCTCCTTGCCATTGTCGCCCTAGGCTTGCTCAATCTGGGATTGGCCTTAGATATTAGAAGATAATATACAATTATAAAGCTACTTTGAGACAATGCTCCATTTTAAATAGTGCTATAGAAATAAATCTGACTTTGACTATAGTGAACAGTTCTTTGCCTCATTTCTTTCTACCTACAATGTGTTTAATTGATATTTTCAATTCACTTTGAGTGGACTCACCCACTTGGTTGTACTTTACTAATTTCCTTAAGCTAAGATTAAGGCAGCAATTTCAAGAGTCCATTTTTTGCAGACGTGTTATTAATGTTTATACATCGTTGCCTTGGTGCAGCCATAACAAGCGCTGCTTTGGTTTGTTCTGATAGGTTGTCTGCGGTTTATTTTGGGTAGTGGTATTTGTTGAAATTGTTTTCACTAGCTATGCGTGTCCGCCATGGATGTCATTAATCACGTCGATATGCCATAAAGTATTGGGACGGGTTTGGTACTCAGATGTATATTGGAGAGACGGATGCATTTACGCTGGCTTAATTTGTGGCTCCAGTGCGCCTCAGATTTCCTGATGTGGTTTGAGCAATCTTACATAAATGGCTCATGGGTGCACTTACACATCATTTTTAAGTGCCTTATCCTGATACAATCCGGATGCTCAAGATGCCACGAGTGGTCACGTTGTGTACTTGTTCTAAATATGCGTGAGATTTATTCTACATACACATAGAAATAGTAGCCATGTTTGATGACCTGTCAAAAGCTAGGTGAAACGTGTTCATTCTGAATTTGCTGATTATTTAAGGTGTAAGTACAGGAACTTACAGAACGGTTTTCTTCACTAAATTTGGCAGACAGGAGGGAGAAGGGATTATGAGGACTGAGGGGAGGAGATAAAGGAACGCGAATGCATTAATGCTAAGTAATGCTGATTCATGCAAAGTATCTTAATGCAAAGCTCTTCTTGGTGTAAGGATTATGGAGGCCCCAGGATGCACGAGTTTCTTCTAACGGAACACCAAAGATGATGGACGGCCCTTCCATTGTATGGGAAGCTGAATTCATCTAACATCCAAAACAGCCAAAATGCTGAGCAGATTTTAGACCGAATACAGGCGCTTCAGCAGATTTCCACCAGGAGGCAGTGCAGCAGAACAAATGAGTAGTGAATTAGGTCTCTGGTGGCTGATATCGATCGGTTTTACTGTAGGATCCCTCCTGGGTGTAATCTGTTTGTTATGGTTTAGATGGGTTGAAGATTTGGTCGTAAATCTGGAGCTCTGAGGATGGACTGGATTGTTTGGTTAGACAAATCAGAGCAGAATCTAAAAGCTGAATGTGAATATGACTTTGTGTGAGAAAGCACGTATAAGACCCTGAGCAAGGCCCTTGAACTTGCTTAGATTGCAAAGACTGTACCAATTGTAAGTGGCTCTGTGTAAGGGTGTGTGCCAAATGACATCGTGTAAATGTTAAATTTGATTATTGTGCTGGAGAATGTTAAACTTTTCATAGGTCTTTAATTGGGTTGGATTGACTGAAAGCTCGAGCAGATTTGTTCATCATGTTCATACTCTTCAAATTGGAGGGGAAGTGCTCAGGCCTTGTGGATTGAGGCATGGTCATCTTGGAGACAGGATCAAAATCTTTTCATCGTACTGATCTTACATCGTACATGTAATTGTAAACATACAACACCTGATAAGTTTGTAGTGTAGCCGGAGACCTCCTTGCTCTTCTAAATTAGAAGCTCTGGTTGTGCTGACTTCAAGCTGAGTGAGCCACTGAATCATCTGGATACACTTTGCTTAAAAGTGCACTTAGAACACTCTTCCTGGATTATATGTGGTTTTAAGAGGAAGCACTCTGAGCGCCAGCCTGCGATATAGCTTACCTGAGATCTTCCCGTTGATGAGGGGAGGATGCTGACCTCAGAAGACCTACAGACTCTTAAATGTATCTGTCCTGACAAAGCTCTTGGCCATAAGTGATAGACCAGTTCTGAAATCATAAGAGTTGTAAACCCAGAAGCTAATGGATGTCAGGAGCGCTTAGATAGCTTGTACAAGGAACGGTAAATTAGCTTTTCTATTGGAGGCTCTTTTAGAACTTCAGTGGAACCTGTCTCTTCAAAGGCGATACCTGAAATCTTGGCGGAAATCATGCCAGCGACCCTTCAGTCTCATCATACAGATTGCGGTTTAGAAAGCTGCACGTGAGATTTGTTTAGTCATGCTGAGCTGTCCATTTCGACGTCTGGATGTAACACTCTGTTCTCATAGTACACTGGTTCCCAACCTTCTTCCTTGGAGCCCCGTCTATGAGTATCTAAGAATAGTTGCACCCCACACACACAGATCAAAAGAATAAAGTGATTCTTGATTCGTCTATCCAGGGAACCTGGACCAGAGGTACTGTCTTTAGTTGCCTCCTTCCTCACAAGACCCAGCTCAGTGTTTCCTCTCAACTGTTGTTGCTCTGCTCAGCCTTGCCTTTGCCCCATGGTGTCAGAAGCAGTGTGGATATGGATACACACATTTCCTTCCACCTGTTTCCTTCACATATTTTTCTGCCAAAATACACCTTGCAGGGTTTTCATTTTGAGAACCCAAACTACAGCAGAGGGAGAATAATGTTCGTGTGGGATCACAAAATATCCACAATTCACCACATGCATTTGTTTTTATTCTTCGAAAAGCCGAATATGTTATTAATGAAGGTCCAGTATTAAGATATTTTCTGTGTTGCCTGTATTCGCTTAGGATTTCAGAAAGCATTAATAAAATATTAACCGAAGCACTGGCGTCAAGTGTGTCTTGTGAGATGGAGAGCTGAGAGACTGTGGGCATGAAGCTGCATGTGCTGTTTGAGTGTCAGTGTGATATGCAAGGGATTGTGGGTAAACTGCCATGTGTTTAAGCAGGAAAGACAGGAGGGAGAGTGTGTGGGAGAGTGATTTTGCTGAACAGGCAGTTGACTTCACACAGAGACAGCCTGAGGAGGACAGGACTAGAGGGACTGTAGCGATTGTAGGGTATTCCAGTCGACAAATCAATGCAGTACAGGAGGGAGAAAAGGGCGTGGCTGGTGGAATTGAGATTGTGCAAAATTGTAAGCTTCTCGCAAATTAACCTCTGATTCCGTACGAGTGTTTGCCCGGCCCTGCTCTTCTGCTCCTTCCGCCCACCTGCTCTGTGGATCTCCAACTCTCCTCCCCCTCCATCTGAAACGGCACATTGCCAGACAGACAGTGTGACAGAGAGTGA
Source organism: Ancistrus triradiatus (assembly GCA_025084515.1). NCBI lineage: Eukaryota > Metazoa > Chordata > Actinopteri > Siluriformes > Loricariidae > Ancistrus > Ancistrus triradiatus. The sequence continues at coordinate 270,543 of JAJAGP010000666.1, read as the reverse complement.
AAGCTAGCACGTATAAAGAAAATGTCACAAAAAGAATGGGGAAAAACTGATTAAGATATGCCATTATTTTTAAAAATTGCATCCCCTGAGACAAATATGAACCCAAATGAACACGCCTGAGCAGGCGAAGTGTGGCTAGAGGACATGTTGTGTGCTTTGCTAGGAATAATTGCACAAATGACAACACATGCAAATTACCAATATGTAAATGAGATTTTGTGCATATTGTTCTCAATTATCACATTACTTCAGATCTTAAACCAGGGTTCCTACATAATTATCTGAAATAGCCCATGAAATAGCCCATGAGTTTTTAGATAGGGTGGCATGGTGGCTCGGTGGGTAGCACTGTCACCTCACAGCGAGAAGGTCCTGGGTTCCCAGGTGGAGTGGCCAATGTCCTTTACTCTGGGTGCTCTGGTTTCCGTCCAAAGACATGCTTTAGTTTAATTGATTGAGCTGAAGTGGCCCTAGTGTGTGAGTTTGTGTATGGATGTGTGAGTATGTGAGCCTTAAACAGGGTTGGCACCCTGTCTAGGATTGTTCCTGCCAGAGCCCTGTGCCGCCAGCTAGGTACCAGCTCTCCTGCGACCCTGTTCAGGATGAAGTGGATACGAAAGCGGATGAACGAATGGTTAATTTAGGGACTATTAAACATGCAACAACAGGTAGCGATAAGTTACTGTACAGGACTATTGACCAGAGCGCTAAGGGTTTAAGTCCCACCTCCATAGGCACTGAAAGAAAGATGCTGCCAGATCTGATGCAAGTGTTGCCAACTTTTTTCATAGTAAAGTAGCTAAGCCTGCTTAGTTGTGACCTCATCATGTCGTATCTACATGCTACCTAGTATCAGATAAGTCCTTTACGTTCTCTCTTACCCTCTGACCAGGATAAGGACCAAACCTAAGTCGCTAGGTTTGTCGGTTGTCACTGTTTTGAAAATAACTCTGGTCTGAATAGTCGCTAAATCTAGCGACAAACGAGGATTCCTCCTAGAGCTGGCCGCCCCACCAAACTAAGTAATCAGGGGAGAAGGGTCATGAGTAAGAGAGGTGACCAAGAAGTCAATGGTCACTCTGGCTGAGCTCCAGAGATCCTGTGTGCAGATGGGAGAAACTTCCAGAAGGTCAACCATCACTGCAGCACTCTGCCAATCTGGGCTAAATGGCAGAGTGGCCACACAGAAGAATCTCCTCAGTAAAACACACATGAAATCCTGTATGGAGTTTGCAAAAAAGCAAAGCCCAATAATTAGCCCAATACTTATGCATATTCGGAAGACGAAACTTTAAAGATACTGTTAACAAATCAGATTATTGTGGTTGTTAACAGAAGATCTGTGCGGTATTTGTCTGCATCTATATATTGGCCTGGATCTGAGATAAGCCACACAAAGCTTATTGACTGCTAGAGGTCAAGGATCATGCCATTCCATTGCGAGTTATGACGTGCTAAATCAGACCGTTCTCTTAGAGCCCAGCCGTCCTGGGTTCAGTAATGACGTGTGGGCCGTGCAATAAATCAAACCATCTAGAAGCATCCACAGCCTTGAGGAAGATCATTTTGGTGAAAAATCTCACACTTGATCCAAAGGTACACAACGATTTGTTAGCTGAGGTTTAGCTCAAAACTACAAAGCAGTGCATCCTTTCCCTTCAGTGTCACCTCTAAATACAATACCATGAAGGTCTGAACGTCTAAAGCTGGAACAAAGCTTACCAAGAACATCTCACGGGAATGTACAGACACCTCCTAGTCCTGATTGATTAGATATTGGTCCGGATTGGTCCACTTGTATATCTTAATTGTTATTGGTTATTGTAGGTCGATATTTTATTAACAGCTGGGAACATCACCATGTATAACAGAAAGTGTGAAAAAGCACTCACCCCATCTTTAAGAAATTTCAGACAGACTTGTCTTACTGTCATTAACCAGTACCATACATATAAGTATTTAATAGTGTTTGGTGTCTAACAATTGAATGTTTTTAATTAAACATGCAGTACTAAAGTGCAAAAGTCTTAGGCCACTATTAAATCAGATATATCATTGTTTTAGCAATTTTGTAGATCATATATAATTATGTTTCAGTCTCAGTTGGAATACAACCAGAAAATACAGAAAATGTGTATAAAAAAACTTCTGTAGGCTACAGTGGTAAGCATTTAGTGTTTCCTCCCCTTACACTTGAGCAGTAGCAGAATCTGGCAGCTTCTTCAGGATGCCAAGTTGACCCTTCTACAGTCTGAAGAAGCTTGATCACGAATGGTCTTCTTGGAAGGGTATCAGCCAAGAAACCACTTTTTCAGGGTGGTCATACTAAATACTGACTGTTGCCTGCAGAAGCCATTTTGCTCTGAAATGTGTGTTTTTTAAATTCCGTGTACGTATTTCCCGTGTTTCTTTTTGTATCTTAATAAAGATACAGAGAAATAATTATATATGATCATTACACCGTAACTAAAACAACCTATCTAATGGTGACCTAAAACTTTTGAACAGTACTGCATATAAAGAGCATCAAGGAATACCTACAGAACATGTACAAAATGGTTTATCCCACTAAATGGCCACGTACAGCCATGTTAGGACTGTACCAGTGGTAATGGTTAATAGGTGTTATAGCAGGGAATTCCCGCAATAGCGTGCAAAAAAAAGCTGTATGTAGCTCGTGGCGCTGAGATGGTTAAGTGGCACAGGGTGGAGTCTGGGGGAGAGAGGGGGGCACCAGCTGCCACCTTCCCTTCTGTACAGAGAGAGAGAGACAGGTCGAAAGAGAGAGAGATTGAGAGGGAGGGGACGGGTCTGGCCACTTGATTACTCTGAGGATTACATCGTGCATCGGGAAGCCCCAAATTGACCCAGACACACCTCGAGAGGAAAAAAAGGAAGGACGGACCACCGCTACAGACCCCCATCTGTCGCCTCACTGCGCGCGTTTGCTTGGCGTGTCCTGTGGTCGAGCCGGCAGAATATGGTGATATGACTGTAACCAGGACTGGTTGATGAGATTTCGGCATTTCTGGAGCTCTGGTGAACAGGTGAAGACCCGCACCCGGAGGAAAGTGAAGGGAGCGCCAGGGAGATATCAACACAGATCCAGAGAGGTTTCTGGTTTTCGCGCTCGCTTTGGATTCCTTTCACCCTGGAGGGAAGTAAAGCTGGGAGAGAAAAATAGCATTCTGAAATCACTATTAAAACAGCTCCTTTTGCGCATTCAAAGAGAAAGCATGGTGAACAGGTGCGTTTAGTGCGCACAATGTGGCCACATCCAGACCTGCACGGCTTATAAGACGGACCAGGATTTATTTCTGCAATAAGAAACTCTCCTAAAAACCCCAAACCCCAAACGGATTCATGTGTGTGTTCAGTACCGAGCGCGCGTACACGCACGGCAGCCACCCGAACCAAGCCTGAGCCGAAGCCAGTAAGTACCTACTTATAGGCTAGATACGTGTGTGAGTGTGTGTGCGTGTGCGTGGGTGGCTTGCTTTGCGCGTGTCGTGATCTTGCGCACAGGTTGCAAAATCCTCCCTCTCTGGGTTCTGCGGATGTGTGACCCTCCTCAAAATGCACGATTCTAATCGAGTTCCTCATAAGGAACCCTCAGAATGATCATGGCTGTGTGACAAAAGCTGTCTTTTACGGAATGACCTGTGCATTCTTCAGGTGGTTCTTCAAGTAGAAATGATTACCATCCAAAAAACATACGGCGTGCTGCTGAAGCTTGGGTAAATGAATTCGTCTGTAAAGAGATGCTCGTCTGGAGGATCCTTCACAGAGTCTGGGTACACGATGTGGTTCTGTGAAGAAGCCCACTTAAAATGCTCGAAGGTGAACATTTTAGACAATAAATGATTTTTGAAAACATGCAAATAAATTCCTGTCTAAGAGTATAAACTGTGATGAGGGTGTTGCTGAAGAAATTACACAGGACCCTAGCTTCCACCTAATGGCTTCTTCCCTAATGGGATGTCCATTTCGAAGAAGGTTTAAAGGTCATGGGCAAAGGAGCCTTATGTAAAATGTTCCAAGATGAGCCCATTTAACTGTGAGTGCTCAACAAGAACCGTATGAGCTGCAGCTAAATGGCAAGACAATTATGTTTATAGTCATGTAGGCTAGAAAGGGTTATACCTAGAATCGATAACCATCCAAAGATCCATAGGATACATTTTTCTGTCCTGACGGTGTTGCTTGAGACACTGTATCCTGCAAGCTTTGTGAAAAAAGCCTCCGTCTAGCACCCTAATGGGTTTCTTTCTACAGGGTTGGTCATCTGATGGAACATTTAAGTGGTTGCCAGTGGAATCTAATTCAGTTTTTAGTTGTCAACAGATATCCATTTGAAACAGCACCAAACCTTGATATCTTGCAGCACAAAAGAAAGAAAGGTACAACAGGTTGTTCTGGGGCGAACCCTTTCCAAATGGTTGCAACTAGAGCCTCTTCATTGTGTGTAGTCAAAAAGAACGCTTCCGTATTTAAAGGAAGGATTCTGAGATTTATACGGATAACCATCCAACCATCAGTTCTTCTATTGAAGAAGGACCAATGTGCATGGTCAAGAAGAGCCTTTCTAAAGTAGTATAAAGTAAAGTAGAGTAGTCACACATACTATGCATGTGTGAATTTCTTTCTGTACCACTATTTCTGGGGGCAATCACATGGGTGAGCGGCAATGAAAAACATGAAAATGCTAGATGCACAACAATAGAGTAGAACAACCAGAACTGATCCCAGGTTGAATTCTGAATGTCTTTCCTCGTACTCCATAGGCTTCAGAAATACAGATATATTCCTCTAATATATTACAGTGGGATTTGTACAAAACAGCCAGATGTGGCAGCTCTAGGGGATGGGTGGTAAGAGCCAGCAGCTGAAACTGCAGTTTGTGAAGGTACTGGTTCAAATGCAGGGTAAGGGCTTGGGGTGCATTCACAGATCCCTGCGACCTCTGAATTAGGCCCTCCTCTGCAACCCTGATCAGGATAAGTGGGTGTTGGGGACGCTTCACATTGTAGTTGGATGTGAGGAATCTCTACTTATACAGAGCAACAGAGAAAAAAAGTCAAATTTGCTAATGTTCACCCAAACAAGCATCTACTCCATAACCAGGTACTGGGTTACCGAGGGGCTAATGCTAACGGTACATTTACGTCTGTAAACGTAATGCTAATTGTGTTTTAAATCCTTTAAGTCGAAATGAAAACCCAACTGCTAATCGTCCTCTGATGTAAATACTGCCTTTCGCCTGAGAGGGGCGGCATTGATGTACAAAACGTTCACACACACCGGCTGTGGACTTGTAGGCTAACGACGCTAACGAACTCACTAACGAACCAATGTGAATGATTTGCGTTGTGAGTCTTTCAATTCGTTAATTCCACATTCAATACACCTCAGTCCACTTATATTTTAATCACGAGTTTCAGGGTTATGTTTGCCCTCTTTGGTTTTGCGTCAGTTTGACGTTGTGAGGTAAGAACATGTAGCTTCCTCATTGTGGCCAGTCTCCTAACTGACAGACTGTCTGACTCACTCAGTTTTTTGAAATGTGAATCCTTTGGACACAAATTGAAGAACCAGTTTGAGGCGTAAAGAAGCCTTTTAACCCCTTAAAGGGTAATCAAGTAGAAAAGGATTAGCATGCCTGCTGTTTAGTGACTGGCAGTTTTGCCAAGGTTATGACCAGGTGTGTTTTTACTGGAGTGCACAGACAATTAAGAGGGACACACCCGTACCATCTGCTTGCCGGGGTAAGTCGTAGGGGCACGACTGTGCATCTGGTGAAAAGCCTGTTAAACACTAAATAGATGAAGTGATAACACTAAAGTGGTGAAGAAATATGTATTAATCACATTAATTCACTTATATGCAACAAATGAAAACAAAGACCTTCTAGATCTCATCAGTTTCGCACCTCCTGATGCCAAAACCACATCCACAATTCTTCCCCTGACAAACTAACTGAAAGTGTGAGAGAATTCTTTAATGAGTTACCTTCTGTAGTTCTTAAATTAACATAACATTTTTCAGCAAGGAGATTCAGAAATGGCTACAAGTGACTATCCAACACATTAATTCATTCATTTTCTTATTTGTTTAATCCTGGTCACTGTCGTGGGAAAGCCAGCATTTAGCTGGCGGTACAGGGTACAAGGCGGGAACAACCCTAGACAGGGAGACAGCCAATCAAAGGGCTAACCAAATCACTTACACGACTATAGCTTGTCATACCATGTCCACTTTTAAACATGTAAGTACATCCATTACTCCATGTGAAAAACAAAAAAACTGGCTCTGAATGAAAGTTGCTCATACTAATCGAAAAATGTTGGGAATTATGGGAAATGTAGTGTCTGTAGTGAATTTGTATGTCATGGCCTATAGTTCTGCTCAGCAAGCCAAGGTAGAATGGAAATCATTATGGCTTTGTTTCTTATCTGATTACTGACGTGTTTTTAGTGGGGCACAGCAACATTTTAGGCTACTGGTGCGCGTGCCCCAGTAAATCAAGTCTAATGACGCCACTGGTTAGGGCTCCCAAATAATGAGAGCCTTCCCTTTATTGCTCCAGTCCATTTCTGAGTGTCTCATTTCTGAGCACACAGTGGAATCGTGTGGAGGTCTGTAGGTGGCGCCATTGTTGTAAGCTGTCATTAACAGTGATGTTGTTTGGTCATAACGTGCACCGTGGACTAATTAACATTTCAGTGCTGACCCGCAATTAAAAAAGCTGGTACAATACTCACGTTATCACAGATATGTAGGCATATTTGTGGATTGCACCCAAGAACAAGGGAATAGAAGCAAGGCCAGTCGCAGTGGGGGCAGTTTCATATGAGTGGAGTCTGAAGGATACACTTTTAAGGCTAAAGGCACATCCCAAGGGATCTATAAAGAATCCTTCCATAAAATGTTCCAAGTGGAGCGCCTTTAAACGTTATAGAAAAACCCTTGACAGTTTGCTGAAGATTTGAGAGAACCATTTGAGATTTTAAAAAACATATATGTTGTTTAGAAGGTTATTCAAGTAGAATAATCATAAGTAAACAGTTATTAAGGTTTTGGACACCTTTCCAGATGACCCACTAGTGTATTTTTGGAGACAATATCAAAGATTAATAAATTCTGTGATCCTTCAAGCCTCTTAAGGTGTTGTGCTTTTTCACTCAGCAGCCATGAGCACTTCTAACCAGCGGAGAGAGTGGAGAACGTGGATACTTGAAGTTGCGAGTGTTGTTGTTTAGTAGTTTTTCCACCAGAGGGTGGAACTCCACTGTTGGCAATTCATGTGATTTAAAAACTTATATATTTTGTTGTACTTTTGTTTTTAATATTTATTATTGGCAATAAAGCGAACCTATTTTTGAATAGTATTACATCATGTTATTTTGGCGAGGACTCAAATAACTACACGTGACTAGTGTTAAGGAAAATCGTTGTTTATGTTATGTGGAAAGTTTTTTTTTTAAGAATATTGGCAAATATATAATCATCAGATTTTTAAATGCTTACATATAAATATGAGTATTGGTCTAACAATCTAGTTTGTTAGTGGTTCACCTTGGACCGGGCTCCAGTCCACTGCAACACTTCATCCGACCGTCATGTGACCAGCCCCACTTAGGACTTGAATCCAGACCCTCAGGAACTGTTACTTCTAGCAACAGGCTCTTACCACGAGCCACTGCAGCAGAAGAATTGCTTGTTAGCATTGTAATATATTGTAGCGCCAGCGGGGCTGAAGATGCATGCTGGGACCGAGAACGGCCACAGGGGGCTTCAACAGCGCTACAATATTTTGCCGTATTGCCAACTCCAGAACTTCCTAAGATCCCCAGAAACATAAACATGCCCCGCCCCCCAACTCGCACCTCAGAGACCGGGTTCTTGTTCCTCCACCTCATCCTCTTGCACCTTCCTTTCTTCTCCTCTCGATTGTCTTTACTTCTTCACATGCTCTATCTCTTCAGCTAAGAATAGTTCCCATCAAGTTCAGATTTGATTTGGTTTAACACACTTATAAGGCGTATTTCTGCCTCTCTCCCTGGCTTCATTCCCTGAGTGCTTAATGGGAAACTATAAAGGGATGGTAATTAACCGGAGAGGGCACTTTTATTAATTAGGTTTTAACAAGAGCTGGAGGCGGAGGGGAGTTAAAACTATCTTAAGAATGGTGTTAGTTCTGGATACAGGGACACTGTCACACAGGACAAATAACTCTAAGACAAGGCCTTTGGCTCTTTTACCTGTTACTGCTACCTCTGTGTTGTGTTTGTGTGTGTTTTTTCGCATTTTTAACCCTTATTTTTCCTGGGGAGGGTTCACTGGGGTTTTTGGCACTTATCTCTGGATAAAACAGGGCATGCCCTGGATGGGTCGCACATCCTAATAGGGTTAGTATTTCATGTATGCACATGTAGCCATTGTGAGTGTATGGCATTTCTTCTTTTGTCACTTTCTTTGCTTCCCTTAATGACAGAGGGAGTTTTAGCCAAAACAGCTCAAGTGAACCCAAAACACTGATATAAATACTCAGCGTTCATGTATCCACCAGTGCCTCAGACACACAGGCAGAGGAATATCAACAGCGAGGCCTGCGGTTATTACAAGGCATTCACACAGAGCGTCGAAAGAGCAGGGGAGGGGGGACTGCAGTGTTTTGGGGTCTGTAGTAAGCTGACTGGCCCTCTAGGTGGCCCTTGAGCTCAACTGAGGGTGAAAGGGAAGAATGCAGGAGAAGGAATACTGCACCAGAGCGAGGGGGACAGGGAGGGGGGTTTAATGCAGCCATGGCAGAGCACACAGGCTTTAATTCCTTCCATTGGATGTATTGTGGGTTGTACAGCTTTATTTGGTGCAGCTCTCATTTTATTACTCGTATATGATCTCAATCTATGAAAGGCTACAGAATTGCATTTGCACAAATTACTGATAAACCGGGGTCTGATCTTCGCCCAAGCCATATTAACAGACGCATTCTGCCTGTGCACGCCCTGAAAATGTGAGATTATGATAGATAATGCCGAGCTGAACACAAAAACAATCGCTTATTTGACAAATCGAAGTCCCTGAGCAGCTCATTTAAATCTGGTATATGATAACCAGGCATAAAGGGTTCAACATCCAGATCAGTATCGTTTTTCACGTCTGGTTCATGTGTTGTGGCAACTTCATCTCCCTCATCCATGCTCCCGTCTCTGGTGGTTTTGATACTTGCAAACTGTTAGCATGTGGCACTGGTCTCATGGCTGAAGGTGGATTGGGATCTTCCGTAGCTTTCTTATTTGTAGTAGAGAAGCCAGATCCATTGGTCAGACACAATTAACAGACATCACATAATCTCTGTTCTCGCCGTATCATTGGAACTGCAATGGCATCGACTTCCGAGTCACTGCAGTGACTGTGCATGTTGCACAATAAATGTGAGACCCCACGGTTTGTCTTAGTTACCAGTTTTCATACCACACCTCAGTGGGTTAATGGACTGGGGTGGCACAGAGGTTAAGGTGCTGGACTATGGACTAGAACGTCCAGGATTCAAGATTGAGCATTGCCAAGCTGTCACTACTGGACCCTTGAGTAGGACCCTTAACTCAGCATTGCTTGTATTGTACAGGTATACGGCGTTTAATGACCATCCGTTTGCTTTAACGTCCGAGGAATAGGAAATAGGATTCAAAAACTGTCTTATATACAGTGGTGCTTGAAAGTTTGTGAACCCTTTATAATTTTCTAGTTTTCTGCATAAATATGACCTAAACCATCATCAGATTTTCACCCAAGTCCCAAAAGTAGATTAAGAGAACCCAGTTAAACAAATGAGACAAAAGTCAGTGAGTCAGGTGTTTTCAATCAATGGGATGACAATCAGGTGTGAGTGGGCACCCTGTTTTATTTAAAGAACAGGGATCTATCAAAGTCTGCTCTTCACAACACATGTTTGTGGAAGTGTATCATGGCACGAACAAAGGAGATTTCTGAGGAGCTCAGAAAAAGATTTGTTGATGCTCATCAGGCCACTGCTCTCCAAAAAGAACATTGCTGCTCGTCTGCAGTTTGCTAAAGATCACGTGGACGAGCAAGAAGGCTATTGCAAGAAGGTTTGTGTGGACAGATGAAACCAAAATAGAACCTTTTGGAGAAAAAGAAAAACACTGCATTCCAACATAAGAACCTTATCCCATCTGTGAAACATGGTGGTGGTAGTATCATGGTTTGGGCCTGTTTTGCTGCATCTGGGCAGGACGGCTTGCCATCATTGATAGAACAATGAATTCTGAATTATATCAGATAATTATAAAGGGAAATGTCAGGACATCTGTCCATGAACTGAATCTCAAGAGAAGGTGGGTCATGCAGCAAGGACAACGACCCTAAGCACACAAGCTGTTCTACCACAGAATGGTTTACAGAAGAATAAAGTTCATGTTTTTGCCAATGGCCAGGTCAAAGTCCTGACCTTAATCCAATGGAAATGTTGTGGGAAGGACCTGAAGCGAGCAGCTAATGTGAGGAAACCCACCAACATCCCAGAGCTGAAGCTGTTCTGTATGGAGGAATGGGCTAAAATTCCTCCAAGCCGGTGTGAAGGACTGATCAACAGCTACAGGGAAATGTTTATCTGCAGTTATATTGCTGCACAGGGGGTCACACCAGATACTGAAAGCAAAGGTCACATACTTTTGCCACTCACTAATATGTAATATTGGATCATTCTCCTCAATAAATAAATGGCCAAGTATAATATTTTGGTCTCATTTGTGTAACTGGGTTCTCTTTATCTACTTTTAGGACTTGTGTGAAAATCTGATGTTTTAGGTCATATTTATGCAGAAATATAGAAAATTCTAAAGGGCTCAAAACTTTCAAGCACCACTGTACATCTGAATGACAGCAAACGAGTACGAGCAGTCTTGAAGGCAGAAAATCGTAACGTTCTTTCCGTTTTCAAATTTTATAAAAGACAAAGGCAAGCTTTACTGTATTGTAAAGTACAGTACTATGTGTTTCCATACTGTCTCTTGATTAATATTATTGTGTAAAATAAAACACAATAAGTACAAAGTATCTACATTACTGTGTGACCACAATAATGGTAATGGACTGTCGTAACTACGATCGCTCCCAGTTCCTGCGTTGTGAACATGCGAGAAAGGGGGCACAGTTCTAAGAGCTATGAAAAAGTTTCTCGGGTGCGAAAGCGCCTTAAGTGTAGCAACGTATGAAGAGTCATTGATGCCACGAGAATGCTTTCGTAGCCTTTTCCAGCTTCTACAATTGTTTGTCTAGGACACGGTGGATTGGGACTTGGTTAGCATGATCCACGAGCAGCTCTACAACCCACTCATTCAATTAGTCATTCATAATGCCCTCACACACACGTGCTTTAGTATCATTTCTCTCTCTCTTTCTTCTCACACACATAACATCCCTTAAACCATCATTTTTTTGCATTCGGCTGGTTTTTGCTCACTCAGCACCTACTAACCCACCACCGCCTCTCCACCAACTGCCTTCTCTTCAGCTTCACCCCCTCTTTCTTTTAATTTATCTAATTTCCAACTGAAATTCTATCACGCTGACACATCATGCTGACTCTTGTGCTCCTTTCCTGTTCATCCTGTTCCTTCTCCTTTCCTTCTGTTAACCACTCAGACCAATCCTTCATTCAGCAGCGTCGATGAATGCTTTAGGAAAGAGCGATACAATATTTATTGCCACAGTACACTACTTAAGCTAGGTAAAGGGTTTTCTAATCTACTAAAGGCATTGAGATCTACAAGTGGGGATTTGTGGGAATGTGGAATTTGCATTAAATGGGATTCTAACAAAGATTGTATTAGAAGTAAAGAGCATTACAACTGCAGAAACGTAACACGACTACGTTCCTGTCGTTGTTGTCCTCGTGAGGCAGATAAATGCAGGTTATTATTACTTCTTAATGGCTAAAAATGTCTAGTTCCACTGATTCCTCTTTATGACGTAGTATCTATGGTCAAAACCACATTATACAATGGTTAGTTCCAGCCTGTACATTCTCCCTAGCCTATGACTATATAAACTGGCTCACATTCACTCGTTAGTCTCTGTTTCATCTGGCTGATCTTCTGTGTTGTTCCTAATCCTGTCTATCGATGCATTCTTGTCAAACAAAAGTATCAGGTCCACCACACCATCCAAGTGTTACAGCTTTAAGCAGCTTTAAGTTACACAGAGTCCTAACAGTTCCATAATTATTGTGAATTTCCATAAATTAAAAATGGGGTCCATGTTTTCAGCGGCATCTCTGACGCACTTGGGTACTGCTTGTCATATTTTTCTTGTGAAAATATCCTTTATATTTACACACATTAGCATCCAAAGACTGTGTGACTATGGTATTGTCCGGTCAACGTCCATTCCGATGAACGACCTGTTTCACAGAACGTGGTTAAAGTTTTAAAATCTAATGTTCAGTATGGCTGTTTGACCAACATGATGATACTGTGCAGCAGGAACTAAAAATACTCATGATCTCGAGATCCCCGAGAGCCCCGGTTCCTCTGATAGGATAAGGGTTCACAGAGATGGAGGTGGGAGAGATTTGGCATACAGCCATCGGACACTTTTGTATTTGGGATATTTAAGGCTACTCAGTTGAAACCTGCCAAGCAACCGGTGTAATCAGATAACACAGCATGCTGTTCATCTTACCTTCGTGCAGCTCTGGCGATCGCACCGTGCCATGCCGTGCCGTGCTGTGGGTCCTGGGACAGTTTGCAGGTGAATGAAGTGACTGAGGGAGAGAGAAGGAGAGGAAAGGATTAGGAAGATAAGATGCTAAAAGGAAGCCCAAATGCCAGGGCTGGATTTAGAGAAGGAGGTGGAAGTGTTGGAGGGACGCTTTGTTTTGACTCTCATTTTAGATGGGGTGAGGAAAAGGGTGCCGGATGGAAGGAGTGAGAAGGTGAGAAGGTGGAGGTGGAGCGGAATGAGCTCCGGATGTGCAGATCATGTGTTAAATTGGGAATCCAGCGCTCAGTGGGATGTAGGTTGGGGATTATGGAGGAATGTAAGGTTTCTGTAGGTAGGTAGGCACTCCGAGAGGCGGGAGGGGGCTCGTGCTGTTTTACTACAGCGCTTAAATCCTTCACTGCAGTACTGCTGCAAGAAAGAAGGCGAACCGCTCACCTAATAAGAATAATCATTTATTTCCGGGATGGGAGCTTAGTGAATATTAGTGTGAAATACACTTCGACGTGTGGAGCGGCAGTGAAAGGGTTAACGGTGTACACATGGTTTTGAATGGACTGCGTAATGTTTCAGTGCTGCACTGAACGAGAGAGAGAGGGCGGGAGAGACAGAGAGAGAGAGGGAGAGTTGATGCTCTGCAGTGTTTTCACCCCATTTTGTGGAGCTCAGCAAATAATGGCTCTACCTCTCGCTGTTCTCCCGCTCTCTTCCTCCACTCTCAGCGCTGATTGGCTGCATGGTTTGCGAGCCGATTGATAAAGCGCTGAGGGAAATGGCCGAGGCAGTGGAGAACCGTTCTTCGCAAGAGCAACCTATTTGTTCTGCCATCTGTACGGCGTGCTCGACGTGCGCCAGATGCCGCGCTGGAGAGACCGTGCCGTCAGTCAGCAGAGTGTGTGCAGTTAAAACCACGACGCTCGGTCCCAAGTCGTTTGAAGATAAATAATTCACTAGAAGTTGCGGCGAGGATTAAAACATTTTTTAAAAACGTACTTAAGCGTCGGCTATAAATCTAAACGTGGCTGGAAATTGTACTGGCTGTAAAAACATACTGGAACACCGAGTCTGGCCATGGCATCACACACTTATACTGGCACTTGGGTGGCACGGCTGTATAATACAATAGCCCACCGCCAGGCAGACCCTGTTGTGAGTTGTGGCGATGCCTGCTAGCCCAGTCAGGCACCACAGGCAGACATGGCTATCCTGTTGCTTGGGAAGATGTTTTATGTACGGGGTTAGGGTCATAACTGAAAGAGAAACCCTGCACAAGTGTAAAAAATACTATTCCGGTACACACACACGTTTGTCTTGCTATCATTGTAAGGATTTTCTGTTAGCTAATTAACGCTACACCTAACCCTAACATTTACCTCAGAAACCTAAAGCAAAACCGTTGGCTCTTTTGGTTTTTCAAGTAAAAGGTGCTGTTTTTGTAGAAAAAAGGCAATTAAACAGTCTTCACAAGTCAAAATTGCCAGGTTTTCCTATCAGTGAGGACATTTGGTATACACAAGTACAGAATGACAAAATACGCACACAAACACACACACACACACACACACACACACAAACAGGGACCAAATCAGATAGCCTACACACTGGAGCTACTGCAGCCCTGACCAGGAAAAGCGTAAATAAATAATCATACTGGCATGTTTTCGTACAGTGGGAATACCCAAAGGAAGCCTGCAGTGAGAACATACATTTTCTGTTCAATACTTTTCTCAGTTAGTTATTCAAGAAAAGTTTGCAAAGCAGCTTTACAGCACGAGCCCAAACAGAGAACCAGAGGCGACCTTGGCGGCGAAAAGCTTCCTAAGCTGCATAAGGAGCCAGGTTCACATGTGGATCCCATTCTCTTCTGTGAGATGCAGGACAATTGTAACCAGAAGATCAAACTGCAGTTCCTGGAGCTCTGCAGCAGCATCACAACCCGCTGCACCATGTGCTGACCTTCAAGTTGCTGGCTGGCTAAATTATTTAGACATTCCTTGTCCATTGCAGGGCATCACATCCTGGTTCATGAAGTATTTAGAATAGCCAGTACACCTGCTGCTGTGTTTTTAGAAAGTGTGCCTACCCAGAGGAAACCACATCGGGAATCTTTAGAGATGCCAGGTGACCTAACACCTATGGAAAACCCATGCAGACACAGGGAGGACATACAACTCCACACAGATGGAGTCCAGGTAGGGATGTTTGGAGCTGTGAGGTGAAAGTGCAGCTCACTGTACTGTCCTTTCATTAATACTGGGACAGAGCCAGTGCTTAGTCTTGTGCCGGATCCAACAAGATTCAGTACCTCTCATATTTGGAGCATGTGGATCCAAGATAGATGGGGAACTGCGATGGTAACTGTTTTAGCGTAATTAGATCATCAGTCAAGTCTTGGGTGCTCATGCATCAGGACTGTTAGTGGACAGCGAGGTTTGGAAAAGGTTAGATTAGGTAAGTAAATATTTTTTATTAATACAGGTAGTCCCTGCTTTACGATGAGGATACGTTCCGACAAATCCATCGTGAGTTGAAATAAACCAAGGAATTTAGTATATACTGTATATATCATAGCACAGCCTACCTTACACATTCGAAACTACCTTAAAGTAACTTAACATTTCTAACTGCATTTCCCAGTGCCCATCACTGCCACCATATGACTCCCTAGGGCACACACTGCTGAGTTCTCTCATGAGAAGAACAGGAGAGTATTGTAGTGTCTTAAACAAGTTTAAAACACTTACAAGTCATTAACATAAAGCTTATTTTGCATTAAAGTGTTGAATATCTCATGTGCTTTATTGAATAATATATTGGTAGTAAACAAAAACTATTACTGTTGCGACCTCGGCTTTTCCTCACTACATTTCCCAGCACTCATCGCTCCAGCCACATGATTCTCTACATCATGCGCTGCACTCATTTAGCACAGGAGAGTGCTGGAGAGTATTGTACTGCATATCGCTTGCCTGGGGAAAAATTCATAATTCAAAATTCAGAGTACAGTTTATATAAGAGTTGGGCCATTGTAAAATGGGGAGTACCTATCACAGATCACTCCACGGTGTTCCTTACTTCACCTATTACATTAACACTGGGCAAAGCTTTAACCCAACAGCCGCTGTCCTGTTCTGTGTGGCGCCGTCCTAAGTTTCCGTTTTTCCAATCATAACTGTGAACGTTAGGAAGCTCTGAGACATAGATCACTGAGATGGAGACAAAAAGGAGGATGGTAAATTGAAGATCCTCAGACATAGTGATTGAACACTGGACGTCCATCCTAGAGCAGGCCTACAAACATTTCAGGCAGCACCATGGAGAACTCCTCTAATCCTTCAAACTGTTTAAGTGCTAAAACCAGGATGAACTGACCTTCTGATCCAGTACTTAGTCCTGATATCAGGTGGATACTGACCTGTTGGGATCTGGATCAGGGTCAGGGGGGATTTTGGGTCCTTTTGGCTGGAGGGTAATGGGATAATGGGATGACTCAGGTGTGTTAGTGTGTGTAGCTATGGATATTTGGAATGTGCAGTGCAGTGGTTTCAGGACTCTATCTCTCTTTCTCGTGCAGGCTCCTCCCCCTCCCCTCTCTCTCTCCCCCCCTCCTCCTCCTCGCGCTCCTCTATGCTCAGCTCGGTGTGCGTCTCCTCTTTCAGAGGGCGCAAGGGTGGCAGCAAGTCGTGCGCAAAAGCATGTGCGAGCGCCGACATGACTTGCCCGTCGGACAGCGAGCGCATCGTGATCAACTGCGGCGGCGTGCGCCATGAGACCTACCGGAGCACGCTCCGCACGCTGCCCGGCACGCGCCTGTCGTGGCTCACCGAGCCTGACGCCTGCAGCAACTTCGACTACGATCCCAAATCGGACGAGTTCTTCTTCGACCGGCACCCGAGCACCTTCGCCTTCATCCTCAACTACTACCGCACGGGCAAGCTGCACTGTCCGGGCGACGTGTGCGGCCCGCTCTTCGAGGAGGAGCTCGCCTTCTGGGGCATCGATGAGACGGACGTGGAGGCGTGCTGCTGGATGAACTACCGGCAGCATCGCGATGCTGAGGAGGCGCTCGACAGCTTCGAGACCCCCGAGCCGGACGCGCCGGAGGATGATGCCGCGCTGGCCGGGGGCGGCGGAGGGGGCGGGGCTGACGGAGACCTCAAGCGCCTGTGCCTGCACGAGGACGGCGGCAAGCCCAGCTGGTGGAGTGTGTGGCAGCCGCGCGTGTGGGCGCTCTTCGAGGATCCCTACTCATCCAAATACGCACGGGTGAGTGCAGGCGCGCGGAGTGATAACGCACACACACACACACACACACACACACACACACACACACGTTACTTATATTCAGCACAAATCTCATACAGTCGCCCCAGCAGTGTTTCCAGTGCCATCCATGTCCTTGACAGGAACCAAGGAACCTGTCGAGATCCTTTTCCTTACAGTGAATGGTTCCACTTAAGGTTCTTTGTACCTTAAAACTGATGTTGAAATGCTTTCTGCTCCTCAGCCACGTCTTTCTGTTGCTTTCTGTGCGTTAACATTTTCAAAGAGTGACCAGCTGAGATCACTTTCTTAATGAACACCTAAATGGCAGAATATCACTGCATCATGGGCATTTTCCTCAGGCTTTCCTCAGTCCGTCCTCAAGCCTTCCAGTCCCACTCGAGCAACCTCCGGTGATATAAAGGAGCCGTTTGCTCATGTCCGTCAGTGGGACAAACTGAGGAACCCATTCGATGACATTGTTCTAAGAGTGAGCGGGGTTTGATTTGGTGATCCAAATGGACCCAGAATAAAGGGGTCGGGTTGTATGGAAACACACCATCCCATTTAAAGGCATCTTTCCATTCTAACACTGTATGAATCGCAGTATTAGATCAGGTTCGAAACTCAGCAAAGTTACAGAGTCCAGTGAACACCTCAGGTTTCTTGAGCAGGGTTTCTACTTGAAGATCCTCTCTGACGAACCTCCTCTTTATGAATGACTATCTGTGTAGCTTCAAAGCTTGCGTTCTGAATGGGTTTTACTACAATCTATCGCGGAACAAACCTGTATTAAGTGAAACCTTTCTACGTGTCTTCAGTGTTGGACTTGAAACGACACATGGTGCGTTTTTGTTTTTTTAACAAAGCACCAAAAATCTCGGCTGAAATAGTGTGTTTAATAAAAAAGGAAAGCCAAATATTTATACAGCTACTGCATAGAACCTGGTTTTGAGCACCAGTGGTGCCTCCGCTTGATGGGGCATCCACATACGACACAGTTCGCTGTGGACTGCCAATTTTTTAGTTTCCCAGGTCCAGGCAAATAATTACGGCCTTTGCTGTGGTCCTTATGTTAGGAACCCAGCAACATGGTTCTGACAGGAAAACGTTGGCTGATACCTGAAAAAAGTGATATGACTCTTAAAAAGACTTCAAAGGGGTATGTGGGCCCTTTTCATGACAGTGTCCAATATTTCATTAAACAAATAAGCAAAAAGTTCAGCTTCTTCAGTAGTTACAAAAAACTTACTCCAAAAAACTTTCTTAAAAACCCTAATTTGGATGTTCTCCTCTTCCACCTAAATGGAACTATTGCAGTCTGTTTTGCACAGAGGCAATCCCGGGTTTTTAGGAATTAAATCCTCAAAATTCTTGAGTCTCTCTGGCATGAGAATATCTGATGGTTTTATTTTTCTCCAAGCAGATTTGCTCTGACTGGGGGAACTGTAAGATCCACCAAGGAACCAGTTTGTTTTCTGTGAATCCTGTTTTCACTCTTACTGGGTCAGGAGGTTAAAGGGTTTACAGGACTCCTAAAAATGATGGTGCTCCATACAGTATTCGGGGTCTGGTCCGTACTGCAGTGGAGCTGAAATATCATAAAATGAACAATCATGCAGTTTGGAAATCTCTAGTTGGAAATGAATGCCTGCTGAGTGGAGAGGATCTGGTTTTAAAATATACAAATACATTGTAATGACCTCTGAAACCGGTAATGAAACAGAGCCGATCAAAGAGGAAACTAAAAAAGGCAAATCATTTTCTCAGTGCTTTACTTCAGTACTGCAGGGCCTCGTCCCTTCTCAAATGGACGTTACAGTGATGACGAAAAGAGATTGGTTAAAAAAAAGATAACTTATTTTTGGTAAACTTCACTGGCACACGTCAGAATCTTAATGTGTATTGCAATTTTTGGCTTCTCCTCTCGATCTTCTGTCTCCCTCCTGTCTTATTTCATTTTACGCTTAATGATGTTGGGGGAGCTACAAAGTGCTAACTATCATCTATTTGTGTATATCTACAGTGGTGTGAAAAAGTGTTTTGCCCCTCCCTGTTTTCCTATTTTTTTTGCATGTTTGTCACACTTAAAGTGTTTCGGAACATCAAACCAATTTAAATATTAGTCAAAGACAACACAAGTAAACACAACATGCAGTTTTTAAGTGAAGGTCTTATTTATTAAGGGAGAAAAAAATCCCAACCTACATGCCCTGTTTGAAAAGTGATGCCTTTTATCCTAATACTGGTTGGGCCACCCTTAGCAAGGAACAACTGCACAAGCGTTTGGATCACTTTTGCAATTGAGTCTTTTACAACATCGTTTGGAGAGTTTTGGCCACTCATCTTTGTAGAATTGTTTGTTAATTCAGCCACACTGGAGGGTTTTTCCTGCATGAAACGGCCTTTTTAAGGTCATGCCACAGCATCTCAATAGATTCAGCTCAGGACTTTGACTAGCCACTCCAAAGTCTTCATTTTGTTTTCTTCAGCCATTCAAGAGTGGACTTGCTGTGTGTTTTTGGATCTTGTCCTGCTGCAGAACCCAAGTTCGTTTCAGCTTGAGGTCACCACCAGAATGGCCGACATTCTCCTTCAGGATTTGTTGGTAGACAGCAGAATTCTAGTTCCCTTTATCCAGCAAGTCTTCCAGGACTGAAGCAAGGCAAACAGCCCCAGACCATCACACTACCCTACTCCCCCCCATATGTTACACTGCTGCTAAATTTCTTTTTCTGAATGCTTGTTTTTTACGTTTACACCGATGTAAATGGGAACCACAACTTCCAAAGAGTTCAACTTTTTTCTCGTCAGTCCACAGTGCTTTCCCAAAAGGTCTTTGGATCATCAAGATGTGTTCTGGGAAAAATTGAGATGAGCTTTTAATGTTTCTTTTTGCTCAGCAGTGGGTTTGTTCTCTTCTTGGAACTCTTTTCATGCAGGCCATTTTTGCCCAGTCCCTCTTGCTTATTGTGGAGGCACTAAACACCGACCTTAACTGAGGCAGTGAGGCCGCAGTCTTTGGGCTATTGTTGTTGGGTCTTTTGTGACCTCTGGATGAGTCGTCGCTGCGCTCTTGGGGTAATTTTGGTCGGTACCGGCCACTCAAGGAAAAAATGGGAAGGTTCACCACTGTTCCATGTCCTTCACCATTTTTGGATACGGCTCTCACTGTGGTCGCTATAGTCCAAAGCTTTAGAAATGGCTTTATAACCTTTTCTTCCAGACTGATAGATCTCAATTACTTTCTTTCTCAGTTGTTCCTGAATTCCTTTGGATCTCAGCATGATGAGTAGCTTTTAAGGATCTTTTGGTGTACTTCACTTTATCAGGCAGGTCCTATTTAAGTGATGTCCTGATTGTGAACAGGTGTGGCAATAATCAGGCCTGGGTCTGGCTAGAGACAGTGACCTCAGGTGTGATAAACCATAGTTATGTTTTAACAAGGGGGCAATCACTTTTTCACACAGGGCCATGTAGGTTTGGATGTTTTTCTCCCTTAATAATAAACACCTTCATTTAAAAACTGCATTTTGTGTTTACTTGTGTTGTCTTTGACTAATATTTAAATTGGTTTGACGTTCCGAAACACTGAAGTGTGACAAACATGCAGAAAAATAGGAAATCAGGAAGGGGGCAAACACTTTTTCACACCACTGTAATATAAAATTCTGACCAGTTAAGGCATGGACTCGTATTAAGGTGTCCTGGACTTGGATCAAACTTTGTCCAGCACATCCCACAGATCCTTGATCGGATTGACAGCTGGGAAATTTGGAGGCCGAGGCAACACCTTGAACTCTTTTTACTTCTCGAACCTAAAAGATCTCCCAGTAGTGAAACATCATTGATCAGTTTGGTCCGAGATTCGATTTCCAGTCATACCTCGGCGCTTGACTGCTTTGCAACTTGTCGAATTCGGTTCTTGACGCATTTGTTCGGCACTCGGCGCTCTTGCTGGAGCTTGTGTTTGAGATTTGAGATGTGCGACTCTCTTGCAGTTTCTAGGCCAAACATAGGAGCACCATGTCAGATGTAAATATATTCTTAGTGCAAGTAAGTCACCATGAGTTGTAAGAAGGTTGGTGATAACAGCCAACCAAAGAGGAAAACCCTGAGAATCATGACGTTTAATGTATCTAAGTCTCTAGTCCAAACTTGAGCTAATGAACATGACCGGTAACATAGTAAACTTTGATTGAATGATGGACGTAAGCTCTTAAACTCTTAATTCCTAACTCTGCTAATGGTTCTGCAGTGTTGATGGGCTGTTCAGGTGACCAGCTGTTTACAGTCGCAACGTCTAGAAACGTCTGAAAAGACAGATTTTTAATTCCTATGATGATTTATGATGATTTAAACGGCGCCTTTCTGTACACTATATGTCCAAAAGAATGTAGACCCCTGTTTGAATTAGTGATCTCGGTGGCAGTGCCCGACCTCACAGTCATGTTCAGAAATCTAGTGGAAGGAACTCAAAAGAGGGAAATCCATTGTGGCAGCAAGTAGGGACAAATTTTCTACTAATACCCATGGTTTTGGATGTTATTGGATATTCACAGATGTGTCTATGAGGGCTAATGTGATGTCCTGTGAGTTGAGACTTGATTTTGCTGATCTTGTCTGGATTTAAATCTCAGTCAGGGCCATGGTGGCATCTGACAGCAGTGATTTCAGCCACGTCATCCCTGTGCCAGGTGACTGCAGAGCCAGAGCGATGGGTTCATTCAGTTTGTATCTTAAATAGCCAGATGCTTTATAGTGGAGCTGCTTCTTTGAACGTCATCGGGAGAGGTTCACTATAACTCACCAGACTCCATTATGGTCTTAATGGTGATACAATTCACCACAAGCTCGCTTCACCATACACACACACGTACTGCAGAGCAGCGGGTATGGATCTGCCACGGGGTCTCGGCCTCTGTGACTGGACATATCACCCAGCAGAGCATGAAGGTGAAGATGTTCCCTGGATTTTGGCTAGCACTGGCCTGCGGCAGCAGTTTGAGCCTTAGTGTCACTTTCATGCTTACTCAGCACGAGCAGTGACTCCTGCAACCACCGTCAGCTTTTCCCAAAAGCCGGTCCCACTCCTCTGACCGTGTGTCTTCATTTTAAAGCTCGTTCTAGCTTTTTATGTGGTTCTGTGCAGTTCGATGGTTGAAATCTAGATTCATATGTTGGTGGAACGCTCAAATTAAGTGTCATCTGTAAAGCCTCGTTGCTCTCCTCGTTAAATCTTCAATCTTGCAGAACACTTTAAACAGGGAAAAGCCAAAAAACTCAGGTTGTCCATTTTAATACTAAGAAGGATTTTTAAGATACAGTTAGAACTTTTTTTAACTTTGTTCCCCTGACTCATTCATTCATTCATTCATTTTCTTATCCACTTGATCCTCATATACAAGGATACAGGGGTAGGTATTTAGTGTGACCTCCAATTGCACTTGAGCAGTAGCAGCATCTGGTAGCTTCATGCCAAAATGACCCTACTACAGTCCGAAGAAGCTTGATCAGGAATTTTTGGAAGGGTAGCAACCAAGAAAACCACTTTTTTCAAGAAGTTTGGCGAAAAGGCAAAGACATCAAAAGCTCACAGAGACTGGAATGAAGATCAGTGGAAAGAGGAATATGGTCCAGTCATCGACAGTAGTGACGTGGTCATTGTATCACTGTTAAAACAACAAATCTAAGTGGCTTAAGACTTTTGCACAGTCCTGTATGTTATGCAGAATTGTTCTTGATCCTTCATGGGATTGGTGTAATGTTTAAAACCCCATTAACACCTGATGCTACATGCTCTGCCATGTTAGTGTCAGAATGGTGACAACCAGTCAAGCCAGTGGTGGTCCCTGAACGCTGAATGGATTTCGGGGCCTGAGAAGGAGCGTAGTGTCAGATGGACTACAACCTGTATGGAAAGTGGAAAAGGTGGAGCTAATAGTGCTGGTACTTACAAAAAATAAAGAGAGAAACATTGTGTGTCTGTATGGTTCATGCTTTGAGAGAAACGCTGCAGCTTTGAGACACCTTATGGCCCTGGTTTGCTGTTGCGTTTTTATTATTTTTGGTATGATTTAAAGTCAGCGGCAGTTACGAGGCGGTTCTCACTCTCCGTAGGAAGGCTCTGTTGTTTAATCATTGTTGATGTGTGGTGCTTTATTACTGGCTGAAAGTACGAGCTCACAACGTCATGCTGCGCTACTAATCATCGCCCGCAACCTCAGTGCCCCCGCTCGCTCTCTCTCTTCCCCTCTCCCTCTCTCTCTCTCCTGTTGTGCTATAGCGTAACACTGCGGCGGCTCATACTAGCTGACTGTGCGCTGATTTCTGCTGCAGCACACAAGTACCAGAGCACGGGATTTGTGTGTGTGTGTGTGTGTGTGTGTGTGTGTGTGTGCAAAAAGAAACGTCCTTTAAATCTTCCGTTCGAAGTTTGTACCCCTGCTTTTGTCCCTCGTTCCGTATCCTCGTCCCACGTGACCATTTCTCTCCGCGCTGCAGCTGTGCTCCGACCTCAGGTCACCAGATGCAGTTAAGATGCATTTCATTAGCAACTGCTCGTTCAAAGTCCAGCTATAAGTCAAACGGACGCTGGACGTCTCTCCTGGGACGGGGATCGCATTACTATGATCAGCACGAAAGCTCCTCTTTGTCCGAACGCTGCTTTTCCTTTCCCGCTGTCCCATCTTCCATGCTTTTCAGCTCGGGCTCTGCTGAGAAAGCAGAGTGTTTGATTATCCTGATGCTGCAGCACCCCGATACGTGCATGGACTTAATGGTCCGGTTTGACCTGCCTTAAACTGGCTGTTCCATAAAGATGCATCAGTTAATCAGGGTCTTCCGATGACATGCATTCGTTTTGAATGTCAGATGGACAGAGTGCCAGTCCATCTCAGGGTTCTGCAACCGCACCACCCTGCCTTCACATCGCAAGCCATACGGACACATACGAACCCAGGTCGTCAGGAACGGCTGTTTCCAGCAGCCGGCTCTTCAGGCTCAGGAGCTGCATGTGGGAGGAAACCGGAGTACCAAGGGTAAACCCACACGGACACGTGGAGAACATGCAAGCTCCACACAGGAGGAATCCGAGGTCAGGATTGAAGCGGGGATCTCTGGAGCTCTGCAGCGGCTGCGCTAACCTTGCGCTGCCGGGCCATCCTGTGATGTTACTGAATGCTTGGGTGTATCTTTCTCCCACAACCGCTTGGTGGGGTTCAGGTGAAGGGGAACATACCAAACACCCTCTGAAATGTGTTTTACCCAAAGATTTATCCAGGTGGCACGGTGGTTCAAGCAGTTAGTGCGGTCGCCTCATAGCTCCAGAGATCTCCGGTTCGATTCTGACCTTGCATGTCCTCGCCGTGTCTGTGTGGGTTTACTCCTGGTGCTCCGGTTTCCTCTCGCAGTCCAAAGACATGCATTAAGTTAAGGTGGCTCTAAATCAGCCCAGAATGAATGTGACTGACGAGTATCGATGTAACTTTGCTCCTGTCTTGAAGAGCCATGATGCTGATGCGACCTTAAATAAAAGAAAAGACGAACGACAACAAAACAAATGCCGGTTGTGTGATTTATGTGAAAAGCATTGTATTCAATTCAAGAAAAGTGCAAAGCAGGAGCGTTTTCACTAATGGTCTCAGACATTTGGTCCTCACTGTGTGCAGAACGTTGTTGGTTTAAACATTATACCTTACAAAGCAAACCGACACTTCCGTCTCTCTGCATTTTTCTTTCCTCGTTCCTCAGACTCAGGTCATAAAAGAAATGATCAGCAGCAAATGAGCTGCCATTAAAACAATGCAGCATAATGTTTTATCAGCCGACTTTATGGTCCCTCCTGCTGTGTGAGCACTTTGCCGTATGATTATTGTCCATGGTGCATTTGTGGATTTGTCTCCTCTTCGCCCGGCTCAGGAATCAGCGAAGACGAATTAGGATTTGCTGAATGTGTCGGCAGGGCCTGACGAGCGATCGGTGACCATGCGGCAGAACCGGACTCACATTCGGACCCTCTGTGCCCTAGATGAACTGGCATTCGACGGACTTCAAAACTGGCGCAACAGGCTAGAGTCACCATAAACGGGTTATACCCTACTGTGCAAAAGTCTTAGGCCACCATTAGATTTGTTGTTTTAGCAATGGTATAATGAGCATATATAATTATTCCGCTGTAATGTGTACACAAACATAAAAAACACAACTTTCAGAACAAAAATGGCTTCAACAGACAAAAGTCAGTTTTTAGTGTGACCTCGCTTGGCACTGGAGAGACTACTGAAGTTTTTTGAAGTAACACTTTCAGCACGTCCCAGAGTTCTTCTTTACATTTAGACTGTTAGGTCTTTCCCTGTCCAAGTGATCCCATACTGCCTCTATCATAGTCCTGCCTGGACTCTTGTTTTTTTGTTTTTAATACTACATACACGTTTCCTGTTTCTTCTAGTTGTATTCTTATAAAGGGAGTGAGACATAAATGTATGGTCATTATATCATTGCTAAAACAACACATGTAGTGGTGGCCTAAGACTTTTGCACACTACTGTACATTATTCTTAGGAAGCTGCTTTGTTCCTTCTGCCAGATTTTTCTAGTGGGGCAAAAGCCACGGGAATCACGCAGGATCATTGTACTGTGCCTGAGGGAGGTAAGGCTGGATGGCGGAAATGTCCCTGAGTGCTGCACCAGAGACTTGCACAAAGCCCTGGGTTGTTGCTGGTTGGCTGTGTTATTTAGAAAATCAGCAAGACTGGGGTGCACACAATTTGCCGAACATGCTTGATGTGCGTTTTTGTGTCCAAATGCATTCCATTAATAATAATGTAATAAACGTGCCATCGACTACGATACATCTGTGCTACAGTGGAAATCCCTTTACTTTGCTTTGCCTTTAAGATTGAAGTTGAGCAGTCTTTCATAACTGTTGTATGACTGTTTGTTGTTTTCTGATGCTCCTCTTTTAAAAAAAAAAAATCCATGATGGTTTTAATGATCAGCCCTCTGTATCACTGCAGTGGGAGCGAGCTGATTCTGGAGCTGTCCAGTACTGAAATCAGAGCTGGATCATGTGTTTACTTCATCCAAAAAGCCTTACAGGTGACGATACAGAGAGCCAAACCAGAGAGAGAGACCAAAAGTCTGAGACCATTAGCGAAAAGGCTTCGAGTGTGTATTCCTCTTGAATTGAATGCGCTGTTTTCATTACACAATCATACAATCAGTGTAACAGGGTGGCACTGTGGCTTGAAATGGTCAATGAATTGGAGGAAATTCATCAAAGATCAAGAGCCAGGTGTCTGTGAGGTCACACAGGATCCCAGGGTAACTAAAGCCCTCTTTCACGTTAGCTAATATTAATGTTCATGAATCCGCAGTCAAGAGAAGACTGAACAATGGTGTGCATGGCAGGGCTGCGTGGAGAAAGCCACTGCTCTTGAAAAGGAACATTTGCTGCTTGGCTGCAGTTTGCTAAAGATCTCATGAACAAGCCTGATGGCTACTGGAAAACTAAGCTCAAGCTTTTTGGTTGAAATGAGAAGAGTTACGCCTGGAGAAAGGAAAACACTGCATTGTAGTATAAGAAAGGCAATCTGACTCTTTTGAGATGTTTTACAATGCCACCAGTGGCCCAGGGCTTATTGGCCAACATCAATGCCTGACCTGACAGTCTTGTTCCAAAATCACATGGAAGAGAAGATTCTGAGAAGAGTGAATGCTGTTGTAGCAGCAAAAGGCGCTTGGACTCGTAGCTGTGGATCCCTGTGGTAATGACTGGAGCCTGCAGGCTCTCCTAGATCGTTGTGCTACTTGTAAGGATGCAAACCAGTCACAGAGTCAAACCAGTAGCTGATACTGGATCTACGTTGGCGGTTAGTGTCTATCCTGGATAGTCATGGTGGGGATGGAGCTTATCCCTTAAACAATGTGGAAAACTGGGTTTCACAGGACATTACATCACTTGAGATGTCATACCTAGAAGTAGAGGTGTGCAATACTGACACAAAATGATATATTGATATTTTCCGGGATTTTGTCAATAACAGTAATCGGATAATTGGGTCTAAAGTATTGAAACGTTTTTTGAACCCATCCCTCTCAACCGCCTGAATCGGCACCGTGTCTTCCGTGACATAATTGTTGACGGCTTTTGTTTTGTCGTGCCATCTGTTGCTCTTCTTGTCGTATGGCACTTTTTTGCAGAATGATTCCTGAGTTTTTGTGCTGCTGTTGAGCTGACTCCCAAACGCCACAAAGTCAGCGAGATTGGAACCTGGATAGCAGTAGCTGCTTGGCACCAGCAGTTCTGTCGTGCCACTTTTAGGGTCATGCCGCCTGCACTATAAACAGCTCATTTCCCTCTGCGTCGCTTCCCTCCAGGTGTTTGGAAACATTTAGTGACACTGAATGGTGAAAGCTGGCGCTGAAAATAACCTCTGCGTGTCAGACCCTGGGCTTCGTTCGCACTTGAAAATGGTGTTGTGACTTTAACGTAAGGCAAGAGGGGTGTTTAGCGAGGTTTGGTTTATTTCTGAGCCCATCCAGAGGACGTTCTAACAGACTTTACATCTTGCGTTCTTTTCATTTCTTCTGCGTGAACCGTTTTGCATCTGGGTTATATTTAGCTGTGAGCTGCATGTTTATTTATGATCCAGCCTGTATATTTAGCATCTGTTTGTGCAGAGGTTTTTGTGCTGCATTTGCATAAGACGTAACGATGCGAGCGCGATCCCTTCATCTCCGCTCCGTGTCTACCAGCTAGGTCTAAATATAGCGGGGGAAATTAGCAGGGGGATACGAGGCGAGAGCGCTCCATTCTCCTCTCTTCTGCGACATGCAGGTCTCCCTGTCTCTCCCCCCGTTCGGCTGGTGGATGCAGCAGATTTCTCCGCACTGTTCCCGGTGTCACCTCCCCTCGCTCTGAGCGGAGAATTGGGCATGCGTGAAGGTGTGCGGCATCGTTCGCACGACGCAGCAAAATCCGCCGTGTTGAATTAACACCTAGAGTGATGAACGAGCGGCCACGTCGCGGCTTCGTGCCAGGACGTGGTACAGGTTTGTTCAGCACGGTAGGTGTGAATTCGGTGGCAGGGCCTCTGCAGGACCTGTGCGGCGTATTGCAGTGGCAGCGGTGACAGTGCTTGGTGAATCCGGACAGTAAAATATGGACAGACTTCCAGTCCTCAAGATCTGCTGTTCAACTTAACCGTCAGAACCTGCTACACATATTTAAAGTTCCCTTTAATTACAGCTACAATGGTCTCCCCAGACATTCAACTGCCTCTTTTTTCTATACATGATGTCCTTTTTTCAAACAGTTGCTCCATGACTTTGGTTTTCGTCCCATTGTTGACTGTGGGGATCTCTGTGTCAGTAATGCCATCCTTCCTCCGACCGACCTTAAGCGATTTCGCTGTATAAATTTCCAATGGTGGAATAAAATCATGAGCTAGAGTTACGTGGCGCTCATGTCATCTCGATCTTTTGGTGTAAGGTGGTCAGGATCGCTGTCTTTTTCTCATCCTAATGTTCTGATAAAATTAATAAATACAATATTATAATAAGCCTTAAGTCTTAGCCCACGTGACATAATAGTGACATAAGTATTGTTGGTAATCAGTAGGTGAGCTCTGGAGGTGTATGTGGATGGTACAGATAAAGGTGATTCAATAGTTGTAGATCTACAGGAACCTGACCAAATAATAGAAACACCTCATTTTGCTGTGCTACATTGATTTCTAAATTGGTTGCATGGTTCTGTTTGCTGTTTTGTATATTTATCAGAGTTCTATGCAAATTACTGGACTCCCAAGTGTAAAGAAAATGATTAAAAATGTTAAATTCAAGCACTGAAATAACAGAAATGTAACACTGAACATAAAATAATCAAACGTGGTGTTTCCATTTGATCTTAACATGCCATTACAGACACTTATTTTACAGCCTGTGTGGCTGACTTGTGCTGTGTTTTATTTACTGATCGATTATTTTAGGTGTGTGTTCAAAAGATTTAATAATCTCAAAAGGGAACTCATTTCCGTCTTGCAAACGGTGACCATGCAAGAGTCTTTCCGACATCACAGTCTTTGACTAAAAACTCTGAGACTTGTCTTTAGGCTTGTCGATTAAAAGTCTTTTCAAAGTCTTCTAGTGTATGGTTAGCATGAAATATCTTTGAGACGGTGCGCGGTATCTCAGCTCCAAAGTGAGCAACATAACTTAAATAAATGGTTCTCAGTGACTGAATATAGATGCAAAAGCCTGGCAATAAAAGTTGTGATAGAGTTTGTAGTTTGCATCACTCTTTTAAAGTTGGGTGGAAGTTTTGACATTATGGCTTGTTCGTCTATGTTGTGTCTTTATTATCTGCACACCACAGACATTCCCGGCAGCACTGCACTTCTGAGGTCCGTCCTTTACATTAGTTTATTAACGTTACACTATAGGTTAACGTTAAGAATTGTTTTTAACATTTGTAAATCGATTCAGAATCATCCACGTCTGCATCACTATTTATCTAAGAAAGCTGAACAGATAAAGATTAAGGGTCGTGCCCAAGAGCCAAAGATTCGAACTCCCAACATGCTGCCAGATTGTCCAGACCTACTCCACCTCCGTCCTCCATTTTTCTCTTTCCAACTCTCACGCCGCTGTATCGATGCGCTGGTCAAAACTTCATTCTAACTCTGGCAGCCCGCTCTGATAGGCTATTACTGTAAAATTGGCTGGACTACATTCCTTATGAGGCAGAGCTCACGCTGCCAAAAGCCTGTAAACCGAACCCACACTATTAAATGCGAAAACCACACAATGTCTTCCTTCCTTCCCTTCAGCCTCCAACCAGATGGATTCACCCTCCACTGGGAATCCATTAAGGTTACCTACATCATACACAGCATCTCATTTCTCTCACAGTACAACAGTACAAAAAGGCAGAAGAATCTGGGAAAGAGCAGTCATGCTTTCAAAAAGTCTCTGCGAACCAATCGGCAAATAGCCCAAATAAGGCTGGATCCCATATTGGTCCTTACTCCCTACACAAGTGCACTACGTAGGGTGTGAAAAATGAATGAGTGCACCCTAGATCCAGAATTTTTCAGTTTCTCACTAAAGCTCTACTCAGTACCGGCTTCTAATATTCATCTCCCGCTTTTTGCCAGAGCATGGCAGTCAGTAACACAACCACTTCTGGATAAAGCTTGAATATGACTGAGACTGAGTAAAGAACAGCATTCTGCTCGCCTCTGTTACACAACGTGACACGCTACTTGAAATTCCGCTACAATTTTTACTTTTGCACTTATTGAACAATTTTCAATGTATTGCTCACGCATGTTCACATCTTTGAAAGTTTATTAGTTCGCATCTTTGAAAGTTTAGTATTGCATCTAGGGGACTTACTGTATATTATATGGCAAAAGTATGTGGACGCCCAAGAATACTCCTATATGAATAGGCGTCATGTTTTAAAATAATTATAAGAAAATGGAATATGTATGTATCCTGCAATGAATTGGCACCTTGCCAGCACTAATGACACAAAATGTTTTGTGCTGCAAGTCATGTTACACTGCATAGCTCTTTATCAACAAACATTCCACCCCAGTTTATTTAAGTGCCTTGGGAAAACCTCCCTCTTCACCGTGTTCGTACAGAGTTTCAAATCGCACTTTGAGCATTATTGCCAGCACCACTGAGGAGAGAGGATTAACAGAGCTCTTATTGCAGCCCTGATGCAGGACTGACAGTATGGGTTGTATTAGTACTGACTGGTGACTCAGATTGTGATTTGAGTGGAATCTTGGTGGTTCTGAGTTTAAGCTTGAACTGTCACTTCCTCTGTATCTGAGATATAGTGTAATGCCATTGTAATTAACATGAGGCAGGAGAATCAGATAGCACTTTAGATTCTATCCAGAAGATACACCATGTTATAACACACACAGCGGAGGAAAGAGGACATAAAGCTCATGCAATGATAACTATAGTATTGCAGCATGCAGAAATAAATAGCATGAGATCCAGAGCTCGTGTAAGAGCAACTGGGGAATGGGTAAAGAGAGAAGACAAGATGGTGGAGAGGAAAATTATGAACTGGCTAAAAAGAATATTCGGAATATATTTAGAATGCAATTTAAACTTCTTCTTCTTACTAATTCTAATTCTTCCTAATAATATTGTTAGGAGTTCTGGGTGGTTAGGGAGTTCTTTTTTTTTACTTTGATGTGGTACCTATATGTACCCATATGTATGTGGTCCAAATGTCCTCACGGTGTCCTCACCGTGAGAGGAAAACCAGTTTTGACTTGTTAGGACTGTTTTGCCAGTCCTCACTTCATTTATTGCTTTATTTAAAAAAGACTCATTTGCAAATTCATTTGAAAAGATGAGGCAAACTTGTGAGAGAGAGAGAGAGAGAGAGAGAGAGAGAGAGACCTGGCACTGTAAGTGTTAGTAGGCGCTTTTCCGCTCTCACTTGGATTAAGGACGAAGAGAAAGGCATTCCATCACCCCAGACAATACAGGAGGAGAACACTGGTGTAGCATTCAGAGAGAAAGAAAGAGAGACATAAAGAGAAAAAGGGAGAGAGACAAAAAGAGAGACAGACAGAGCATGTGCAGTGCTGCGATTGGACGAGATCAGGAGGAACTGATAATGTATAATGAGGGTGAGGAAGTCGGTGAAGAAGAACGAATGTACTGCACCAATCGAATGTTAGGCAGAGAAAATGATCTGCCCTGCCTTTATATTCTTTATATATAGCCTTCTGTTTATTTATACAGGTAGAAATGGGCTGTGTCTCAAATCACACACTATTCACTGTATCTCAGACTAAGCACTTGTAGTGAATCGTTTGCTCATGTGGGTCTTTGGTGCATCGGCCGTTTAGGACAGTTCACACTGGGGCTTTTACTGACCGGCTTGATTGGCATTCCCTGGCACCGCAACAGTGACCTCTAAGCAATCTTATATTGGACAGGGTTCAAATGATTTAGCTGTATTCTACTGAAATTCTTGTTTCGCCTAAACATGATATTATATACAACGTTTCTCACGCATTCTAAAACTATATAGAGGGGCACCTTAGCCAAAATCATTAACACAAAGCTTATTTTATAATAACGTGTTGAAAAATCTCATGTAATTTAGTGAGTAATGGATTGAAAGTGAAAAGAAAAAGCAAAACACTTACTCTATTGGTGAACTCCGGGCTCTAGCATAGTGCTAAGCTAACTGCAGCCTGTGTTCTGGAGGACTTTTATAACTAATCTTTTTAGGGCCCATGGAGACTTATTTGTAGTAAGATTGCAGTACTGTAGATGTAAAAGTAAAGAAAAAACTATTGTGAACCTGAATCACTGTGTACTGAATCGTGAATCATGAATTAAGTTGCACATGGAAAAGCAAAATTTTCTTAGGTTTTGTTAACGTTTATTATGACTACTTTTGAATGGCATTTAGAAGTTATTAATACTAACAATGAATAAGAAAAAGTATCATCTATTTGATTTCTTTTTTGCTATGACATGATATTATATCGTTACCGTATTGATTGTGGAAAGTATCACAATATTTGATTTGAGCTCATCGCCCACCCCTATCCTGACATCAGTGCAGAGTGCAGTGTGCTGAACCGTGTGCTCTGCTCGTGGCTATGTTTGTATTACTTTGTGAGATAGATGCAGCTGTATTAGCTATCCATCTTTTATTCACTGCTGCAAGTACTTTAAACCCTTCACAAAAGCAGTCTGAGAACAATAGCTCTGTACATTACAACGCATGTCCAGTCAGGTGCTCCTGCAGCTGCCTGTGTTTGATCAGATCTGCTTTCGACAGGACAATCGAGAAGGAAAAATGTAAATGTTAACTTTTTAATAGCAATAATTATAGGATTAGACATAGCTAGAGTTAGAGCTTTATTTCTTTTATACGTATTTGAGGGCGGCTCACGTCAGGTTTTTGTATTACTTCGTCGTAGTGAATCACTAACAAGCCCATGGTTTAATAAAAACACTAGTGGATTTGGAATCCCTGCTTCAAAAACACAGCTTAAGATGTATTTTGCTAGTTTAGGCTTGTTTAGCTGGTCTCCCAGCCAGGGTTAACTGGTTTGTGTCCAGCACCCCTGTAAAACCAGCTGAAACCAGCCTGCTGGGTTACTATGGCCTCTCTCCAGGTGGGTTAGGGCAATAACACACCTCATACATTAGGAGGAATATGGGTAACCGGGTTCACCTGTGTTTATGTTTGTTCCATACAGACGTTTATGAAAGTCAGCAAAATATATAGCTTAGCCAGGAGCATCCAGACTTTTGTAAATGAAAGTAGGACAGCAAACTTGTAAGTGCTATTCCCCGTAGATTTAATTTCTGTATATTATTTCATTTCCTTTACTAAAATGTTTGGATTAACTATAACACCTGGAACAGGCTTACGAAAACCCCGAGGTTTAGAGGTAGGTATATGAGAGAAGCAGCACAAGGTGCACCTGCATTATGTCTGACATTAGGGTTTAATTTTCTAAGACTGCATCTAAATGGCTCCTGGAAGCTCCTGCTAATTGCTTCAGGATCAGGTATAACAAACTCTTATGTAATGTGGAAACAGTTAACCACCGAGCCATTGAGTGTATTGATGAAGCCGATATGCTGCTAGATTCCCAAGACAATTGGTTTTGCTCTAATGAAAAGCTGACTGTACGGAATAAACTGTTATGTAAGTATTATAGATATACTTTAAGTACATCTTCAAATCCAGGGTTGCCAGATTTGCATTCCAAAAGCACTCCTGCCAGATGCTGCTATAGCTCAAGTATAAGGGGAGGTCACAATAAATAGGCCACTGTAGCCTATGGAAGCTGTTTTTTCTGAGTTTATAAGTTTTTTAATACTGCGTTTTCTAGTCCAAATTTCATTTGAGTTATAATCTGTTCTTATGTGCCTGGGTGGAACAGCAGGGTGATAGGGCAGCGTCCACCACGGTGATTTGCGTTCAAGTCGTGGCATTGCCTACTTGACCCATGTGACCGTGACCAAGACAAAGCGGGACTGAAATAGGGGGAAAATGTTTTTGCATTTTTATTTATCCAGAGTAACTCAGGAATGCATGCAAGTTAGTAAGCCACTGAGGAATTCTGAGTATAAAACGAACGTCTGTTTATTTTAGTGGAACCCTTTAAAGAGAAGTCTCTAAAGTAGGAGAAAGCTGTCTGAGCTGTGTATAGCTCAGTGTTTTTTCCTTGTTTGGTGGATTTTAGATCTGCTCAGTGTTTGTTCCTTCCTTATTTGGTGCTTTCTGACCTCGTCCTCATTTCTCTAGAGGAAACTCTTCAGCCGGAGTGTTAGGGTCTCGTCTTGAACCTTCGCGCTGATGTGAACGAGGCGGATGAAGCCGTGTTGGGTCACTTCTCATGTTACGCTGTGATCTCTCAGTGTGGGTTTGGGCTTTATCAGTGACGGAGGGAACGCCATTCACAAACATTACACACTTACCACTCAGTAATAGCAGCTCTCTCTCCCTCTCTGTGCTTACAGTATATATATATCTCTCTCGCTCACTCTCTCCCTCTCTGTTTGCATTTCTGTTCTGTCCAGGCTTTTAGACAGCTGTGTCATTCAGTGGCTCACTCACAAACACACACACTTTTGTCTCACTGTCATTGTGAGAACTTTCCACTGACATAATGTTTACACTAGTTAATTAATGCTACAGCTAACCCTAACCTTAACCGCAGTTACCTAAATCAAATCATTAGAAACTTATGGTTTATTCAATTAAAAGTTGCTGTTTTTGTTTAAAAAAAGCAGCTAAAGAAGTGAGAACCAGCAAAGCAGTCCCCAGGTTTTCTTGTTACTGTGAGGACATTTGGTCCTCACAAGTACAGGAAGGCAAGGTACACACTCACACACACGGGTAGACATTTATGACCCTTATATTATAAAACACCCTGATTTACGATGGGGATGCGTTCCGACAAATCCATGGTGAGTTGAACTGATCATAAATCGAAGAGTTTAATATATAATGTATATATCATACTGTAGCATTCCTTGCTTAATACTGTCCTCACTACATTTCCCAGCGCTCATCACTCCTGCCATGTAACTCCCTAAGTCATGTGGCAGCGTTTCAAATCGATAACAGGAGAGTGTCAAGTGCAAAGCATAAATAAACCGTGATAAAGTTAAATAAACCGAATAAACTTTCCTGACATCCAACTCTCTTCCAGAGGTTGGATTTGAGCTGCATGTTTTACACTTGTGCTTCATGTCATACAAAGAGACAGGTACTTAACTATATGCTGTGTGTGTTGCATTGTGGGGGTCAGGTTTATATATCAAAATGAGAACCAAATGTCCCCACAAGAACTCAGATATCTGACATAGGGTCATTTCGCTGGTCCCTACAAAGAAAAGACTTGCTTTAGGTTACTGAGGTTAAGGTTAAGGTTTTAGCGTAGCATTAATTAGCTCCGGTAATCATTATGTCAATGGAAAGTCCTCACAAAGGTAGGAAGACGAATGTGTGTGTGAGTGAGACAGCTGCTGTGTTTGCTGGTTTACACTGATTTGAGAGGCTTCACTCCGTCAGTCACTGACTTCAATTAATCTATTAAAGTGCTGAGCTGGGAGATGGAGGGCTGACCACTGGGTGTGTGCTCGAGCCGCTGTGTGTGTGGTGAGATCATAGCGCCGGTTTCACCTAGGTATTGAGATCAAGGCGGGGATAGGTTATTCATTCATGTACAATACTCAAGAACAAAGATTGTATTTAGTTTTAGTTATTGTTAAAAATATATGATTTCTCTTTTCATGTAGCTTCTGTATTGTATATTTAAACAATTCCGATAGACTTAGTCTTCCTATCGTCCCTTTTCGAGTCTTGGACGTCCCCTGGACGTAATGGTGCCAGTAACTGAGAACTGGACTTCACAGATGCTAGAA
This sequence comes from Ancistrus triradiatus, assembly GCA_025084515.1. Taxonomy (NCBI): domain Eukaryota; kingdom Metazoa; phylum Chordata; class Actinopteri; order Siluriformes; family Loricariidae; genus Ancistrus; species Ancistrus triradiatus. The sequence continues at coordinate 234,588 of JAJAGP010000666.1, read as the reverse complement.
TTCAAACCTGGTCTTAACGCTGCCGGTTAAGGAAACGAAGCAGAGAGGCTCAACATCTGGAACCAGTATTCTAGCTAGCCACTGGGGTGTTTCCTGAAGAGATCATGAAGAGATTGGGACTGTGGTAGCCTAGCGGTTAAGTTACTGGACTCTGGACCAGAAGGTCCAGGGTTCAAATCCCACCTCTGCCAAGCTGCCACTGTTGGGTCCTTGAGCAAGATCCTTAACCCACAATTGCTTGGACTGTACCAATTGTAAGTCGCTCTGGATAAGGGCGTCTGCTAAATGCTGTAAATGTAAATGTAAGAGATCATCTTTGAGAAGATCGGACTACTGGATTGTGCTGCTTATCATCCTCATTGCGTTAAGTGTATTACAGGACGTTGGCATACCCTAAGTCACATAGTGGTTTACATACTTTGCACATAGTGTTTTATTTCAAACAATAATATGAATTAACACAGAACATGAAAACCTTTAGCACAATACTGTACAATAGAGTAATTCTTATCTTTGTGTAATCTATAAAATTTGAAACACTTACTGATAAAAAGGTGAAAACTAGAGTGGAACCTACCATGCTGTTTTCTGCTTTTCCAGACTGCGATTCTCTTTTTTTGTCAGCAGGTGTCACAAGGGTACACTCGTACCAGTTTCTGTCATTCAGACATGAATAAGATATATAAGACAGATTTCTGTTTGCTATTAAAACTCTTAAGACCTCAGTCGTTAAAGCGAACGGACGTTGATCGGATGGACGTTAAAGATTAAGCCTGTATTTACAATTTCTCAGCCCCCTTAAACCCTGCCAACTAATGACAGGGTACTGGGAATCTTAAAGATAATAGTCCGGCGACCAAATACATCCATAAAGCGACACTGATATCATGGGTTTGAGCAGGATTAACACAAACTTAAGGTTTTATTGATCAGTCGTCTCAAGATACTGACATCACATAGACGTTCTGCCCATTACAAACTGTCCGAGATCCTCGTTCGAAGCCGATGTCGGTGACTATCCAGACGCAGAGTGTGCTGCTAAGCCTGAACGGTGCTACGCCGCATTGCTCTCTGCTCAGACCCTGCATCATTCCCAGTGGCAGAAATCTGTTTGCCGTACTTAGCTCTATTGCTCTGCTATAAAATTCAAAGCAAACTCTGCCAGCACGGCCAAAAACATCAATAACCTTGTTCTACTTTATTAGGCGAGTTGTAATGACATGACGTCTGGAATTCTGGAGTATGGACTAATTGGAAATATCGCTACATATGATACCTCGAGGCATGGAGTCCTGTGTGAGCATTGCTGAGAAAGCACACAGTATCATCACTGAAGCCACCCGACTAATGACTACTGACGGGCATAAGATCTACAGCAGCAGCAAAGAGGGAGCATGAAAACTGAGCTGTGTACAGAAGGAATCTGACGTAATCTGTTTCTGTACACATTACCAGAGTGGTGTGATGACAGAATAGAAAAGGGCCACATTGACAAACAGTGAAAAGACCTTTTTGGGAAAGAAACGGATCAATCATGAGTGAAAAACACTGCTCTCTCTGTTAGATTAGATAGAGCATTGATTTAGCAATGGTATAATGACCATGTATAATTATTTCTCAGTCTCTTTATTAGAATACAACCAGAAACATGAAAACAGCTTGACCTCCCCTCACACATCTGGCAGCCAGGCTTCTTCTACAGTCTGAAGGAGCTTGATCAGGATTGGTGTTTTTGGAAGGGTACAAGCCCAGAAACCACTTTTTGGAAGGGGAACAGGGTGAAAAGGCTACGATATGCGAAAGCTCACAAAGATTGGAACTAAGATCAGAGTGAAAGAGTGTTATGGAGTGATGAATCCAAGTGTGGACACTATGTTAAATATGGTCGTGATACCACTGTGAAAACAACAAATCAAATGGTGGTTTAAGACTTTTGCACAGCACTGTCGCTTATCTGGTTCTGTGATTGAAGCCACATTTCATATTTGGAGTTTGCTCTTCTTTGCTACTACCTCTGAGAACGCTTTCCATTAGATTTTGTTGATGTTCCAGCTCATCTCGAACTTGTCTGATGGAAATAAAGTACGCCAGCCGAAGTCTCAATCAAAGTTGGCATGCCATAGCTTTTACAGACTTATTTTTACAAGGGAAGGGCAAAAAGGTGACTTATTATAGGTGGAAGCCTATAAGCCTGTATGTTTTATGTTGTGAGTCACTGAGCAGTGAAATATTTGGTCTACATTTGAGCTTGTATCTCGATTAAAACTCTGCTCTGTACCCAATACCCTTTGAGCTTCAAGCACCACCCCTAAAGGCAGTCTAGACTTCCAAGACGCTCTTACCCAGTCATACAGTCCATGCAATTGGATTAAGGGCTAAGCTAATGGCTAATGACCCAACAGTGACAGAGGTGGGACTTGAACCCTGCAGGTCAATTCTGGCCCATGGTCCAGCACGTTAACCACTGAGCCACCACAGTCCTGTCTATTGCACCCCCTTGGACCCACACCAAATCCAAACAGGGTTCTACGTAGATGGTGTTCTTAAGTTCTTAATTCCAGCCTGCCTAATAAGGAAAATACAAAGCACTTGTGAGTCTCAGTGCATAAGGATCCTGTAAACGTCTCGATTCTGCAATGCCATCCATCTTCTGAACATGACGGAGATATTTTGCAGGGTGCACCATACTGGTGCCCTCTGATTAAAAACAAGTACCACGCTCAAATCATTCTGCTCTTAGCTTGCTGTCCGCTTGGTCAGACTGCGTTTGTTAAGATTGTTTACAGGTTGTACGTGTTGGTGTGAACTTCCTGGCTCTGTGGGGTGGAGGACATGTGCCGGTACACACTGCAGAGCTCTGGAGGGATGGACACAGAACAAAATGGCATTAGATAGGTGGGAATTCCTGCTGAGTGTGAATTCTGCGCCCAGCGCACTGCGTTTCCTCTCTCTCTCTCGCTTTCTCTCTCTCTCACTTTCTCGCTCGGTGGCACAGCTCTTGCTGTTCTCCTCACAGATGGCCGTACTGCCGCTGCAGCAAGTCTGCTCACTACGCATTTCTCTCTCGGTTTCCCTCCGACGTCTCCATCTTTGCCTTATTGTCACACTTTCGTTTCTGTTTTCATGTATTTATATTGTCTTATTTACACACACGGGGTATCACTGCAGGTGACAGCAGGTAATCAATATGACAAGTGTTTCCTTCGAGGATGACATCAAACACACACACACACACACATGCTTAGTTACCTTGTATGAAGGCTGATGATACTGAATGTGTATTGATTGATATTTGTATTCCAGCTGCGTAGTTCAATGACTTTGCAGGCGTGAGCAGACATGCTCTTTCTCTCTGCCTTGTCGGCTTCATCATATGAACTGGGACTGTGGTAGCCTAGCGGTTAAGGTACTGGACTCTGGACCAGAAGGTCCAGGGTTCAAATCCCACTTCTGCCAAGCTGCCACTGTTGGGTCCTTGAGCAAGACCCTTAACCTACAATTGCTTGGATTGTAAGACTGTACCAATTGTAAGTCGCTCTGGATAAGGGCGTCTGCTAAATGCTGTAAATGTAAAACTGGGTCAACAAATAACCTATTTATAATCATTTTGTAAATAACAAATGTGTAACACTCTTTTTAGCCAGAAAATTTCAAATGTGGCATATGGCTGCAAGTGAAGCATTACCGAGTTTGTTCATTTATAGGGGCACCCCTGGGCTGCGAAACATGACTCGAGGAATTCCCTGCCACCTCCGTCTCCAAGCACTGAGACTCGGTAAATTGGTAAATAAAGATTGTAAGAATCCTCTTAGAAACGTCCTAACTTAATAACTCCTATTTAATCCATCTAAAGCTCGGAGTTTTAGATTAGCTTTAGGTAGTTTTAGAAGACGTGAGGAAGAGGAAGTTTTATTTGTATTATCTGTAGAAGTTGCATTTATTTAGAATAAAACCAACACTACTTGCGGGGTGACAAAACCATAAATATGTGCTGGAGCGTCGTAGCTTGGCTCGGTCGATGCCACACTGTTCCAGCGATCCAGGTTCCTTTGCATCTGGGTACTGTGTGTGGAGTTTGGAATGTTCTTCCCACATTGCTGTAAATTATCCCAAAACATGCCAGTAGGTGCCACAAGTGTGTGCGTGTGCGAGTGATGTAGTGGACACCCAATGATTTTTGGGACAGACCCCCCATGGAACTCTCACTGGGAAAAGACTCGAGATGAATGAGAAAAACTGGACACATTCCATTCCCTGTGGGGTTTCCCTTACTGCCACACTGACACTGTAGGGGATCTCATTTCTGCTGCGCAAAGAAGATGATCAAAATGTGTGTGTGTGTGTGTGTGTGTGTGTGTGTGTAAAGCTCTAACAAAGGGCAATGCTGAGCACAGCACAGACGAGCAAGCCACTTACTGCAGAGAACAAAATACACAGTAAAACCTTTTTCGCCCTCTTTCCATTTTCTCCTCCTACTCAGCCTTTTCTTCTCTTACATCACCTATGTGTTCTCTCTCTTGCATTTTCTTTATGCGTGTTCCTCTACTTTTCCCGCTCTCGCTAAGGTTAGGGTTAGTTTGTGATGAGATTTAATTTCACGCTAGCTGTCACTGAGGTTAGTGCTTTACTCGCTGCTGTACTATGTAATTAGGGTCACATTTAAAATAAACCTATGAAAATTCAGACAAGCCGATCCATGCACAGTTCAAGGGACTCATTTGGGAAGATCTACCGGCTGTGGTGTTCCCCCAAGAACTACATTAATTTCAGGGCCTTTTTGGGTTTTCGCACCATCAGTCGCAAGCTGCGTGGCGGTTGGTGAGGCGGATATTTTTAGGTTTCACTTAGACGACTCAAAACTGCATTGTTGGTTATAGGCTCAGTAAAGCATGGACTTCTTTGGCGGCCTGTGTTTTTTCCATTTTAAGTTTCTTTAAAAATGGCGATTGCCCTAAACATGGCGTCTGGACCAAACGCAATACCGTTGGCCACTTACAGCACTGTGCAAAAGACTGATGCCACCATTAGATTTGTTGTTTTAGCAATACTATCATGACCATATACGACATTATTGTCGGTGATTGAACTTGGATTCGTCACTTTATAATCTCCTTTTCCACTGATCTTCATTCCAATATTTCTGAGCTTTGGCATATCTTAGCCTTTTCACCCTGTTGTCCTTCTGAAAAAGTGGTTTCTTGGTTGCTATCCTTAAAAAACCCCATTCCTGATCAAGCTTCTTCAGACTGTAGGAGGGTCAACTTGGCATCCCAATAAAACTCCCAAATTGCTCAAGTGTAAGTGAAGGTCACACTAAATATTTGCCACTCTAGCCTATAGAAGCTGTTTTATCAGCTTTTTAATACTTCATACATATTTCCACTATTTTCTGGTTGTATTCTAATAAAGAGACTGAAAAATAATGATATTTTCATATATATTATTGCTAAAACAGTGATATATCTAATCTAATGGTGGTCTAAGACTTTTGCACAGCACTGTACGTCTGGACCAACTTACGTCTGACCACAAAAATCACCACATACTTATGCACTCAGGGTTCCTATGTGCTGAGAAAAGTACCTACCCTGAATTAGGACCTACAAAAGTTCCCGGTGCACAGTGTTCTGAGAGCTACAGATGAGACCCCAGTTCTTGCGGTAGTAATATGGATGAAAGGGGGCACTTTCTCCAACAGCTTTAAGAGCTATAAAAAAATTCCTTTGGTGTGCTTTTCCCGTTGATTCTAATCTCAGTGACAGTGAAGGATCAGTAGCAGATTACTTTTTCTTATTAGGGACATTCTGAGAAGCGGCCCTGCCCCCTCACCTGGGCTGGTCAGATTTACACGCTGTAGCATTTGTTTGTTTAGCATTTCTATTACGCAGTGCAGAGCAGAGCAGGCATTTGGCCCAGTTGTCAAGCGGCCCACCAGGAATTCCGGTCCTCCAGATGGCCAATTGATTTTTTGGTGAATGTGACAATTTGTTGGTCAGGGTAGCTTATGAGGACTCTCCAGCAAGCTTTTGTAGTGTCCTCCATCCAAAAGAGGTCCGAACCTAGTTTGGCTCGTTTAAAAAAAGATCTGTACAACCCATGGCCTGAATAAAACATTACAGAGGATCAGTGAAGTGGAGTCGTTTTTGTGACAAGGGCACTCCTGGTCTGTGTCACATGCCACATACAGCACCTGGTACTTCAGGTACCACAACCTCCTTATCCCTCACACCAGATCCTTCTTGGTCTCTCAGGTCTTTCCTGGCAGCTCCTTAATTGACAGTCCTTACCTTGCAAAACCAGAGAGTTCCTTGAGAGAACTGGTTCTTGATTCTGGTCAGCTCCGATGAGATAATTGCTATCGGATAAGGAATTCTCTTCTCCAGGACTGGAACGCATGACCAAAAAGATTGAAGAGGTCTGGCACAGTGGATGCCTGAGGGATCGGGTGCAGGAGCTACGGGGTTCCTCTTCACCAGGAGCTCCCAACTTATAGGGCCTGCCATAGGTGTGTCTAGAAGTTTGTCTCTAAGCTGAAAAAATAAATATTAAAACAATCAAAAGTATTAGTATGTCGTTGAACCATAATATTTTAACATAATATATGAACAACGAAAATCCAGCCGTGCCCCTTGCCTTGCAAATGGTTTGATCCACTTTCTCTCTGCTAAGTATCGTCCGTTTACGTGCACTTAATAGTCAGATAACTCCAGAAAATCAGATTGTGTCAGTAATGCGATCACTGAGTTTACTTACCCTTGAGTAATCAGATGATGGGAATGCTTCGGTTTTACATGATTTGGTCAATAATCGGACTTTTGCTTTGCAAACAGGCAGTAATCTATCTGAAGGAAGTGACATAAACTTCAAAATTATTACCACTTTATGGTACTGGACTATGGACCAGAAGGTCCAGGGCTCAAATCCCACCTCTGCCAAGCCGCCACTGTTGGGTCCTTGAGCAAGACCCTTAAACCATAACTGCTTGGATTGTAAAACTGTATCAGCCGTTTGCTAAATGACATACATTACATGAGTGCTACTGAGTTTTTCAGGGTTGCCAGATCCCGTAGATGCCAAGCTGAGCAGAGAAGCATTTCAATTTTCACTTTCAATGTATTTAGTCCATAAATTACATGAGATATTCAACAGTTTATTATCAAATAAGCTTCAAATTGATTATTATTATTAAAAAATCTTCAAACTGTAATAATGAATAACATAATTCTTACTTTTCTAGAGCATATACTGCATTTCAGAGTCTTCACAAAAGTGTTCGGGACCCATTTCACGGGTGCTGCGTTTAATGCTGACTTCTGGCATATTGTTTTACATCCAGCTCTCAAGTGTGCTTCCTTTCTTACATGATGCAGCTTCTCTGTGGATTTTGCTCTACATGTTTTACTGTACATCCTCCATCCTTTTTCCACCGTCGCTTCTATATGCCATTATACTGCAGTATGGCGAGCCAGAGAGAGGGAGGGAGTAGAAGGTGGATATGGCGGAGAGCTGTAGGCGATGCATTAGTGTATATCTCCAGACTGCTCCCTCCTTCCTTTCCTCCCGCTTCTGTTCTTCTGTTCTCCATCTCTTTTCGGCGTCCCCCAGGCATGCTGGCGTAGCAGATTACATTAACACACTCATACTGTATGTACCCCCCCCACCACAGACACACATAAACCTTGCCCCTGCTCGTTCTCATCCGGGGTATGATTTAAGATGCGGCCGCTGGATGGATTTAATGTATCGATTGGTAATTAAACACTCTCCATCGGCGTGTTCTTCATCCAAATGATTCTATCGATTCGCTCTGTGCTGATTCACTGCAGGCCACGCAGACTAATACCAATTACCTCTAAGTGCGCTTGTGTGTGTGCTTGTATTTGATGCGTGGCATGTGTACCATTGTGTGGGTGCGTATTGGATGGCCGGAGGTTTAGCTGGTTTGGGTTTCAGTAGGAGCAAACGGGATCTTCCTCGTCCTCTTCTTTGTGGTGCGGTGTGTTGATGCAGTTAGATCATTCAAAGTTTCATTCAGAGTGTTTGCACTGGGATTGAACAGCTTTTGGTGTTGGACATTACCAGACAGGCATTAGGATTTCATTTATTCACCTGGCCCAGGCTTTCATTCAGGTAGAATGCAATCCAAGCACAGACCAATTAAAGGACTAGTTCAAAGAGACACAGTTTATACAGATGTCAAGCAAACCAGACAGTCTGACCTTTGCCGCGTTTGATTTACAAATTAGGAAACTGTGCTACCTAAATCACAACCCATGTCATGAATGCAGAGCACCCCAGGTCTGTCAAGTAGGTGTAGGTACAGTGGTGGAATGGGAGAAAGGAAAACACTGCATTCCAGCAACTATTACACGCCTTGCTCTTGGAGTGATCTTTGTTGGTCGACCACTTCTGAGGAGAGTAACGGTGGTCTTGAATTTCCTCCATTTGTACACAATCTGTCTGACTGTGGATTGGTGGAGTCCAAACTCTTTAGAGATGGTTTTGTAACCTTTTCCAGCCTGATGAGCACCAACAACTCTTTTTCTGAGGTTCTCAGAAATCTCCTTTGTTCGTGCCATGATACACTTCCACAAACGTGGGTTGTGAAGAGCAGACTTTGATAGATCCCTGTTCTTTAAATAAAACAGGGTGCCCATCCCATTGATTGAAAACACCTGACTCTAATCTCACCTTCAAATTAACTGCTAATCCTGGAGGTTCACATACTTTTGCCACTCACTAATATGTAATATTGGATCTTTTTCCTCCATAAATAAATGACCGAGTATAATATTTTGTCTCATTTGTTTAACTGGGTTCTCTTTATCTACTTTTAGGACTTGTGTGAAAATCTAATGATGTTTTAGGTCATATTTATGCAGAAATTCTAAGGGTTCACAACTTTTCAAGCACCACTGTACACACAGACACTTCGGATGGACACTGCATGTTTCTGCGTTGGAGCTGAGTGGAGCTGAGTGTCCAGGCATTTCTTGGAAGGCAGAGCATAAATCGACCTCGCTTTTATACTTTTATACACTCATCCTGGGTTCCTGGCTCCATTTCATTCACATACATCGAGGATTTGACTGCGCTCGGGTTGTCCACTTGATTTCCTGCCTGATGGCATTTCTGATAAATCTGTAATACAGGATGCAATACTGTTAGCGAGTGTCTGCATCAGGGCCGACGTACGTCATGGCTTATGGTCTGAACTGGTATTAGATCAGATTTCAGCCATTGTCCAGTGTGATCCATTCCATGTAAGTTATGCTGTTACTCAAGCAGGTCATCTTAAAACCGGTCACTATCGTGCCATGATGTCTCGTGTTCATTTCTTGCAGATTTGGCTCAGTTCCTTCATTAGGGATCCAGGTAAGCACCGTGTAACGACTAACGTTCAACAACTGTTCACTTTAACAACCGAGGTCTTAACAATTATATATTGTAATAGAAAATAAAAATCTGTCCTTTAAGTCTGGACAGACAATCAACGATGAGGATTCGTGAGCAGAGGTGGGAGTTTATAAGAGCCGTGTGTATGTCACAATTGCCAGGTCTGCTTATTCTAAGCAAATTTGGGCTTATTTTTCTATAAATTCACTTATGAATACTGAATATGAATAATTATGTGTGTTGCAGGTTTTTGGGAATTGTCTCTCCTTCTTCTTCTTCTTCTTGTAATTTTTTTTTTATTAACTGATTAATTAATACAGTAATTAATTTATCAATTTAAGTAATTACACAAATTGTCACTCTCTGACATTGCACTAGGTCTCGTGTTTTGGGATTTTGTTTTTGAGCCAATTTGGTTCTTTTGGGCTTGTTTCCATAGACATATTCAGTTGTTTCTCTTGTGGGATCTGGCAACCCTACATATATATATCATAATCATAATACACACATATATTACTGTAGCTTAAATGACCTGTTTCTCCAAAAATATACATATATATAGTAATTTATATAGTAGTATTGTATATATATACGTAATGCGATCATTAACCAGCACAGACCTGGATTGGTATAGTCATGGAAATTAAGATGTCTCTCTATCGCTCACTGTTTTGCTACCAGTGCGTCTCTAGTATGATGGTTGTGTCAGTTAAATAACCCTTTAGCAATGTCACAATACAATCTGTGTGTCATAACAGGCAAATCATCTCAGTAGGATATTACCTAGTGTCCTGACACATTTGTCTGCTTAATGACACTGTTATAATTAGCCTCCAATGGAGTCCTTACAAGCTCTGTCACAGATTCACTGAGAACCAGCGAGGGAAAGGATTTGTACTTTAAACCCAAAATTATAATGTTCTTCAGTGGGTCATTATTAGGGGTCCAAGCACCAAAGGTATGGCAATGTAATGTAATGTAATTATAAAGGGTACTTTCAGAAGAAAACTGCATTCAAATGATAGGTTAATGAGTGCACTTGAAGAAACACTAATTCAAGAACGTGTGGATTTTGCATGTCCTTCCCGTGTCCATGTGGGTATACTCCGGGTACTCCGGTTTCCTCCCACATTCAAAAGACTTGTGTTAGGTTAATTGGCTGCTCTACATTGGCCCGGTGTGAATGTGTATGATTAGTATCGATGTCACTTTGCTCCTGTCGTGAATAGCCATGGATGCTAATGCCATTATAAACACAATACTGTAGTGTTGTAGGCATCACAGTCCACATATTGACTTGTTAATGTCTTTTAGCCATTTTAGGTTGAGCTGGAGAACCTTTTAACATCTTGACCGTGGTCTTAGCGAAGGCTGCTAAGCAGGGCCGGGAAAACACAGCCAATGGAACGATCTGAGAACAGCAAGCTCTGAGACCTCCAGGTGCTGGTCAGTGTCGCGGCTCGAGCTGAGTCGGCACCGCCGCAGCAGCAGGTGTTGCCATGGCTCGCAGACTCTCTACAAATAGCCCCTGGTGTCCTACATTCTATTAGCACACTTAGACAGGCCATGTTTTGGACAAGGCCACGCTGGACTTGTTACGTGTCAGCAGAAAGCATGCCTTGACCTTTATTCCAATCTGTTCCCACTGGCCTCGTGCGCCACTTCTTCTGCACGAATGCTGTTCAGCTAAGCTCTGACGCAAGAACTGTAGAAACGGGGCGATCAGGGCCGATCGGGGGGTGTCCAAAGTTACATTATAACACCGCAGTCTCGTCATGGAACAGGCACATGGAACGGACGTGAACTGAATTTTGTTCTCCTAGATTGATAGGTGGTAGAATTTCAGACTTCGAGAGTCAGTGCTATGAATGAGGAGGTCAGTGTGTTTGTCCCTCATGCAGAGTGATGAGAAAAGTTCAAGAGATGTCAGTTTCTCCATGGATTATAGTTGGAGAGTCGGTACATGTCCAGCGTTAGCAAGTTGTGGTCACCATAGCTCGAAGTCTCTAAATAGACCATCTCCATTTCAACAAATGATTTGTGAAGCATACCAGAAATAGTTTTGGCTCAACATGGACCAAAGGGGATTCGGTGAGCTCATGTTATGAACTTTATATAAATAGTGACTGGGTACCATGTGGCGCCATCTTGAATGTTTAGGGAGCCACTGGCTTGCTCAGCTTGGGATTGGCCTTAAATAATAGAAGATGATAGAAAATTGTAAAGGTGTTTTGAGACCCTGGCAATAAATCTGACTTTTACATCCTGATATTTTGTCGATAACGATATTTCGACAATATTTCGGCAGTCTGTAGCTTGGGTATAAAGTATTCAAAAGTTGTTGAAATCCATCTCTCTCACCCACCTGAATTGGCACCGTGTCTTTCACAATGTAATTTGGTTGACGGAATTTATTGTTTTGCCATCTGTTGCTTTTCTGGTCGTAAGAACTTGTTTTTGCAGAGTGATTCCTCTCAGGTTTGCTGAGTGTGTTTTTGTGCTGGTACCTTGGCTGGTTTACACCTGTCATGGACAGCTGACTCCAGAAGTTTGTAATAATCCGCATATTATGCACGGAGGTTTGTTCGCAGATGGTGAAATAAGTTCATTGAGCTGTCTTTAACCGTGACAGATTTCCGATGTAGTTTGCAGATCGCCATCTTTTCAAAGCCAAACCACCTCCAGTGTTCACTCATTTTTAGCTTCATTCATGCCTTTTGGGTAAAAGCTAGCTTGATTTGTACTCAGTGGCTACATGACGCAGCGCATATGTGAACCCTTAAACCTAATGTCAGTTTGCAAATTGTTAAAATAACAATTAAGATATTATCGTAGATGGAACATATCGCACTCCTAACACGTGGAGGCAGATTGTTTGCCTTGAGTTGTCATTGCAGATAATCAAACGCACAATATATGGTCTTAACGTGTAGTGTGAAGATCTGGGGAACAATTCAAATGTTTGTGGTACTCATCCATCTTTTTCAAAGTGATATGAATACTGCTGCATTGCTAGGCAGATGCTGTAGCTTCCTAGATCTGATCCTGGCCGCATTTCTCTGTTTCTTGGGTGTGCTGTTGGATATGAAATGATCAGGGCTCTGGTGTAGAGTGAAAGATGTGATGGGGAAAAGAAGTTAGGTTTCATGTTCCCAGTATCAGTCTTTAGAAACGTTTTCTCAAAGCCAGCAGCCCTCGTCCCTCGTGTTCGCCGCAGCTCGCCTGATCTCCTGCGATACCCTCCTCCCATCATGGTGCAGACTTTTCTCTTTCTCAGTCTCCCCTATACACACTGCAGTCAGTGCTATGCAGTAAAGCAAGATCGAGGATCCAGACTGGTGCAACAGGAACGAGTACGCCCTGAAATGAGACTGAATCCAACTGCAATCTGTGGTCGGATGTTCAGGCCTCCTGTCAATCCCTGCCAATCTCAAACCTGTTTAGCTCATGAACACAGCACAGCCGCAGTGGTCTCCTGCAAGTGTGTTCAGCTGCTCTACAGTGTTGGTAGCTGTTCTGCATTAGAAAAGTTAAGTTAATAGTTAAGCTAGTTGGTGAGCACAGGGTGCAGACAAGCAAACCGGGGAAACATGGGTTAAACAAGGCACTTGGTCGAGTCTGAATGGGAACACAGTGTGTAATGATGTGTGTCCACTGCCTTAGGTCACAGCCGGTACACACACTCCATTACACACCGTGCTCCCATTCAGACTCACACGCTTGGTCAGTTATGTGTGGATGAATTAAGGACTCCATAAACAACTGACCCAGTAGAAACTGGGTTTGCATTTGATGTGGTTTTCTCTGAACGGAAATCGGGACTCATCAGACCAGCCAACAGTTTTGTCCAACTTTGGCGAGCATGTGCAAATGTAGGGCTGGAATTTCGATTTCGGATTGTTACCCGCTAAAAAATAAAATTTAAATTCCAACAAAATTGAGTATAGAAAATTCTAAAGGGTTCGCAAGCTTTCAAGCACCACTGTAGAAGTAGCTAATTAAGCATGATCTGCCTGGTGTGGACAGACAAACGTTAACAGTAGTGCTGTTACATAAAGCAGAGAACGGAACAAAACAGCATTGTAGGAACCACATCAGCACTATTGGTTGGAGGGCCTTATTTAAAAAGCACATTGGGCAGTTGAGCCAACAAGCCTATAACATAAATACACTAATGAATTGGAAGAAACATCAACATAAAGCCAACAGCAACATAAAACATCGACAAGACACGGAAACAGCTTCAGTGCATCTTCTCATTGATTTTGCCCGTCTTTGTACTGAAGGGTTCGGGATGCAAATCGGCGTTCTTATAATGGCACTGTCCCACACACTGCTCCGAAATCTTCCATAGGTGTTTAACTGGGTTGAGATTTAACTGATGGCCTTCGAAGATGATCTTCATGAACCTGTGTTTCCCTGTGGATTGAGTCATCATCCTGAAAAGAGACTCTTTCTCAGGATAAAAAATGGTCCGTCATTGTGAGCGTGTTGGTCAGCTGGAAGATTGATTTAGTAACATTTCCATGCAGAAGACAAGTGGAACCAAACCCCGTTTAAGCATGACTCCTTTAGCCATATTATTTTCCTCCACAGGTTTGTACACCACTGAATTCTCAGGCATGCATTTGTGTTTATAATAAGGGGTTTATGAAGCACAGCCCTACTATAATATCCCTCTCATGGTAACTAGTAGGAATGTAATGGCTTAATTGTATCATGCAGTACATCTGTTTGCACGGACCTGCCTTGTACTTTCTCCACGCATGTATTCAGGTTTTACTTTGAAGTTTTAGATATACACGCGCTCACTCAGGAAATGATTCGAACAGCCAATCATATGGCAACAGCAGACATCCTAAGATCATACAAACATCAGAATAGACAAAATAAGATCTGAGCTTGTTTGGAGTTGGAGCTCCACTCCATCGCCACACTCCTTTACCTTGTTGTATATTCAAAGCTCAAACAGCTGTATCGTTTGCTGGTAAATTTAGCTACCAACTAATAATTCCCCTATGCTACAAAACAAATGCATCCTGTTGCTTTAGGTCTGGACGTTGGGAGGGCAACTGCATTTGAGTGATTTCCTCCACAGGCTTATGCTGTGTAAACAGTGGTGCAAATTCCTGCTGTGCTGTGGTATACTGGCAGTTAAGGTACTGGATTATGGACCAGAAGGTCTAGGGTTCAGATCCCTCCTTTGCCAAGCTGCAAGACTCTGAACCCACAATGGCTTGGATAGTGAGTTTGTATTAGTTGTAAGTTGCTCTGCATAAGGGCATCTTGTAAATGACTAATCTAAATGTAAATCTAAGCGACTTTGACCATGGTATGTGTGTTGGGGCAGGATGGGGTGGTTTGCGTTCTTCAGAAATCACTGATCTCTTAAAGTTTTTATACTTAACAGTCTCTATAATTATACAGAATGATACAGAAAATATACAGAAAAAAATCTAGTGAGCAGGAGAAGGGGAAAAGATATGTTGGAACATATCTCCATCGTATATCATGGATGAATGTCGATTAATAATGCGCATGGTTGAGTCAGACTTGGGCATGTCTTCATGGACCTGAAATGCATGAACAGTTTAAGGTGCTGCTGGTGTGGCGAATGTTTCCTTGATGCACATTGGGCTTCCAATACCAATCAAGCATCATTGGCATCCTAATGTAACATTCTCCAGTGGTAACAAAGCAAAGACGTCAAGAATGATGTTAGTTAGAGAGCTAACACTTCTAGATAACTCAACAGTTACTTGACACAGTTACTTTCAGTGTCGAACCTCATCCATATTTATTACAATAATAGGACGCAGCCTGGTGGACCAAACATTAGAAACTGGCATATTCTTCCTGCAGACAGAAAGTTAAATAAACAAGACCCACATAGTTGGCTACATGCCTTCCGAAAGGCATTTGACATTGAGCCGCGTTTATTTCTCAATGCGAGTCCTATGAGGTAGACGAGCAAGAGCGCCACACCACGTATTCACTGAGTAATGCAAATCATGCCGAGCTGGAGTAAATCTGGAGCAAGTCTGGACATTTTTTGAAAAGTAGCCTGCCAAAGCGGTTACATAATGAGGATGTGATTAGTCAGCTTTATAGAAATGAGCTCGGTTCACTGGTGGAGACGCAACACTTTGCTGGGAAGAAACACAGAGATCCTGAGCGGTTCTGCTGAGTGGGGTTTTTCTGCACGAGCGGGCAGGTTGTGTACTTGCTTGTTGCGTGGGCATGTTTACACATCAGATCATCCTTCGTCGGTAAAAAAAAAAAAGAAAGGTTACGGCAGAGGAGGCCAAGCTTGTGCAGAGCTGAAAGGGAGAGACAGGCGGAGCGAGAGAAATGAGAATGAGGTCAGAAGAAGTGAAGAGAAAGTAGCGGGAGAGAAGAAAGTCAAGATGGATTGAAGTGGGGGGGAGGAACGGACCAGGGAGAGAAAGGGAAAGATGGCAAGAGGTGGACCACCATTTTGAGCCAGCTATAGGCGTGATCCTTCGCTCTCTGTTCTCGGTTTCCACCTTCGGAAATCTGCCTGTACCTCACCTTGCACCAGTGCACACCAATCTGCTGTTGTGTTCGTAGTCCACGCTGTATAGGCCCGCATAAAACCCCCTGCCTGAATGATTTATAGAACCGTTTACCGAGCTACGGCTTGACTGTTCATTTTAATTATGTGCAGCGCATCTAATATCTATTGCAGCAGTGTCCCTCAAGAGTGCAGCGCTATTGCTGGGATATGCGGACAGAGAGACGGTACCGTGTGCTCCATACTGATGCGGTCGCAGTCGGAGTGAAGGCTTAAAGTGCTGCAGTGAGCTTCGGAGTGATTCTTTTTGATGTTGTCCCTGTTTTGCATTAACAATGCACAGGACGTGTTCAACAAGGGTACGGCGAAGGTAGAAATCACTGGGGTTTATCTGTGTTTTCAAAGCTTTGCAGATGACTGGCTGAAGAGTTTGTCAGGGGTTGAGAGGTACGAACCATACTGAAATGTGGAGTTGGTTGGACAGGGATTGTTGTGTACTCCATAGCTGGGTAAGGAGGGAATGCTTAAACTGCTGCAGTGGCCTTCAGAGTTTCGTGGCCGTGCTCTTAATCAGTGGTGGACGAAGTACACAAAAGTAACACCCAAAGTAATATAATCATCGGGCAAAAAATGAGTCACCTTCGACTGAAACGTACCTAATGGTGTGTAATACCTCCATGATTTCTGACAAGAATTTCCTGTAGACTGGGATTTTTGCGACTGCTGGTAGACCCGTATGATCTTCGATATATCTCCAGATTCAACTACTTCTTTCACACTATGGCCTTTGGAATGCCCAAATTCATTAACATCTGCTTTTTTAGACTCCTTTTCCACACATGGACATTCACTGCACTGTACCACCTCTTGTATGAAGAAATAGACTAATCCTGGTGCACATCCTGCAGGTATTGATAGCCCCATCGTTCTCGTGCAGCGCCATCTGCAGGAGACTGAAGTTACTACGCAATGTGACAAATGTTTCCAGGGAGTCCTCTCTTTAGAGCTCCACTTAAGTAGACGTGCAAAACTGTTGCCATAAGTATCGAATGTAAAAGTAGCATGATTTATTATGGCTCTAATGTCCTATTCGTTTCTGTAACAAGCCTCTTGCTTAATCAGGTATTTTTAGGTGAAAAGACCCCAATCTTTTTACAGAATGTCTTTAATTAGCCCAACATTTCAAACAAGTTCAAACAAAGTCCACACTTTACCCTGATTGGTGGTGCTTGATACCTGTTTCTGTCATTTTAATATATTTTGTTTTTACTGTGGTAGCCTAGTGGGTAAGGTACTGGACTCTGGATCTGAAGGTCCAGGGTTCAAATCCCACCTCTGCTGCTGCCACTGTTGAGTCCTTGAGCAAGACCCTTAACCTACAACTGCTTGGATTATAAGACTGTATCAATTGTAAGTCGCTCTGGACAAGGGCGTCTGCTAAATGCTGTAAATGTAAATGTAAATGTTACGCACACTTAAGCCAAGAGGAACAGCAGATTTTGCATGATGTAGTGGAATAAAAAGTAAGATATTAGACTTTGGAATGTAGTGGGGCTAAAGTAAAAAATCACCCAAAATCCAGTACTGTCCACCACTGCTTTTAACGCTAAGCCTGCCTCATGAATACCAGGGGTGCGCAGTATTGACAAAAACAATAATATATTGATATCTTTTGGGATTTTGCCGATACCTATTTAGACAATACTTGCAATACCTCCTTCAAAAATGTGTTTGTAAAAGTCTTACACTGCACTAGCTTGCTCTTACTATTGACACCAACGGAAATAACATTGAAGGAAACTGAAATGAAAGGAAAGCAGGTCTTACACAAGCAAATCTGTAGGGCATAACCTGCAGAAGGGGTGCTCAGGTAGCCTAGATCCACGTCAGTCTGGACTCTCAGAATGCTCCAGATATTCGTTCAAAACCCCGGATCATTGATTTTGGAAATGATTGGGCTTACATTCAGTTCACGTTGAATCGGTAAAGCCTACGTGACTTGCTGTAGGAGGTTGAGGGTTAAGGACTTTGCTGAAGGGTCCTCGAGTGGCTCATTAGGTAGGTCTCAGAGTCACGTCTGTCTGCAGAACCTAACTACTGCCGTTAAGCACAACGCACACACCTACTGATAGGGTCGGTTCTTTTTTGCGTCAGGAACATTTTGTAATGTCTGACGTCTTACAATAAAATATCTCCCTTTGGCTTTGTGACTCCAATGATAAGCAAAGCAAATTTGACCACATTTTACCCCAATTTTAGTTGATGCCATTCATTCAGTTCTGGGAAGGTAACATCTTGCATGCCGAGTCAGAATGTTGTAGACATGTGTCATTCTTCCACAAGTGTTTAAAACACAAGTATGTCCATGATGTGAGTGTCCTGCTTGGTGCCGAGCTGCATTTCCATTCCGATCACGCTCCTCACAAACAGAAGAAGCTGATGCACAGTAGGGCAGGGGTACGGCACACACCAGCAGACTCAGACAGTACACACTGAAGCAGGCTGATCATTATGATTAATGCATCAGGGTTGGTGAACGTCGACGCACAGTCTGCTGGGATGATCGTGCTGACTCGGCTGTGGTTAAAGACTCAGACGTGTACAGTTTACAGTCTAATAATTCCTAGTTGTGCTGATTTTCTTTGGGATTGAGAAGTTGTTGGTAGGCTTGATATCGGGTGGGTAGTGCCGCACAGTTCCAAGGGCAAGCTTTGATGCCCAGCTCTAGTGATGGCTGTGTGTCTGCGTGACTTTTGGCATGAGTTTCCTTTGGGTACTCCACTTTCCTCATTAACAGATGGACTGGTTATTCCAAATGACTCTCTGTCTGATTACGTTTGAATATTGACAAGAAAAAATACAACAATCTTGACCCAAATCTCTGAGCTGCCTCAGAGATTCTCCTTCTGCATCTAGCTGTGGTGGCACAGCAGTAAAGGTACTGGACTATGGACCAGAACGTCCAGGGTTCAAGCCACAGGACTGCCAATCTGCCCTTGTGCAAGAGCTTTAATTGCTTGGAATGGTTGGGCCACTTTGTGTCTTGGTTCTCCCAAGGTTTCATTCTTATAGCATTTATGGAGTTTTTCCTTTCCACTGTCACCCTAGGCTTTCTTAGATCTGGCTGTGGGTCTAGACAGTTGTAAAACTGTTTGAGACAATGCTCTGTTGTAAAGCACTATAGAAAGAAACTTGACTTGACTTGGATTGACTTGGTCATTATTTGACATTAGGAAAGACTGGACTATGAAATTAGTAGTCCATTTTTTGAGCAAGTGGTTAAGGTATAGGACTATAGACCAGAAAGTCTAGGATTCAGGTCCCTCCATTACCAAGCTGCCACTGTTGGTTCCTTGAGCAAGACGCCTAACCCTGAATTGACCTGAATAAGTCTGCTAAATGCTGTATGTAATGCAAATATTCTGGTTCTGAAATCCCAAATAAAACACCATTCTGGCATTGACTTCAGACACTGGTTGTGGATATTTGGTGGGTTGACTATTGCTAAAACCCTTTAATGCAGTCGCTATTACAAGCATGGGGCATCTTAGTGGTCCCTCTAGCCTCGTTCCATCATCCTTTAAATCTTTAAACACATTCATGTTCTGAGTGCTTTGTGCACCGTGTGTGTAAAACCCAGAGGCCTGAAAGACTGGCGCTCAGAACGCTAGTCAAGCAAGACTTACTGTACACAATGCTTTTGTATTCACCCAGAGCGCTGAAGGCTAATCAACCTGACACACCACGCTGAAGCCGAAGAACTACCATTAACCCAAGCCATGATGATGACCTGCTATTCATCAGCGTTTAGGGCTGATGGAGCTCTGCAGCACCAACACTGCTCACAGAGCCACTGTTTAGTAACAAATTATATAGTCTCTTAGACAAAACATTAGTCACCTTGGGCATTTGAGGTGGTAGCAACTTCAGGCTCATGCAGCTCATGCAGGGATTCATAGACCGACAAGAGGTGGTGCCGTGAATGTGAAAAATGGGTTAATGATTGGCAAATAGAAGTGAGTGCATTTGAAAATCCCATTGATATGCACTCTTTCATTAGAAAAAAATGTCCCAGCTTTAATATCATGTTTGCAGCACAAACCTTGTCAGTGAACCATGGGGGTAAAAAATTCCAAAACAAAATAATCGCACATTAATCGTAATCAATGCTAAGTTAATCGTGACATTGATTTGAGGTCATATCGCCCAGCATGAATCGGCAAAGACATATTTATGGACAGCTCGAGACCTTGAATCGATTTGAACCTGACCACCCCAGACATGACACCATTTAACACTTAAAATCAACCTAAGTCACACTTAGACAGCCTCGTATGCTTATATTTTTATGCTCGCCATCGGTTACGCTTCAGATTATTTCCCCTTTTTTGGCCTCCCATATATGGAACTGGTGCATATCTGGAGCAGGCCGTGTGTGTGGTGTGAAAATGACGTCTGCGCAGGACCGACACACAAACGGGCGCCTCGTCAGAGTTTTGAGGCCGAGCTGAGATGGGTATTTCAAATTAGTTCATGCTAATCGGGTTGGGGAATTGCTTTATTCTCCCAGGACGTGTCACGTCCTTCATTTCGCTGAGGCTCGGCCGTCAGGGGGGGATTGATCTGCCTGCTGCTGTCCTTAAAGAAGGGATATTAGGTGCTACTGTCAAATGCCTGAGTGCTTAAATTAACTGTAGGTACAAGTTGTCGTGATTGCGTAATGTGGGGGCACGTATTAGCATGGAAATGAATAGCTACAGGGCATAAGAGGTGTCGTTGTAAACTCCACTTAAAGCTATACAGCGCTGGAGCTGGGGCTGATGATGGAAGAACATCTTGGGTGGACCTGAAGCGGAGGAACGTCTTAGTGTGTGGGCTGGAGTGGTACCGGAACATGAGCTCGGAGAGAGTTATTGTTAAATTTGATAGCAATTTGATAGCAAGACATAGATGTGTGTGTGTGTGTGGTTTATATATCATTGTGAGAACCACATGCCACCCAGAAATAGAAATATCTGGCATTTCTTACCTTTGGACATTTGGTTGGTCCCCACATGGAAAATTGCGATTTTCATTTAACAAAACAATGCAGCTTTTATTTCAAAAACAAAAAGACAAAACATTTGCTTTGGGTCACTGAGGTTAGGGTTTGGTGTAGGTGTGGGAGTGGCATTAATCAGCTTGAGTAATACTATGGAAAGTCCCCACAATGATGGAAAAACAAACATGTCTTCCTTGTCTTGCTATACTTGTGAGGACCAAATGTCCCTACGAGGACATGAAAACCTGGTATTTTGACTAGTGACTTCTTTGAGTGTTTTTTTTTTTAAAGATGACAACTTTTGTTTGAAAAACCAAAAGCGCCAAAAGTCTTGCTTTAGGTTACTGAGGTTAGGGTTTGGTGTAGCAGTAATTAGCTGCAGTAGTCCTTCATTGTCATTCATGTCATTGGAAAGTCCTCACAAGGATAGAAAGTAAAACGTGTGTGTGTGTGTGTGTGTGTGTGTGTGTGTGTGTGTATAATTGGATGCAGTGACAGCCCAACACAATCAGATGATATTGATTTCAGGTGATGGGAGAAGATAAAAGAGAGGGACACACTCACGCTGCTCGATCAATGCACATCTTGCTGCATTTCTCATTCCTGTGCATCACATCCTGTGCTGTATCACCCTTTCACTTTCTCTCTCTTTACCTCCATTTGTCTCTCTCCCTTTCTAATAAGCCACCATCTGAACCGTTTTCCTAATCAGGGTTACGTTTCTCTTCCTTATGGTCTCCTTTGTGAATGCGCCTCGTTCAGTCCATCTCTTTGTTTTTTCTCCCTGTCTTTTAATCTCGCTCCCTCATGGGGGATTGTGGTGTTTTCCTTGCCTCTGTGCTGTAGCAGGAAGATTGATGCTGCAGGCTCACGTTCACGCTGTGTGGAACTGATCGTGGTATGTGGCGCCCTCTGTCGGAGAGTCGTGTTAATCCCAGCTTTTCGATTACCTCTGCAGTGGCCTTCAGTCTTTCTGTCTGTTTGTCCCTCTGCAGCACTGCGTGCAATCTCTGGATAACTGTAAAATGGCAGGATGCTGCGTTGTGGAGTTGTTCTTTCTTTTCTTAGCAATGTATTTAACCATTGCTAAACATGTTATCCATTTGTATTTGTTACATATGGGTGGGCATTTGGATTGAGAGGGTGGGCAACATCACATTTTTTGTAAATAGCATTCGTAAAAGTGACCAAAGGAATACAATTTCATTATGCATTTTTCTGTGAGTTTGGGATTCTTTTGGGTGGTATAATGTTGGTGTTGTAGTACTCGAGTCCAGTCTCGGTCTTGAGACAGGTCTCAAGACAATAAACAAGAGGTCTTGGTCTTGTCTCGGTCTCAGAGTAAGGTGGACTCCTTCATTCAGCTGAATGCCAAATCAGAAGATATATATGATGTATATGATGATATATTGAATGATAACGAATGTGAACTGAATTATAAACTCGTTTATTTTTTCTGTCTTTATCCCTTAGTATGTGGCATTCGGCTCCCTCTTCTTCATCCTCATCTCCATCTCGACGTTCTGCCTGGAGACTCACGAGGCGTTCAACACCATCACGAGCCGGACGGAGAACGTCACGACGGGTAACGTGACGCGCGAGGAGGTGGTGAACGAGGTGGTTACGGACAGCTGGCTGACGTACGTGGAGGGCGTGTGCGTGATCTGGTTCACCATCGAGGTGTTCATGCGCGTGATCTTCTGCCCCGACAAAGCCGAGTTCTTCAAGAGCTCGCTCAACATCATCGACTTCGTAGCCATCTTGCCCTTCTACCTAGAGGTGGCGCTCAGCGGCCTGTCGTCCAAGGCAGCCAAAGATGTACTGGGCTTCCTCCGAGTCGTCCGATTCGTCCGGATCCTGAGGATCTTCAAGTTGACGCGCCACTTCGTGGGGCTCCGCGTGCTCGGCCACACACTCCGCGCCAGCACCAACGAGTTCCTGCTGCTCATCATCTTCTTGGCACTGGGAGTGCTCATCTTTGCCACCATGATCTACTATGCAGAGAGGATCGGCGCCGACCCCAATGACATCACGGGCAGCAACCACACCAGCTTCAAGAACATCCCCATCGGCTTCTGGTGGGCCGTGGTCACCATGACCACGCTGGGCTACGGTGACATGTATCCGGAGACTTGGTCGGGCATGTTGGTTGGTGCCTTGTGCGCCCTGGCCGGTGTGCTGACCATCGCCATGCCTGTGCCTGTCATTGTCAACAACTTCGGCATGTACTACTCTCTGGCCATGGCCAAGCAAAAGCTGCCCAAGAAAAAGAATAAACACATTCCACGAGCCCCGCAGCCTGGCTCGCCCAACTACTGCAAGCCTGATGCCCTCGCTATGGCTACGGCCTCGCCGCACAGGCTCATGGGCAACGTGCTGGGTGGCAGCATAGCAGGGGATTGCCCCCTTGCCCAAGAGGAGATCATCGAGATCAATAGAGCAGGTGGGTCACCATCAGATTCACCCGAATCAGGGCCTGTTAGCTGTTCTAGGTCTCTCGTTGCTTTAAGCTCAGCCAAATGTGAGCATGCTTTTATTTTTTCCCCTAATTTTCCCCATTTATTCTCCCATTTTGGACATTTCCACGGCCGAGCAGGCCGTGGCTGCCAGTGTCTTCTTTTTCACCGCCGTATGCCAGACATGTACAATCCCAAATCACTGGGAAAATGCAAAGAAAAAAAAACACAGCTGAAAATTTGAATATATCTATCTATCACCTCAGGTAGCCACTGTTGGGTCCTTGAGCAAGACCCTTAACCCACAATTGCTTGGATTATAAGTCTGTATAAACTGTAAGTCGCTCTGGATAAGGGCGTCTGCTGAATGACATAAATGTAAGTGTCAATTTCATTACTTTTATTAGAAACAGCATGTCTAAGCAGTTATATCAGGTTCCAGGCAGGTTGTTAAATGGCACAGTGACACTGCAGTGTGTTTGTGACAAACTCTGCATTCATTCAGTAACGTACAAAGCCCTATAAGGAAGTGAAATCGTTTATAGTTCTGTATGTTATATGCAATGTAGGGAATGATGAACAGACAGAATAAAATTGCAGATGATATAATAATAATAAAAAATGAAGAACCACTGATTTTGTTATTAAGAGCTCCTTTACATCCATGTTCACTTTACAAATCTCCCCGTTTAATCCGCTCGTCTTCATCTCCCGCTGCTCATCTTCCTTTTCTTCTCCCATTTCCATCTCTTGGTATCTTCAGCGGGCTTCAGCTCGGGTTATTTCTGTACAGAGCTGAGCAGAGAGATTAGATTTGACAGCTGTGTCGGAAGCTATAAGTTCTCATTTCCTTGCAGTTTCTTCTCGTCGTGTGTGATGTGTTTCTCACCTGCACCAATTCACTTGCTAAAAGTTTGCCAAAAATCGAACAGCGTTAAAATATCGTTGCATTTTCCCCATCAGAAAAATCGCATTTGGTGCTGGAGTTACTGTCTTGAGCTTGAATTATATAAAGAAGCTTGAATAAATCTGTGAAACGATCGTGTTCGATGTGTAACGTGCAGCGTATCCCAGTGCTCCAAAGCGTAACATACAAACGACAAAGTGTAAACACAGGATAATGTCAAGCATTGAAAGAGCAGAGATATGGGCTTAGATGATACTTCTCTGAGGAGTGGAAATCCAACACAGCTGTCAGTACTCTGGTGAGACAGAACGCCTCCTGTGCTCTGCAATTCCAAGTGGTACCCTGAAGCGTGGTCGAGTGCGGACCAGTGACATGAGAAGCACCTGTGACTTTCAGTACACTAGTTCTATCAGAACATTTGTGTATTATGATGTACACCATCTCCTTTTTATTAGGATACAGCCAGTTCCAATTCTTTATCCTGAAAGTATATATCTGTAACATATTCTACATGAGCTAACCCCTAGGCTGTATGTTGCCATTAGAGACAGGGCACTTCTGTTTTTACATCCCAAAGTCCCTGTGTAAATTTACTAAACGTGGAAGAAAGTGAAATATAAATAATATTTGGAAATGGTTTGCTGTTTCTCAGCACCTGTCCATTTTGAATGTCTTGTAGCTTAACGGTTGTGTAGAGTCTCGTCCATCCCTTCCCATCAGACTGTATGAAAATGATCATCTGTTCACTCACCTTTCTCTCTCTCTTCTCTCTCTCTTCTTCTCTCTCTGTGTTTGTGAACAACAGACCTGAAGCAGAACGGGGATGCGGCTAACGCAGCCCTGGCTAACGAGGACTGCCCCACAATAGATCAAGTGCTGGGGCCAGACGACCGGAGTCCGGCCACGGGCACCGGGCGTTACCCGCACGACCGCGCCTGCTTCCTGCTGAGCGCGGGCGAATTCCGCACCACCGACAGCAATGTCAGGAAAGGTACGCACAACACACACAGCGACACACACACACACACACACACACACAGCTAAACGCACAAACACTCACACTCAGACTTTTAGTGTACGCTACAGAGTGCAACATCAGGTAAGGTGTGCATGATTCTCACACACACACACACACACACACACACACACACACACACACACACACACACACACACACACACACACATATATATATACTCATACCATATTCTGGTACGCCCCCTAGTATTTTAAGAAGGATCTGCTGCAGGTAATTAGCTGGTCCCCGACTCCCCCGTTTCCACCTCCTGATCATTTCATCCGTCATTTTTAAAGATCAGTCACACATCTGGGCCCGAACACATCTGTTCATACATCTGCCTACAATCTTAACAATTTAGCCCATTAAATGTTAGGTCATGTAAGGTTCAGTGTTTAATTAACACAATCAGTAACATGAGTGGAGATAACGAGATATAAAGCCCCATTTGGAGTCCTGAGTAAAACACCTCTATAATCAGGGGCTGAGCAGCTAATATTTACATTATTTAAATCAACACATCCACAGAGAATATGAACATATTTCCATTATATCCGATTCCCGCTCTGTCTGTCTTTCTGTCCTGCCTGTCTGTCTGTCTAACTAACTCTCTACTATCTGAATGCTTGTCTGTCTATCTATCTATCTATCTATCTATCCATCTATCTATCTATCTATCTAACTGTCTGCTTGTCTGTCTGCTTGTCTGTCTGCATATCTATCTATCTGTCTATCTAACAGTCTGTCTGTCTGCCTGTCTCTATCTATCTGTCTGTCTGTCTGTCTATCTATCTGGCTTTACACTCCTGCTTTCTAGTTGATTCATTACAATTCTAACATTCGAAACTGTCTGTCTGTCTGTCTTGTAATGTCTGTCTACTTATCTATCTAACCTGCCTGTATGTGTGTCTATCTATCTGTCTATCTATCTGTCTATCTATCTGTCTATCTATCATCTGTCTGTCTGTCTGTCTGCCTGTCTGTCTGCAATATCTGTCTGTCTCCTGTCTGTCTGTCTGGCTCTTGTCTATGTAATCTATCTGAGTCTATCTATCTGTCTGTCTGTCTGTCTGCCTGTCCCTGTCTGCATAATCTATCTGTCTGTCTGTCTGGCCTGCTTGTCTATGTATCTATCTGTCTATCTGTCTGTCTGTCTATCTAACTTGTTGTCTGCTTGTCTTATCTATCTATCTGTCCTGTCCTGTCCTGTCTGTCTGTCTATCTAACTGTCCTGTCTGCTTGTCTATCTGTCTGTCTGTCCTATCCTATCTGTCTGTCTGTCTGTCTGTCCTGTCTATCTAACTGTCTGTCTGTGCTGCTTATCTATCTG
This sequence comes from Ancistrus triradiatus, assembly GCA_025084515.1. Taxonomy (NCBI): domain Eukaryota; kingdom Metazoa; phylum Chordata; class Actinopteri; order Siluriformes; family Loricariidae; genus Ancistrus; species Ancistrus triradiatus. The sequence goes on along the minus strand of JAJAGP010000666.1, from coordinate 207,905 downwards.
TCTGTCTGTCTGTCTGTCTGTCCTATCACCTGTCTGTCTGCTCTGTCTATCTAACTGTCCCTGTATTCTATCTTTCTATGTCTTCCTTATCTATTTATTCTATCTGTGTCTAACTGTCTAACTGTCTGTCTGTCTGTCTGTCTATCTTAACTGTCTGTCTGCTTGGTCTATCTATCTATCTATCTATCTATTTATGTTTTCTAATCTTTCTAACTGTCTATCTGTCTGTCTGTCTAACTGTACTGTCTGTCTGCTTGTCTATATCTGTCTGTCTGTCTGTCGCTTGTCTATCTGTCTGTCTGTCTGTCTGTCTGTCTGTCTGCTTGTCTATCTATCTATCTGTCTGTGTCTGTCTGCTTGTCTATCTGTCTGTCTGTCTGTCTGTCGTCTAACTGTCTGTCTGTCTACATATCTATCTATCTGTATGGCCGTCTGTCTGTCTGTCTATCTAACTGTCTGTCTGCTTGTCTATCTATCTATATCTATCTATTTATCTATCTATCTATCTATCTATCTATCTGTCTAACTGTCTGTCTGTCTGTCTGTCTGTCTGTCTATCTATCTATCTATCTAACTGTCTATCTGTCTAACTGTCTGCCTCTCTTGCTTTCTGGTTGTCATTCATTGACTAATCCTCTCTCTCCTCTGGTCTCCATCCTTCCCTCAAACTTCCTTCTATTTATCACCACTTCTGATTCCCCTTATCCTTCCTTCCACTTCCTTAACTTCACACTCTTCTCTCTTCATCTGTCGTACCATCTCACTCCGCATGCCTTGGCGTTATCCTCTCACCCCGACCTCACTGACCCTGAACACGCCCTTTTATACACCCGACTGTCACACCTTCCTGCAAAAAAACCCAAATCCCAAACCCCCAAAAACCACTAGAAGCTTCAGCTGCCAGTGCTGCCTCCCCCGCGGGAGAGGAGTGGTTCAAGCCAGAGGGGCCACTGTTACAGCAGGACCTCAATGCCAACTCCGCCTCCTCCTGGATCAAACCATAGTGGCACAGAGGTAACACTGGAAATGGCACCTGAGCCACTGTGCTGCGGTTACATATAGAGAAACAGCGGATGAGAATGAAATGAGTATTCAAATCAAATCTGGGTGCCTTGTAAGACTTCAGCACACACACATACAAACACACACAACACTTAAAGCTCACTTGTTTGTGTAATTCACACACGAACATGCACACGTACTCATTGATGCCAACGATGTTTGCTTGTAATAATCATGCAATGACTGACTAATTCTTGTCAATGTATTGCAAAGATTTCCAATGTGAAAGAGTTATAATGATGTTTTCCACGTTTTCAGGCTGTTTATAACCTGTACGGGTGAGGGCAGTGTGTGGTGTAAGATTTTTAAAGGTATCCAATGTACTTTTATGACCACTGGGGGTGCTGTAGAGCGAGGCAAAAATGTTGTGTATTATGCACAGTACATATTGGTGTGAAGCAGAATACACTTTCCAAAAAGGAAGGTGACTGGAATTGCCACTCTAGGGGTGTGGGGGGGTTATCAAACTTTTTGTTTATGTCGAAAACTATACTGGATACCTTAACGCCAATTTTACCAGTCAGAGATGAACACACGTATGTGAGTGAATGTTTTTCTGGTGGTGCATGACTTTAGACTCTGGTGTGAATGGATCCAGCATTCTGACACAGTATGGCCACATCCCATTTCTTTAATGTCACTCCCTCATTTGTTTTGCTTTGTTTCAAACCTTTCCTCTGAGGAAACAAGGACAGGGATTGAGGACAGACGACCAATATGAGGCGTCCTTTTTTCTTTTTAACTTCTAGATAACCTGTTTATATAATACAGATCAGATGGACTAAAATTTAGCACACTTAACATAAATGCGGCACTCGAGTGGAACAGCGGCACTCAAAAGCCCATCACTGTGGTGATTCGCACTCGAGTACCGATGGTGCCTTTCGGTTGGGAGGACCATCACGCAGAAACGATTGGTCTGAGGTAGGGGAGGCTGAATAGGGAGATCATTAGCGACAACAACCCCAACTCAGCCCTGCAATAGACTTGCACCCTTTTTAGGGTACATGCTCGTTTGCACCCTGCATGTTCCGGGAAAGGCTTTGAAATTCAGGCTACTATAGTCTCTGGAATTTGAGGTTTAAGCACAGATGTATCCTGACTTTAATTGTCTCCTGTCTTTTAGCTCCTTGATTCCTTTGGGCATATTTATAAATATAGTTATTGCCATAATGATGGCTGACTTTGATTGGTTTCTGAGTCAGAAGGTCACTCGGGGCGTAGGAGTGACGAATCTGCAGTGCAGTCTATATTTTGCAGTTTATATTCTGCTTATTCTGCTACGTTTTAGTGGTCACTGCAGTTTGTAGTTCTACAATTACAAAATATAGTCCATCTGCTTCTCTACATGACTTTGTTAGTCAGACACAGCTGAGATTGGATCAAACACAGCAGTGCCGCCGGAGTTTTAAACCAATATTCATTCATTGTTCACTCATCTGCCTTACTGCTCCATCTTGTAGATGTAAAGTTGGAGACAGTAGCTCATCTGTTGCTGCACAGTTTGTGTTAGTCATCCTCCAATCCTTCATCAGAGCTCACAGGATGCTGGTGGCTGGACATTTTTGGCTGATCCACTCATACCAGCACAACACTAAACACACCACCATCACATCAGTGTCACTGCAGTGCTCAGAATGATCCACCACCCAAACAGGACCTGATCTGTGCTGTGGGTCCTGTGGGGGTCCTGACCATTAGAGAACAGAGTAAAGAGGACAAACAAAGTATTTAGAGAAACAGATGGACTACAGTCTGTAACTGTAGAACTCCAAAGTGTAGTGAGCGCTAAAAATAAGGAATAGCAGAATATAAACTGAAAAATATAGAAAGCCTAAGACTTTTACACAGCACTGCAGATGGCATCCATTGGAGTTTTGGGATGTAGCCTATATGCCGTATAAGCCTTCCTATTTCCTTAGGAAAGCCATATCTTTTTGTCTCTGTTCTCCTCATTGAGTCTCTCCAGTTTTTCTTCTCTCTTTCTCTCTCTCCACCCACGGCCATTTTCCAATCACACCAACAACCAATGGTACACCATTCACATGTTATAGTAGGCTTGGGTAGGTCTCAGTTGGACAGAACTTGCTCAGTATTCTCTCTGTGACTGGCCTGAAACAGGGTTTGAGGATTGGACCTGGGTTTACCAGGAAACTTTTTAAACGGTTAAAAGGAACTACAGTCTTTCAGACATGGTTGTGCCCTCATGTGGCACACAATAATCATTTTTGTTTTTCACTTTCAATACATTTCTCGGAACCTAACCCCATTGTAAATCAGGGATCACCTATATTTGAACCCAGACCCTTGGGAACCAACTATAATGAAATATACAGTACTGTGCAAAAGTCTTAGGTCACCATTACCATGACTTGTTGTTTTAGCAATGGTGTAATGACCATATATAATTATTTCCCAGTCTCTGTATTAAGATATAAACAGGAAATATGTGCACAAAATAAAAAAATGGTGTCTGCAGGCAAAAGTCAGCATTTAGTGTGACCTGACCGAAAAAGTGGTTTCTTGGCTGCTACCCGTGCAAAAAGATTCCCGATCAAGCTTCTTCGGACTGTAGAGGAGTCAACTTGGTATCCCAGTGAAGCTGCCAGATGCTGCTGTTGCCCAAGTGATCGTATTCAAATAAATAGACCGAGACATAATTGTATATGGTCATTATACTATACTATACAAATCTAATGGTGTCCTAAGACTTTTGCACAGCACTGTATATAATTAAATGAATCTCAGAAGCTCAGTGACACTGCACAGTAATGCCACACAAATCCAGCGTCTCAGGAACCAGGGTTGAAGCTCACGGCTGGTTACTGTTTGTCCGGAGTTTGGTATGTTCTCCCCATGTCCACCTCCTTCTACCTCCATGTCAGTAGTTGGACTGAGCAGCTTGAGGCAATCGAACCCATTTTGGGATGTTCTCTACCCAACCCAAGCTTACCTGACACTCATGACTCACCTGTCTGAATGAGGTTGCGTGAGAGTTTGGGTGTTTTGAGGGTTAACTGTGTTCTCTGGAGCTGTACAATGAGTGTGTGTATATTTTTGGGGGGTCCTGGGAGGGTGGGCTGCTCTCTGATGACTGTCTCCGGGGTGCGTTTTTATTTTTTTTTCTGACGCACTGTCATTTTCCCTTCTCCTCAGGTTGTGTCGTGTCATGCGTTTGTATGTCAGCTCTTGTTGCTACACCGTTACACTGTCCATGTCCGTGTTTGTCCCGTGTGTCCCTTGTGTGTGTGCACACTGTGTTCTGTTGCTGTGGCCTCCTCTTCCTCCTCCTCTTCCTCTTCCTCACGTGCTCTCACAGTGACCCGCCACCCTGCACATCCTGTCCGACTCCCTCAGAAACCTGATCACGCCATCATAACACACACTCCAACAATCCAGCAGCACCCCGATTGGCAACAACTACCAGCCTAAATTTAGGCTCAGTGTTTGTGTGTGTGTGTGTTGTGTGTGTGCTGGGTTGTCGGGCCACTACGTGGGCTTGTGTTTTGTCATGTCCTACTCGTTTGTGGTCTCCTGCGTGCGGTGTTTCAGCACAGAGAGCGGTGGTGTAGCTGCACACACTCCATAGGCCACGCACGAGGCTGGGCTGTGCTGAAACCCTGCCGCCTGAAGTCCTGGAGTCTGAGTCGTTCCCCTCACACACACACACACACACACACACACACACACACACAATGTTTGTTTTCCTATAATTGTGGCCCACTGACACAACATTACTGTAGATAATTAACCCTACCCCTTACTCTGACCTTAACCTCAGTAACCTAAAGTAAATATTTTGGCTCCTTTGGTTTTTCAAAAGAAAGTTGCCGTTTTTGTTAAGCCATTTTCCTCATGGGGACCAGGAAATGTTCGCACAAGGTTAAAAAATGTTAAAAACATCCTCGTGGGGAAATTTGGCCCCCACAATGATACAAACCCATAACCCCTTTCACACACATTGATGGGAGGACATTCACAGATTGCTGCATAGCATGAAACACAACTTCAGTGACTGGCTTCCTGAAGGTTAAAGCTTTAGAATACAAACAAACCAACTAACAGAGGCTGAGATGCATTACTGAGTCACACAGACTTGCAGGTAAGGCACTGTCAGACTCCTGTAACACCCAGGCTGTTATGGTAAGAACGGTTTCCTTGTATAGAACAATTGAACCCTTACATACACACACTGCAAGCTTTCACTATCTAGAGTCTGCTCCGGAAGTATTGGAACCTTCCTAAAGATGGGTTAAAAAAAAGGTATTTCAAAAGGTATTTGTGGTAAATTAGCTTAATCTACCTCTAAAAACTGAGAGAACTCGAATCTTTAATTGACAAAACTTTACAATAAGTTATAGGAGATGCACTGAGATCCTCCAAGGTCCTCTTGTGTGGACTCTCTTCAGCTCACCCACAGGTTTTCAGGACTCGGCATTTTAGTAATGCTTGGGTCAAGAGACTCATGCTCATGCTCATTAGACTTTTTTGTATGTATTGGACATATTTGTCCTGCTGCAAAATACAATCTAAACAACCATGTCCTGGCACTGTAATACCTCTCTGAGGGAGGGTATGGACTTCCATGAGCTTTGTTTGAGCTCTGGGATGAATGTTTAGCAAAGTTAGTCTCATAGTATCAATAAAACTGAAGGGTGTTTTTTGTGAACCTGGGAAGAGTCTCCATGAATGGGGCTCGAATCAGCATCTGCCTGAGGAGAGACTAAAGCAACACTGGCTGCGTCACAGGGCAGTGCAGGTGAGCGAGGCAGCTTAAGTGCTGCTTTAAACAGAAGCCTGGCTTGGGTGGGAAATGGCAAACAACGGATAACGCCTCAATAATCTGATCGTAACTTCTGCAGTCATCTGATTATTCAAGTGGTCATGTAAACACAATACTCCAATTTCTCAGATCAGATTAAGGCCTCGATATCAGGATAAGAAAATCTGATAAAGACAGCTAGATTTGATCTCTGTAGTCGGATTTCTCAGCACATGTACAGCCTTAATCTGATTTCAGTCAGTTTTCCCAATCTGTGCTTACACTCAAACGAAGCCTGGAAGCAGGTAGCAGGATCAAACATGGTTGCCAAGTCTGGTTTCCAGAGCTGCATTCATTTTTCTCCAAGATCTTGTACTGATGTGGGAGATTTGTCCCACTGCACAAAGTCCTCCTCCAGCACATCCCAAAGATTCAATGGGGTTCAGCTCTGGACTCTGTGGTGGCCAATCCATGTGTGGAAATGATGGCTCATGCTCCCTGAACCACTCTTTCACAATCTGACCCTTTTGAAACAGATGAACTTCTTTTCCACGACCACAGGATGTGTCTTTCCACAAGGTTGTGTAAGAAATGAGAAGCTACCCAGTGCATCAGTTAGGGTTCAGTAACTTGTTGCCAGCTGAAACATAATCCCCAATGCAGTAATTATCCAATGGGAGGCTCTTTTTTTAACTATTTAAGTATTTTCTTAGTTAAATCCAGGTGGTGACCTTTTTTTTGACCGGGCACTGTAGCTTGCTGGTGTACTGTAGGCAGAAAGTGTAGGTTTGGAGGCTTGGTGACCCCATTTTCAGATCTCTAACCATAATCCTTGATATGATTTTGTGTCTCTCTCTATCCTTCCTTACTGTGCATAAAGGGAAAATCTTCATGTGGATGGAGGACTGAGGGAATTTAGCTTCTCTGTCACTTCATATATAAAGCAGGCAGTTGTGAATGATTGTTCAAGTTTGTATACATTCAGATGAACTTGAGTTGCAGCCATAGTTTGTGTCACATGACCAAGGAGCACAGAGATCTTACAGAGTCTCTTAGATGAAGCTAATTAACCACAATTTTATACCTTTTTACCATTCTTTACAAGGAAAGTGAATAATTCTGGGGCCGATTGTACAGTATGTGTTTACATTTGTGTCTATGGGATGCGTATTCAATGCGTTTTGGTTTATTATAGCGCTTTTACTTCTAGCCGTGAGTCCATACTTTCCGCCTTTCCACCATCTCTTGGAGACTATCTCATCATTCCTTCTCCCCCCACTGTTGCCAAGGAAACAGTGGAAGAGAGCATTCTGGGACTGGGCAGGAAATTATGGGTAAAACCCCGAGTCGTGGAGCGTCGAACCATTAGATGCTCCATGATGAGCGCAGCAGAGCGAGCTATCACTAATGAATATTCAATCCAGACATCCAGTCAGCTCCCACGATGCACTGAGGTTCTGCTTAATGTGCACTAAGGTTGTTTATTTCACTATTATTACCTTCACTCTTGAGTTCCTCCTGATTGTCTCTGATTTTTTTTTGTTTGTTTGTTTGTTTGTCGTGTTGCTTGCTGACTTCAGCACAATGAGAGCTTTCGTGGAGATTTGCTCTGGTTGATGAAACGTTCTGATCCTGGTCACCACAAAGCCGTGTGAGTGCACTGCCGTCCATTTCCTTTGTATTCCCACACTGCAGTATAGCCTGTTTCTCTCTGTCTCTCACCCTGTCTCGCTCTCCAGTCCACCTCCTGGCAACGTTATCAGTTTCTCCACCAATAGCTGAACAGAACGGCTAATGATTCCCGCAACCGGAGATCAGCAGGGGCTTTGCTCTGTGGGTGTAATGGCTTAAACCTATTCATTATCAATTTTGCTGTACCCTTTATCGATCAGTTCTCAAACTAACCAACATGCGAGCATTAAGTCCGGACCCTGGTGTTCACTGAGGTTACGTTTCCTCTACACCCTTCACAGATCAATGCTACAGCTCATAAATACAGTCAAATCAGAGTATGAAATCCACCTGTCGAACAGGTATCTGGGTGAATTCGCACCCAAACTTCAGTGCCAGGTCAAATGTTTTGCGATTATTGACGTCTCTAAGGATTAACTTCATTTAGCCAACAAGGTGGTGGAACCTTTAAACGATGGAGGAGTTTTCATTTTTGGACAGTTTTATTAGTTAAAAGGTCGACCATCTTTGGTATTGATGTTCTAAATAAAGCACGTTTCAGTAACATAGCCTTTAAATAGAACTCCTTTGCAATTTTAATGCATGCATTTTACAACATATTGGATAAATCTGAACTAAAATAAAATTTGCCAGTTGCAAGGTTTGGGCACCATGATTATACACTAGTGGTTCTGTAAGATTTTAGTTTTAAGAACTTAGTTAACTTGTTAACGGATTGGTTTTACCAACTACAATAGTACAAATGGCCTATGAAACAGAAGTTCAGGGGATCTTTTTTATTTCTGACAAGGAAAAACCTCCTAAACCTTTTAAGGAAGAAACCTTGGGAGGAACAAAACTCAAAAAGGGACCCGACCTCCTTGGGCAGCCTAGATGATATAAGCAAGAATTAAATCAAGTTATCTAATCAATAAGTTATAGTAATAGTTAAATAAAAATATGCTAAATAAAAAATAACTGACAGAACATATGTAAAGAAAATATAATAATTAAGAATTATGTAATAATAATTCCCAGGATCATCTCATCCAGGGTGTGCTTACACCTGTACCCTCAAGATTAGATGCAGGACCTAACTCTTTTAATTGCAGGGGACTGAAGTTCTAATGTTTAAGAACTTCTACAATAAAATGTGCATTGTTTTGCATTATTTACACTGCAGAAATAAACAAGGAAAGTCTTTTATCGACTGTAATATCGACAATCTTGAGAAGATCAGATTGTGAGCATAGTGTACCCTTGGATACCTATGGAAATCTTTTAAAATATTTTCAACTGATTTATATTTTTAAGCCATTTTTATTTGGATGAACTTCAGTTGTTCCTCTGTCTGACTGTGCTGAACTGCATCTTACTACAGTGCAGCTTAAGCTTTGTGGTGGCCAGATCCATTCTCTCTAACACTTATCTCTGGGTGCCGCTGGTTCAGGGAAGCCATCGCTCTCGTTTTGCTCAGGTCTCAGCTCTGAGGAAAGCAGGGAGGTGCAGGATTAGTGATCCATCTCTGTTGAGTTCAGTGGGGAGAGCTTTTGCAGGATGACACGCTCACCCTTTGTCAAGAGGAAGGTCCAGTGCTGGAGATCTACAGATCCTGCTTCTTACAGACTCGCTGTAGATCTATTAAAGGAATACTCCAGAATTTTTCATCTCCTCTCTCTCTGAAGCATCTTCATTTTAGATGATTCATTTAGCTTTACTGTAACATGAAGGTCTCATGATGGACAGACAGTGTCTAGACAAAGCTGATATGTTTGGTCTGGTTTTAAATAGTAAGGGTTAATTTAGGTTTTGTGTCTAAACTTTATAAACGAGGTACTTTAAATCCCCAGCACTCTATCTGAATCAGTAACTCGCTATAACAAATGAAGATCTGAACAGTAGAGGAAGTAGTGTTCTGAATGGCTTCTTACCTCTACCTGCACCCTCCATTTCCCTGCTGTGAGTTATAAATCAAGTTTTTTGACTATTTTATCAGAACAGCAAAATCTGAAATAATTGTCTGTGGTAATCAATCAACCACTGCAGATCTGCAGATTTACATTTACAGCATTTAGCAGACGCCCTTATCCAGAGCGACTTACATGTTATACAGTCTTACAATCCAAGCAATTGTGGGTTAAGGGTCTTGCTCAAGGACCCAACAGTGGAAACTTGGCAGAGGTGGGATTTGAACCCTGGACCTTCTGGTCCATAGTCCAGTACCTTACCCACTAGGCTACCACAGTCCCTGTAGACAGAGATTAGGCTGAAAATGACTGGAGTATTCCTTTAAAACAAACAGGTGAACCCAGGCAATCTCCAGCACTGGCCCCTTCTCACTGAGGCTGGAAGCTGATTAGTGCTAACATTTATTGATGTTGCCTTGCTTTAAGGCTCAGGGTGCCGCCGACAGACCTGCGTGTCTCTCAGATTGATTAATCTTAAAATAAAAGGGCTCAGAACAGTACATGAAGGCTGTTTATTCCTGTCGGGTCATGTCCAGGTCACACTTGGCTCCTTTATACAAACATCCTTTGTAGAAGGTGTGATACTTTGGGAAGGAGAAGAATAAAAATCTTCTGCTGAGGTACAGAACCTTTAGGCAATTGGCTTTCGTTTATGTTTGTACTCACATGATCAGGCGTTTTACACCCAGAACACAAACCATCTTTCATGTATGCTCTCTAACATACGTGTTGTGTACCTATTGGGATTTCTGTTCGTGTGCATCATCCACGTCGTGTCTCACTGTCCTGTATCACTCCATTTCTCCAGAACCTACATTAAGTATTGTTCTAAAATCTGAAAATCATTGTAATTGTGGTGTGCGTGTCAAGAAGCAAGACCAAAAAAAAGCAATTACCTGCAAGTAGATATCCAGCATGGTACTTAGCCTAGCCTAGCTAGTAGTGGGTATAATGTGCCTAGCCACACGTTGCCTCCACAGTATAAATAGAAACTTGAATCGGTAGCTCTTTGAACGGGAAATTTAACTTAAATTGTTGAGTAGTGGTAAAAATAGTCATAACATTCTGAGATCTATGAAAGCAGATGGAAGTAGCCTTTTCTCTTAAATAGCAAATTCTCATGTTTCGCTTTTGAGTATAATTCATGTACCGCATTGACTACACCACCGGTACTAACACCTGCTGTGAATTTATGATCCTTTCTCTGGTAATTCAGCTAGCAGTAGCAACGAGACAAATGCTGCTTTGCTAAAAGTAAAGCTGTATAATAACACAGGAGGGTGCTTACCAGAATGTCTTCACAGCCAACGTTACTAATTTGCCATGATATCATCACGTCTCATTACTAATAATGACTTAACATGACTTTATCCATTCCTCTCATCAACATCTCAACATTGTACGTGAGTCTGTGTGATGCTAATTGCAAAGGGTGCATTAGCAGGGGTGTAAAACGTAATATAGTCATGCAGGTCCAAATCAAAAGCCCTTATTTCAGTAAACTTCAGCTGCTTGTGAGGTTTTGGTTTGGTTTTTCTTCGCCTCCCTGTTCCGCTCCTCGTGCTCCTGCATGTTGCATGATCTGTGGTCGCTTAGTTCAGCAGCAAATTCCGTTTCGGGTTCACGAACCATTGCCTAGAAGTGAAAGCTATGCAGTGCTTTGTGTATGGAGCTATAGATGGCCCAGTCAAGTTCCCTCAGACTTCAATCACACTCCACTACAATTGCACACCAATACTGCGCCAACTCCAGCGAGAGAAAGGAGTGAGAGCTCACTGGAGCATGAAATCATGCCATTACTATTTCATGTGCAGTGCACCATTTAGTTCCACAGCATCAGTCCAGGTCAGTCGAAAATAGATGTGAAGGCTGGAGTTTAAAGTTAGAAAGTGAGAATCTATGCTGAGAAGACCCTGTGGAACATATACAGGTCCAGAAATATTGGCACCCCTTTATGTCTTGGAGATAAGCGCCTTGATGAAAATAGGAGAGACCTGAACCGTCAATTAGAACTACGTTTATTTTAAAATAAATTGAGTAAAGGTCCATATGCAAAGTATTTACTGATCTTCTTAGCTGTGAATGAGAGCAAGAGCAATGGGATCCTCTTCCATACAGCTGCCTGGTTCGTTTAAATGTCTCCTTTAGGGAAATCTGATAGGGGAATCTGATATGTTCATGACTTCAAATTTCTAACCTAGTAAACACAAGGTCAATGATGATTTAGTTCATAACAATTTTCAAACCTTTTTGAGCGATGAAAAACTGAAAACAAAAGGTTTTTTTATTTTATTTGCATTTACGTTAATTGTGTTTACATGAATAAGATATAATGCAGAGTTTTTCCACTGCATTGGCCAACCTATATATCAAAACGATCCATGAGGAGTTAACAAATGATGTTTTTTGTGTCCAGTGTTACTTCAGACCATTACTGCACGTTATCACAGTGTCTAATGTGAGCTAACTGTACCTTACATAGCCAAACATTGCAGACAATTACATTTAATTAGTGCTGATCACGTTGAAGAACCCTTTTTGACAGGACCAAGACTCAAAAAGGGGACCTCGATCTACTAATTTATCTAAACATATAAGTCTTATAGTGATATGTAGAGTTTTCCTCATGGGTTCCATCAACCTGTTCCCACAAGGTAAATAATGTCCCCACGATGTAATATAAACATGACCTCCCCTCACAAACACACACTTTGTCTTTCTATCGTTGAGGACTTTAATGGCGTAGTATAAGTTGACATAATAAATATTACTGTAACTAATTAACCCTACACTTGTGCCTAACCAAACCTCAGTACTCTAAAGCAAATCTTTTGGCTCTTTTTGCTTTTTCAAATGTAAGTTGCAGTTTTTCTGAAAGAAAAAGCTATTTTCTTTGTCGAGACAAGCCAAACATCACCACGAGGTAAAAATATCAGCTCTTTCTTTCCTTGTAGCGACATTTGGTCCCCATTATGATATGTAAGTACACACACACACACACACACACACACACACACACACACACACACACACACACACACACACACACCTCATCACAGACCTTCATTACTATGGGGACTACTAAAGAAAAGAGCCATCAAAGGACAAGCCTTTTCAGTCCACTATTTCGCCCTCTTCTCATCATCCTTATTTGAAAGCAATCCTTGATCATGGTGGTTGTGTGTCAGTGTTGGGGGGGGGGGAGGCCTCTTGTGTACAGAGGGGTGTTGATGATGTAATATTGCCTTTCCTTCCTCTTCTGTTCCCTGTGAAGCCAAAGTCTCCTGAACTGACAGCAAGCAAAGGAGGTCTTATGATGATTATTCAAGGGACTCAGATCATATTCTGTTCTTTACACAGATATGAGAAATGGCTGATAATAAAGGGTGCAGTTTGTACATTTTAAAAGCCCTTTTAACCCCAGAATTAGCTGAGATACACTGGGCAAATGTGTTAATGCTGTCAGAATTGCAATAAATTCACAATTTCGGTCATCTGTTTATGATTTCTGGCACATTTTTCTAACAGAAATTAAGAGGAAAACCTGATGATTCCATTCCTTGGGATAAAGCGACCGCTGAAGGCTGGATATGTGAATGCTATTGCAGTTTGCACAGCGGGCACTAGAGGGCTTCAAAACATACAAACTGTTCCTTGAGAAAATGACGGATTCAAAACACAAAATGAAGTCGTTTTCGGCGGCTTCCCTGTGATTTAATTCTGAATTCATTCGAACCAGACAATGGGTGATGTTGTGACCTGAATGGCTGAGGAAACGGATGTGGAAGGAAAGCTCCCAGGTGCTTCTGGTCCACGTGAAGCTCGTGCACTCAGTTCCATGTACTTAGATACCTTTCGATGCTAGGTTTAATTATCTTACTTTCATTTGGGCGTTTTATCAGGTTCACCTTCAGTAATGCTATACGATACTGTTGTTCTTCAAGTATGTTGCCTAACCCATCCATCAATAAAATGGGACCACCACTGACTTTAGACTGATGTAGTCACTTAGGAGACTAGTACAGTCTTTCAAGACACAATCTAAGCAATTAAGGATTAAGAGCCATGCTCAGTCGCAGCCCCAGTGCTGGGGCTTTGAACCGTCGACCTTCTGGTCCATAGTTAACCACTGAGACACCACAGTCTTATGTAGAGGGTGATCATTCCTAGAAAAAGCAGTGACACTTAGATGGCAGTGATGGCAGCTGTAGCTGTGTTGCTGAGAATAGACCACTGACCCAAACTCTGCGAACATGAGCGTCCCATGGTCACAAACTGTTATTAATATAAACTCTGGTGGGGATTAAAATACAGAACCTTTTGTGTTTGTAAATTTATCGTTGCTCATTGTTTTTAGACATGATTTGTAAGATGCTTCTATGCTAGCCATCGTTTTATACAAACCACTAGAGGGCCATCACTGACTGGATATTATGAGCAAGGACTGCTCTTCTAAATTGTAAGCTGGCTAAGGGCTGTACATGTTTGGACACACAGCACTCTGTTGGCTGGAAATATTTGGTTGGTAGATCATTGTCAATGCTCGTTGGAGTTTTATTTATTGAATTATTTTCTGAGGACAGTATTACACAAGACTGGTTCTGTGAGGTGACCAATCCGAACACAGAGATGGTGTGGTTAGAATTAATGTTGTAGTCAAGACCACTAGAGCCAAGTCAAGACCAAGACTGGGACACATCGAGTCCAAGACAAGACCAAGACCAGGAATGGCTGAGGCTGAAACGAGACCAAGACCAGATTAAGATTTTTTTCATCGTACAAGAATAATTCGTTTATGGTCTCGAGACTGAGACCGGACTCAAGTACTAAATGCCTAGTTATCTGGTCAGTGATGGTCCCGTTCTACACTGTATCATTGTGACGCTGTAACTTAGTAGAGGTTCTACCTGATAAAAAGCTCTGTGATTTCTAGATACAAAATAGGTATCAACTGGCAACTGTGATTAATATGTATTTGACACATGTTGTAATCAAACTTGCAGCGCTAATATGATTAGAATTAAATTCCAGAGAGCTTCACGTGGTCCTGAGCACCAGGCGAGACTTCCGTCTCAGGGTTCTGTGGACTGAGCTCTCAGGCTGTCGTCTAGCCGCCTGTCTGTCCGTCTGTCTGTCCCCTGCGGTTGTATAGAATGCAGAGTGTCCCGTCCAAGCCTGGATCAAACACCTGGATGCTAAACTCGCTCTTTTTTCCTCCCCTTTTGAGCTCATGACTCACATTTTTTTTCCGAGTTACACATCAGGTGCTTCATCCACCTGCTCCACATGTGCCTGACCTCCAGCTCCGCTGTGTGAGCCTGGGGGTGCTTTGTTAAAAAACAAAACAAAACAAAACAAAAACACTGCTGTAGCATTTGTAAAGCAAAAAAAAGATTGATGACATATTCATGACTCACATTTTCCTGTTTTGTCCTTGTCTCTGTCTGTCTGTCTGTCTGTCTGTCCCTACTTGTCTGTCTTTGTGTTTCATTCACATCTATTTCATTTTAATTTGTTGCTTTTGTCCCATTTTTTTCCTCATTATTTGCTCACTTTATTCACGCCGACCTTACTTTCTTGTTTTTGGACACCTGCCTCATTTGATTCAAACCTACAACACAAATCAATTACCAATCCCAGCTGCTGGCTATGAAAAATCCCGAAGCCTGAATAACATTTCTGGGATGTCGGGTGCACCTCTGCGTTTGACGCCCATCACCCCTATCAACAGTGCCCCCTATGAACCCTATGATTCTCCTGGCCCTCTCCGCCGTTGCCGCTCCCCCATTCCTTCCATTTTGTAGCACAGAGAAGGCAGACGAGGGTGGGGGAAGACTACGAAATCGCCGGCACCAAAACCCTCACCGAACACGCCATTAGTACAAAAATAATGATGACACTGTTCACCTCCTGATTTGGGTCACACGGGGCTTAAAAGGGGTGGCATTGGAAGAGTGCTACAGTATTTAAAGCTTCAGCTGAACATTATGCTTCAGGCAACTATAAATGCTTACTCACTGTTTAAATCAGCAATGTTATGCCTTATTGAAATGAATTATCAATTTAAAAAGCCGCCATTCATCGTGATGAGTGATGAGCAACAATATGGTAAGACCATTTAGTCACGTAGGCAGTAGATGGCTTCCCTGCCTGTTTGCTGGTAGAGATTATACACCTTTTCGCAGATACACCGAGAGCTGAAGTCGCTACCATAGGCCACAAAGTGAAGCCGTCCGGAATGATGCTGGCACCAGCTGTAGAAAATGTCCAGTAACTCTAGTGCATGTAAGAATACGTCATGAATTTAAAGTAGTGAATAACTAAACCATCAAGTAAAGAAGCGTAACTACTCGTCTGAACTGCTCGTCTAAACACCCCTATGAAAGATATTTTCTATAGCCTGTTATTCTACACTTCTTTGGTTTTATAATCATCGGACATGACCACAGCTTCCACCCCTTAACCCCAAATAACACACACAGGGACACTTCTGGACACTTGTCTGCGCTTACGATGACGTTTCAGCATCCCTTGGATATGCATTACTGGTTTGTTGACTCAGATTACAAAAATGTCCCGTAGAAAACAGCCTTCGAGTTTCTTTACTAGCACATTCTTCCACAGGCACTAGTAACATGGAATGGCATCGGAATCCTACGTTCAGGTGACACCTGCATATGCCACTGGCATTGGCGTCTTACGCTTGGGGAAGTTGGGATGTATCACTTGGTTTGGCGATACTGGCAAATGCCACTGTCGTCCATTCCATGCTACGTGTCAGAGAACAGATATCAGTGCAGTAGGCATATGCCAGTGTCAACCGACCATAATCGCCACTGGATTGTCACTCATACATAAGATCTTGATGCCACTGTCATCCGAACGTAAAATCCCCATGCCATTCAATGTTAAGTGTCTGAAAAGAGATGTCAGTGCAGCTGGCGTATGCCACTGTCACCTGAAGGTTAGATGCCGATGCCAGTATCTCCTGAATGTAAGATGCTGATGCCAGTGGTATATGCCACTGTCCCTCGTACATAGGTTCTTGATGCCGATGTCATTCCTTGTTAAGTGTCTGAAAACAGACGTCAGTGCATTAGGCATATGCCAGTGTTTCCCGAACCCAAGATGCAGATGCCAGTGGCATATGCCAGTGTCACCTGAATGTAAAATGTCAATGTCATTCCACATTAAGCGTCTGAAAACAGATGTCAGTGCTATTGTAATATGTCACTGTCAACCCCAAAGTAAGATGGCGATTCCAGTGGCATATGCCACTGTGACCCGCACATAAGATGTTGATGCTACTGTCATCCGAACGTAAGTTGCCAATGGCAGTGGATTATACCAGTGTCACCCGAACGTAAAATGCCAGTGTCATTCCATGTTAAGCATCTGAAAACAGGTGTCAGTGCAGTTTGCATATGCCACTGTCACACGAAGGTTAGATGCCGATGCCAGTGTCACCCGTATGTAAGATGCTGATGCCAGTGGTATATGCCAGTGTCACCCGTACATAGGTTCTTGATGCTAATGTCATCCAAACGTAACACGCCGATGTCAATCCTTGTTAAGTCTCTGAAAACAGACGTCAGTGCATTCGGCAGATGCCAGTGTCACCCGAACATAAAATGCCAATGTCATTCCACGTTAAGGGTCTCAAAACAGATGCCAGTGTAGGCCATACATAATATGTCGATGCCACTGTCATCCTAACGTGAAATGGCGGACATTCTATGTTCTTACCGATATCCGCCTGGAATGACGTTGATTGATTTTCCCACATCTCTAGCGAACTCATATCTCAACCTCAAAACTAGTTTGTCATTTATTTATCAGAATAGGATGAGATTTTCGAACACAGCCAGCCATGCTCTAATCCAGCAGAGTCGGTCTGAGAATGAAACCTGCTGTTTAAGGTCAAATGTCTTCAGTCGCAGTGTGACGGATGCTGAAAATGTAATCGTGAACGCAGCCTGATACCCGATGTTCAATGAGTTCAGGTGATGAGTTCAGAAAGTTAGGTTATATATTATTATTATTATTATCACGACGCTCAGTATGACGACATCCAATACAGACTGCTAAAAAATATATATATAAAAACGTGACCGAAGAATTAAGAAGCAATCTATTTTTATACGAGGCACTGGGACACTGTGTGGACTGTCGGGTTTGTGGGTGGGTTGGGCCTTTGAAACTGGGAGAAATTGACATCAGGTAGTTCGATGTATAGTTAGCTTGTTTACTACTTACCCGTGGTGCGGGCGGAGGGCACGACTACGAAGGATTTATCCAGGGACTGTGACCTTCTGCACTGCTTCAGGGCGCGTCCCCCCGCTTTTCTAATAACTAGTGCATGAAGGGAACGTCGTACTCTACAATCTCCTACATTACTTGATCATGAATATGACATATCAAGGCGAGTCAAGCTGGGGTGCTGAGGAACACTCGAGTATGATGTCAAACTGGATCTCTTTCATCCTCCTCCATCTTCATCACTGCACATTGTTATATTGCCTCCCCTTATTTAGACCATCCACCCTGCGGTTACTGTGATTCTCATAGTTTGAATACAGTATGCTTTGAGTTTCCGTTTTTTGTTTCCTCCTTGATTCCTCCTTTTTTCTTTTTTCCCTCTCTTGTCCTTTCTTCCCTTTTCCCTTTTGGCCTGCTCTGTCTCTCGGATGCCGATCTTCCCTTTCCGTTAAAAAAAAAGGAGGGAACGTTGACTGGATGCTGGACTGACAGCAGAAGAAAAAGAAATACAGAGTGAGAAAGAGAGAGAGACTCTTAGCGAAATCACTCTTAGGGAAATCTTCACTGCAACGGCAGCTTACAAAGCTTTTTTTGTTGTTGTTGTTGGTTTGTTTTTCTGAATGTAAAGATACCAAGAAATGAATCTGTACTAAACATTGTAGCAGCAATTTGATTGTTATCTGGCAACAGAAGCTCAAATTCCTCCACTGTTTAAACTGAGCTATGAATTTTATTTTTGTATTGCTAAACACATAATGCGTGACATGTTTATGAGAAGGCTGTGTATTATTTTACATTGGACGTTGTCTTATGTGCGTCCCTCCTTTTATTTCGCTTTTATTTCTTTGTCTCACTCATCTCTCTCCCCTGTCCGTCCAATGCGCACTCTGTGCTGGAAACGTGGTTAGCAGAAATCCGTAGCTAATCACTACAAATGCGCGCTTTAGTACACGTCTGTTGTTTTGCGTTGAAAGGCCTCTGCTCTGAACATTGCCTGTGCATGCTTTCAGAAGATCTGCAGAAACAGTGGATCTTCCAAATATGCAACCTCTTCCACCATGTACATGCTCTGTAACTGTAACTGCAGCAAAACCAGAGCAGAACGGGCTGAACGTGAACACGTCGCCTCACCCAGGCCCAGTTTCCCATGTGCATCATAAAGATCATCCTTTCAAACTGATGCCTGCTTTATCATCAGGGAAACTGAGCCCCGTAAAGTTCTGAACCAGTGTCTGGTTTATGCTTCGTCAGATGTGATGGCATTCCTGTCTTCCCCCGACAATCTGAGTGTGTATGTTGTGTTGAAATTGTCAGTGCATGAGCTGCCAGGCTGCTAGTTGTGGTGTGATAAACTGTTGCCACCTGCTGTAGAAGGAGAAAGGGGTCAGGGAGAGCTATGCAGAATGATCTGGCTCTCCAACGCACATCATCCTGATACCTAGCAAGTCAGGTAGCAGCTCTGTAAAGCATTCCAGAAATGATTTGTTTTGAAGTAAGAACTCACTCAAGATGTTTGTAAAGTGCTTGTGAAAGAAAAATATCATTCCTTGTATTGGATTGAATGGGTGAATATAGTGAAAATGAAATAAGCGTCCCGGTTTGGTCTTGCTTACCCTGATGTGGGTTCTGGGGTGCAGAGCCTGGTTTTGGAATCACATGCAGAGGTACACACTGGACAGGATGTCCATGTATCGCCGGGTTCTGTAGCCACATCTCCTGAGCGTTACGTTGTCAGCCCTCGCCGGGGTTCAAACCCAGCGCAGGAACTGCTGTTTACAGCCGTCTGCTTTTACTTCAGAGCAAAAGGAGTATGTAGGTCGGGACAGTGGTGAAATGGATCTCCCTAGCAGTTCCCATCATCGACTTTACTTTTGATGGCTGTAAAGGCTGATGATGATTTTGGACAGCTATATTTTGGGATTTACCGTCTCACATTTACTCTCTCCAAATCCTTTATCATTCAAAACGAAGCATAAACCAGGCTTTAGAGTGAGGAGTGGACTTACCAACAACCTCGTTTGTACGCAATCTATTAAACACACTCTAGCGTGAGGGTCCACCTGGGGCAAACCTCATGTTGATTCAGCCTTGACGAACTTGCTGTTTGTTTTTCTAATAGCTTAATAGTTTAGGCCGAAATGCATCAACATATTTTGGGTTTATTGAGGATCGTTAAAGCTTCAGGAAAGAAATGACATATTGGCAGTTGAGCTGATCGGATCCACGTCAGCTCCGTTTCTCCTACTTATCTTGTCCCGTCCACTCCATTGTTTGGTTTCTGTGTGTGTTGTGCATAAGGGGACGATTCTTCAGGCCTGTATGTGCCAGGCCTCAGTGCTGTGTACAGTTTTAGACTCTGACTTTGTATTCTGAGAATGCATGGTTCTTCCCCTGCGAGCAATAAGGAATGTCTATGATTACTAAGAAGTATGTTTTGATAAGAAAACTGATTATTGACCTAAAACTTTATGTATGTGTATATTCATATGGGTGTGTACATATGGATGTGTTATTCATATGCACATACATGTTTATGACCTGCATGTTTTGTTTTTTAATAATCTTTTTGCTGCTCTAAAGAGACTATGACTGAACGGGTGGGGCTTATTTATGCATGCAAAGATGCTAATGGGTGGCAGAGACCATTACAAACTGTAAACCAGGTGTTTTTTTGGATTAAGGGGCATGTCTGGGGCAACTCTGTAAACATGCTGTTTTTTGGTTCGTTTTGTTTTGTTTTAAGCGCTCACTATCTGCCTTGTGCTCATGTCATGATTTGATTCTCTCTCATCTTTTCACAGAGAACTATTCTGAAAGCCCACTGCTTATCAGATATATGCAAAAAGAAGCTGTAACTGTGAAGTAATCTAGAACAGGAAACTCCATTTCTCCCTTGACGCGTGCACATTCCCGAACGAACACCCGACGCTCCCCTGTAACCGGCCCCCGTCCTCATCAACCTCTCTGCTCCGCTCTTATTTGAGTCTTTAACCCCCATCATCCTTTCTCATATCTCCTTTTCTGTGCATCATACCACCCTCTTTTAGTATGCAGAACAATTTTATCACGCGTTCATAGCCGTACTTTAGTGGGCCGTGTTACGTTTTGGCGCCCCCTGGATACTCGTAGCGGAATCAGATCACAGGCGATTACTGAGAACTCGATGTAGCATATGTTATTTTGTAGATCAGTAGCAGGTAGTCACTTTATGGGATAAGATAAACACACCTGCCCTACAAATGGCATGAGTGGAAGAAATAGATCTTGATACTTGATGCGGCTGCCAGGATGTGCCAGTATTGAAGGAAGCAGTTACAAGGAGCGAGCAAGAATTTCGACGATGATGCTACCAATGTCTTCAACAGTGCATGTTGCCTCACATACTACTGGAATGCTTAGTGCTGCATCCTTGTGCATCTTGCGATTCTTTGTATTTGTATTTATTATATTTTCCGGGGGTACTGCTAGGCTGGGCAGAGCAGTTGGAGACGATGCTATTCCCCATCTAAAACATGACGAGGAGGGCAGGAAGGAGCAGGTGTGCATCGGGTTGATTTTTGACAATAAGGTTGAATGGGATGACTAGGCCTGTCACCATCACCATCATACGAGTAATTGGGTAATAACTGGCTTTTCATTTTAATTTTATACTACATTTTGGCTATAAAATGTGTCTTTGGTCTTTGGGCTTCAGTAATAAGTCCACATTCATTAGTCAGCCCTCATGGCTAGAGAGATTCCCAAAAGGGGGTGGACTAAACTTAAAACAGGCCGCATCCCAAATCACATACTACAGACCAATGGTATGACATTATAGCAACGACACCACTGACAGTGGAAAATACTAAAATGCCTCTTATGAGGTCCTGACCTCATTCAAAGCCCTGAAGTTGGAAGCAGACCTTCCCTAAAGGTTCGTAAATGTCACATCGTAGTCTAAAATGTAGTGTTAATGCACTACAAACAATGTAGCAAGAAAGCTTCTCCAATTTTTTGGGGAATTCAGAAATGGGGCCTTCTCTGCAGCTCTTCAGTCTAGCAGAGCTTCCATTGGTAGACAATAATGTTTGTTTGCCCTTTTTCTTGTTGTACAAGAACAAATCGATAGGTTACAAATAGATGTCTGTGTGGCCAATGCTATTTTGCACTCCATAATAATAATGTTAAACGTATACCTTTCACAAACCCAAGGTCGCTGCACAATGATAGGGACAAAAGAGACAGAGAGAATATATTAGAGCGAGTGAAGGTATTCAGAAAAAGGTATTGTTTTATACTTGTCAGGGTTGCAGGTTCCAGTCCGACAGCAACAATTCCAGTACAGTCCAAGCAAAGAACTTCACTAATGTATATTAAGTCAGAAAAAAGCTTTTTGTGACAAGGGTTTGTCGTGTGACGGTGAGATCTCAAATGCTTGAGGCTTGAGAGTTATGGCTGTGTAACGTGATTACAGAAGGGTAGAAAGGGCTGATATGAAGAATTCTTGTTCCACCAGTTCTGATCTCAACGATTAAGAATAAGCTTCTTCAGCTGTCTAACAGAACGTGGGAGTTCTTCTAACGTATGGATCAGTTTTTACCCAGATTACTGATTATGATAAGTGTGATAGTCCTAGTTACTACATCCACTCACTATGTAGACCCAAGAACATTTCTTCTTTCTCAGAAAAACAACGACGAACAGGGTTTCGCTTGGTTTGGTTTGGTTTGGCTTTACATTACGCAGACTCCTTTCTGTCTCTTTCCGACCTATTCCGCCCCGTCACTACTCAGGTACCGCTCGCTCTCTTTGTTGGTCTTCCAAAATGATGTCAATTCCCGAATCTAAGAGAGATAAGGAAAGGGGGAGGGACTCGTTCCATCAGAATCAGAACTATGAATGTGAACTCTTTCAATTCCCTTCAGAAGTCTTCCATTCCTACAGTGTCCTTGTGCTTGTCATTACATCCTCTCGCACTTTTCTCTCGCACCCCCTCCATCTTTTTCCGTCATTTCATGTTTTCGTTGATTTTCTTCTCGACCGTTTCCAAAATGTCCTGGATAACATTGTGTTGAATGGCCGAATGTGATCTGTGGATTGCAAACACCCAAACCTTGAGATGACAGAGTGAAAGACAGATGGACAGATTGCATGTGTGGGGGAAAGGAAACGAGTGCGAGGACTGTGTGTGTTGAAAGAGGACTTGGTCAACAAAAGGAAGAAGGGCATCGAGAAATGGAGGAGAGTTTGAGGAAGAAAGCAAAGCAGGAGAGAGAGGAGGAAGGAAGCTGATCGCTTCTCAGCGTAAGAACGTGTGATCTGATGTGTCTCTGTCTCTCTGTGTGTGCTCTGTGTTTCGTGACTCTTTGGTTTTCTTCCTTTCTTTTCTCTGCTGTCATGTTTCTCACTCCGTCTCATTCGCCGTGTCTCAAATGCACTTGCGCTTGCTCTCTATTCCCTATGTCGTGGACACTAAAGGCACTCGTCCGGTTACTCAAAAACAAGGGCACTTCATAGGGAATAGGGAGGCATTTTGGGACTCTTTTGTTGTGGACGTCAAGGGGATGATTCTCTGAGCCTTTTGCTTTGTCCTGGTCAGTCCTAGAGGCCCCTAGTCCTGCAAGATCAACCTTTTTACAGTCGTTGACTGATTTTGGCCAAATGAATGGGAGAACACCCTTGTCATGCAGATCTTGTGGCCCTCAAAGACTGGAACTGTCATTCAGAACTCTGTGTGTGTGTGTGTGTGTGGTTGTGTGTGTACAGAGCGTGGGTGTCCTGAATTCATGCATGTATGCGTGTGTTTTTGACATTTACAATACTAGTTTTATGTATTTTTTTATATTTTTTTGCTTTTCATGTGCATGTTGTAATGGGCTTTGTCATGAATTTGCTTTCAGCGGACAGTCCATTTTGTAACTATGTCAAAAATTATCATGTCTATATCACTGGGACTGTGATGGCTTAGCAATACAGGTACTGGACTATGTACCGGAAGGTCCAGGGTTCAAATCCCACCTCTGCTAAGCTGTCACTGTTGGGTCCTTGAGCAAGACCCTTAACCCACAATTGCTTATAGATTGTGTCCAGTTCCTCTGGATAAGGGAGACTGCTAAATGACTAAATGTAAATGTGATTACAAATGCCATTGGCAGAACCAAATTTGGCATTTCAAGGGGGTTAGAAATGAAGAACTTTGAAAATGTTATATGAATATTAGCAATAATTTGCCGTTTCCAACAACTTATTCAGATGGGATTAGTTTACATGGGGAGACAAGGCCTCCATCTATCACATCAATATTTTTATGGACTGTTTCTACTCTGGAAAGATTTCTTTCTGCTTCTGCCACATTTTTTTTTCAGGATTTTAGCATAAATAAAGCAAGCAAGCGCCTCTTTACGAGCTGCGTGTCAGATAATGTCATTGAAAAGATGATATTCTTGCAATCAGGTGTTTTCTGCCCCCTTCCATAAAGTTAGATTTTGATAGGGGAGAGGAATGCCCTCCATTCTACCCAGACAGATATATCTTGGTTTGGATTCCTAGTCATGGACAGTTGTCATTGCCACCATATATTAAACATCTTCGAGCATAAACACAAACCAAAATCAATAGTTGCCCTAGATGCGCTAGAGCAGATCTTTAAACTCCAGAACAACGTTTGGACCTCTAGATAAGTGGTTCCCAACGTATTTTCCTTGGAGCACCCGCCCCCCCCCCCCATGAGTGTACTAAGAAACGTACTTGAATCCCATTGATAACTTGTGGGATTAATTAGAAAAGTCAAAGAAACTGCAAACTGGCACCCATAAACTGATCTGCACCCAGTGAAAGTGTGGTTACACTGACAGGAGCTACCAAAAGACACTTTTTGAACTGGTGAAATCTCTTATCCCATCTGAATAGGTCATAATCATTATCAACATGTCCTCCGATATCATTACAGACAGATGACCTGAGAAAATGTATCTCTCCAGTAGTAAGTTGGCTTTCTCTTTCTGTTTCCTTTCTCTCTATTTTCTGCTTTCTCTTTCTCCAACAGTGCTGAGTTTCTGAACTGGCCCCAATCTCTCTAAAGATGAACCTGGTGTGTCACCAAAAACCAGGACCGGAAAAAAATGCTGATATGGTGTAAAAAAGTGGAATCTTTCCAAAAAGGAAGCCCTAAATGGATGGAGGGATGGAGGGATGGATGTACCAAGCACAGGCACACATCACCACGGGAATGAGGGGCATTATACGTTCTTCCAAATCGGGCTGTCATTTTGATTTGGGCTTAAACACATTCATATCAGTGTGTCTTGATGTTACATTTCAACAAATAAGCAAAGTTTTGTTTTTAATTACTTGATTGGATCTTATTTGCCTTCGGTGAGACTATCTTTGAACCATCATGTGCGAGTACTCCAGATACTAACTAAACTAAAAACAGGGATTGCTTTCACTTTGTGCTTTCCAGCATTTCAAGGGAAGAGAAATGATGTGGAAAGTTTCCCATGCTTGAATCGACTATGCAATTCAGCCACATGATATTTTCTTGTTTGTTTTTTTAAAGCCAAATCGGTAGATGGCAGTCAAATCCATCCTCTTTCCACCAGAGAGAGAGGTCAGCAGCCAGGAACTGACACAAACTCATATCACACGTCACGAACATGACTTGTACTGCACATCGGAATGGAAACGTCCACCAGGCACCTGAGTGATGAATTTGCCCGGTTCCCTTTGCTAGAACAGACAATCTACAGCAAAGACCATTAGAATCTCTTCCTTCTCATCGTCTTTCTTCTCATTCCTCCAACATCTCAGCAATTCTCCTCCTCTGTAGCTGAACTGCATGGCATGAAAGTAAAAAATACCTATTAAACAAATCCGAAAGACTAAACCTAGAATATCCAGGAGGAGATGTTTATTAGTCCTGACTGCTTGTACAAAAAAGGGGAGCGATGGAAGCACCTTCATCCGTGGAACAGGAGCCAGGTGGTCTTGATGGATTTGGAACATACTGAAGGACAGCAGGTTTTTAGGAAGGCTGTGTGAACTTTGAACTTCTAAACAAAAAAAAAAATCGAAACAAAAAATTAAGGTAAAAGGATGCAAAAATGCATTTTCTGACTTTGTCTACCAGCATGACTAATCTGCATGATCTATGCTTCTGATCCTCCCTTCCCCCCACAAAAAGAGGGCTTGGAATTATTAAAAGAGAAACATGGGGAACTCAGTGCAGGTTTATGTTATATGCAATTCAATTTAAAAAACCAATCATATTCAAAGAAAATGCTCTATTTTTTTGCTATGAAGTATAACATAAATATGAATAGGATTGCAATATACAGTGAGGGCTTTAGTACATTAGATCCGATTTCTACAATAGAATCTACGGTTACATAATCTAGCAGAAGTTTTCATGTACAACTTACTACACGTGTTCAATTGAAAGCCTCTTGTCACTCTGGAAGGCCATGACTGAAAGCTTATTCTGCTCACAGTTGTTTCGACTGATGTTTGTTGTCCCATATCAATCTGCATTCATATACATCCCTTTATATCAGGGTTGCCAGGTTGGTTTGATCCCCTCCAAACTATACAACACTATATAACGATACAGAATTAAGCATTTATCCTTAATGACTGAGAATTCAGCAAAGCCTTCCAAATCACAGAGGACCCAGGGCAGAATTGTAGAGACCGAAACCAAACTTACAAAAGCCAGATCATGCAAAACTAAGCTTGACCGTTGATCCCAAACAGATGCCCATTGAAAGTGGACATGAGCTCTGCTAAATTTTCCCATACTGAAGTGTCACGTCTTGGCAAATTTATGAAATCTGTGTGTGAATTGAGTGTGGAGAGAAGTTAGACTTTATGTATGTATTAATGTAGAACACTAAAACAACATATTTTACTATGATTTTCGCCACAGAGAGTTGTTGACGTTCTGTGAGGTTGCAGATCTGATTCAGCTTAATCAGGCAATATTCAGAAAGGCTTGAGTGCTTGATTTTGTGATTTTTGGTACACCCAGTTACACCATGAACCTCACCATGAAAAGCAGATGGAACGTGAAGTGAAGTGGTGTGTAGAGCTGGGGGATTGTCTGCATGCTGAATGGAAATTTTCCCAACTGGAACCAAGCTACATTGCTTTGTGATTAATTGTCAAGTCAGTTTAAGCCATTGGACAGGTTAGGGAAAAGATTTAGTGGGAGACCTTAAGCATTGGCCTTCACCTCCTCTTGCTGTAAACTAGGGGGCACTCGAGATAGTTTGTGAGGAGCAGAAGCTGGAATAAAAATGTCATCAAATGTTATTGGACGATGATAGAAAAATCGTGCAGGTTTCACAAACTAACTAGTTTAAGCATAATCTTCTCAGGTGGCCGAAGACTTTTGGACAGCACTATATTAATTCCAAAACTGCTTCCTAGTGAAGCAGTCACCTCACCCCAGAGTTTTTAGACATCATTGAACTCAGTACAATCTCCATTTTGCTGTGGTACTGACTCACGTTCCATCTAATCTGCTTTTACTGTGGTAATTCAGTATCATGGATGGTAGCGACAGTTATTGTTTAGAGCAATACAGCATCTCAGTTTTAGACTTTTTTAAGCCCACTCCACGTCAAGTTCGTAACTAAAGCTTTGGATTCTGAAACTGGCCCAGTCTCACATTATAGAGGCTGTTTATTCATTCATTTTTGTGATTCGTTTTGCGGGGGAATTTTCGAGAAAGCGTGTCAGTGCACTCTAAACAAGCTCTATGGTGGATCAAGTCGAAACACAATGGTGCTCTTTAAGTCTTCCATAGAATTTAAGCTACAGGATGAGCCCGACTGATGGATGTAAAATAGTTTACAGAATTTTGTTGTAAGTTTATTTTTATTTCAGTGCGTGGTTGTCTTTGGCAGCTGCTTGGCTTCCACGTCATGCTCTGTTACACTGATCTGCTACATTGACACTGGCAGCGGTTTCTCGCCTCAGGTCACGTCACCAAAATGACACTTGTTGATGATCTTTCTGTGAGGATTGCCGGAAAAGTGACAAATAAGCCGGGCAGTATTCAGAAAGATTCTGTGAATCCTCTTAGAGAGCTCCTAACTTAGCTTAAGAACTTCTAGCTGGGAGTTTTAGATTAATAGATTGAGAAACGATCTCAGAGCAACTCTGAGCAAGGAGAAGACAAAAACGCACCCTTAAGTCGGGAAATATAACCTTTTATAAGCCTTTCCTTTGAAATAACAGGCGTAGGCTATTTCTGCCAATTTTACACAATAATCACTGACACTTTATATGTATATTTGATTTATTTTATTGGCAGTTTATTTACCATGATGGATATTTTTGGAGCCTACTTAATCTATTGGATAGCCTATGAACTGGAGAAACCACAGCTCTGCTCTTTTCAGTTACTTTGATTGCTGCTGTGTCTGTTTAAGCAGTGTTGGTTCATTTCGGCCGTTATGGTTTTGTTGTGCTGGGTAGGCGATGGTTACCTTATCAGTCTCTGATAAGGTCAACCACAATTGTTTCCCAGCATGATCTAATCGCTAGCGTTTCATAAAGTCACTGTTAGAGAACATTTGGAGAACATTTCTGCTTCCTCGTCGTCTTCCGCCACTCTGCTTAAGAGAACTCTTAAGCCTCCTAAAAGGCCTCTTTCCTACTCCTGGCATTTCTTCACCTTAGGAGCTCTTACAGGGGTTAAGCTGCTTTATGAAGAACTTATATCTTAAGAACTAAGATTGTTCTTAGAATTTCGCCACTAGGAGCAACTAAGGATCTTTGTGAATACGGCCCCTGATCTGTGTATTACCAGTAGCTAATTTATTGGAATTGATATTAGTGTATTCCCACTTTGCTCCCAGTGTTTGTAGGATAGGCTCATGATAGCTCCACCTCAGCTGGAAAGTACCTGATACAAGGATCACGAAAAATCTTTTGAAATCCTGTAAATCACATGGCTTGATGAAAAGAATTTAGAAGCAGAGTTAAAGCACTACACCGACATACACCAGACAAAGAAGGGCAGTTTGAGGTCCAGTGACTGGGGTCCATTGTTTTATTGGTGATATCACATAGAGCATCCATCTGGTCCAAGTTCCATTTTCTACTCATGACATCTATGCAAATAAACAGTTCAAGCAAAATACATTTTTGAGAGTAGAGATTGAGAGTTTGAGAGTATTTGAGAGCCAGATCACATTCTAGAGAAGTGTTGCATCAAGCCAACACGGACATCCAGGACATGGTTGAGATACATGCCCTTCGCTATTTTCATCTTCCTTCTTCAGGCTTGACTTTTATTAGCCCCTGACTTCCATGCAGAACATATGTTGATGGCAGTCTCGCTGATATCATTATATCTTTTGCTCTTGCCAGTGGCATACATACAGCCTGAGCAGCAGGTCCAATGAAGGACCTGGAGCTAGAAAAGAGTGAAATGAGACCAGAGAAGCCAGAAAAAGGGCTATGCAAACCAACACTAAGCAATGAGAAGGTGGCAGTGCCTCTAACTGGTCCCTACCGATGCGTTAAAGTGATAGACAGTGTTCAGTTACAGCACATTGCAAGTGAAGCAAAAGCCACTGTTTTGGCTGGTCCAAATTTTATGGTTGGACCTGAAACAAAAGACAACCATGCATATCTGAGATCAATCACTCGCTTTCTGCGTGCGCTTCCTGTCTGTTTGGAACCGGTCCAGGATCAATCTGCTGTACCTATGCAGGACTGTAGCAAGACACTTCCCATGTTCAGTTCCCTAAGTCCTTCCAGGCCAAATCCAATCCATGCTTCATATGGTGTTATGTGTTACTGTGACTTAGGTGTTTTTGAAAAGCGAGAATTGAGCCGCAGCTTTATGACATCTCCCGATTGGTGCACAGAATTGCTTTTTTTAGTTCTACATATAGACAAGTAACGAATAAATAAATGTCCATAACATTTCGAGCAATAATTCGTTTCGGGCTGCTTTCATGGCTGTTACTTCCCACGCCCCTTGATTTCATTTGAGAAACCCTGCGTGCCTGCGAGATTGCGTGGAGGAATATTTTCCACCACTATGACTTTGTCAACAAGT
This sequence comes from Ancistrus triradiatus, assembly GCA_025084515.1. Classification (NCBI taxonomy): domain Eukaryota; kingdom Metazoa; phylum Chordata; class Actinopteri; order Siluriformes; family Loricariidae; genus Ancistrus; species Ancistrus triradiatus. Next base: position 178,132 of record JAJAGP010000666.1, on the reverse strand, counting down.
AGAGTCGTGTCCGTCTGTAGGGCTTGTAAGGTTTCTGGTTGCATTTACCGTGAAGGTACAGAGAGCGAGGCGACCTTCCTGACGGCTGTCAGTTCTTTGTTCACATATAAGTTTCCTCGAAACCTAAACAAGTAACATATCAGAGAGGACTAAAGAGTCAGTGCTAACTCTTTTTCCTGTATGCATTACTCCTCATCCCTCCCTCCTCTTCTCCCTGTCCATTTTTGAGGGAAAAAAAAAGCTCTTTTGCATCCCTTGTTCTTGTGTTTTTCTATCATATGGTTTGAAACTGAATTACACTGCATGCATGGGATAAAAAAAGAAGACTTAACTTATTTGCGAATGAACAGTCAGGTAACTGTCTTTCTTCTCTCTCTCTCTTTGTGTCTCATTCAGATTTTGGGAAATAAATGGTCAGAAACCTCAGTTCTCTTCTGCTGCTTTTCGCCAGTAGGTTTTTTGGCCAGTGTTCTTAAATAATTTACATTCATTCACACTTTCCCTTTTGGAAATGTGATGGACATCCAGAGCTGCTAGTTCATTCTTTAAAAGGTCCTCACGTAATCCGCACCGCACGCCATCAACTACCATTCTTTACATCATTACACGGAGTTGCTAAGCTGTGCGTTGACTCCTCTGGACTGTTCTTCCTTTATAGTCAAATGATTTGCATTGTTCCACAAAGCACTTCTTGGGACACAGGATATCAGTCCATCACCCTTTTAACCCAAATCTGTACTGTGGGAGATCAACGAGAGAGCAGAGATAAAGACAGTTACTGAAACGGGATGGTTTATGCTATTAAGACCGATGCTGGATGCAGTTTTAATGTCATAGTTTAAAAAAGAAAAAAAAAACATAACAGAACTGTATAAAATATATTTCAATGGAATGTTTATTATTTACCTTTTATATTTTTGAAACATGTAAAAAAATTAAACTGTAATAATTTAACAATGTTTGAGGAAAAACAGAGACTTAAAACATTATGAAGGGTTTGAAGGTGAACGCTAACCTACCTGATAAAGTCTTCGTCACAGCAAATAGGAAAAAATAAACATAAAATGGTCAAAAATTAAAGGAAAAATATACAAGGCTGAGTGGAAAAGAGAACCCTGTGAAAATCTATAAAAAATAATAAAAGCCATTGATAAAAATTTCAATATGTGTCTTCTGTATTCTTCTGCTGTTTCTTGTGTGATAATATATTTGGAGAAACTCCGGTGGAACGAAGGTAAGAACCAACTCCTGGCAACAGCAGGTGCTGAGGCCTGGGTTCGAAACCTGGGCTGGGATTGCAATGTCAACATCAGTTGGTGTGACTTCGGAACCCTGCGATGGATTGGCACCCTGTCCAGTGTAGAACTCTGCCTGCATTGTCTCAAAACATTCTTACAAAGATCTAGGCTCCAACTGAGCAAGCTTATGATGACAATGGCAATTAAAAACTCCCTAAAGGTGATGAGGGAAAACCTTGGGAGGACCAAGACTCAAAAAGGAACCCAACCTCCTTGGGTAGCCAACTGTCTTATTAAGTCTATGGAGTTCAGTGCAGCCTGGGAATGTGGGAATTCAGCCTGGACATGGTGGTGGTTGACTGCAGGGCATCACACATACACGCTCCTTCACACCTTTGTGAATGTTGGAGCAGACAATCCATCTACTGACATGTTTTAAGAAGGTGGGAGAAAGCAAAAGGACTAAAGAACTCAACTGAACCACTTAAGCTGTTTGGCACCAACATTCACCCAAACAGATTGGGTCCATATTTGAGTATTGGTCCTACCAAACATTTAGGGAGTTTTTCCTTGCCACTGTCACCCTGGGCTTGCTCAGTTTGGGACTGGCCTCAGACAACAGAAGACAATAAGATATTGTACAGTGGTACTTGAAAGTTTGTGAACCCTTTAGATTTTTCTATACTTCTGCATAAATATGCCCTAAAACATCATCAGATTTTCACACAAGTCCTAAAAGTATATAAAGAGAACCCAGTTAAACAAATAAGACAAAAATATTATACTTACTCATTTATTTATTGAGGAAAACCATTCTTCTTTGACCATTCTTTGGTAGAACGGCTTGTGTGCTTAGTCCGCTGATAACAGGAAGACAGGAGGGGAAATCAGAAAGTCCCATATCACTGAAAGTATGAAGTATAAATTTTTGAATATACAAGAACCAGGTACGGATTCCCCCACAGGAAATAAGAGAAATATGACTCCGAGTAAATGAGTACTTTATACTTTAATACATGAATCCATATTGTGTTATTTAGACAGTCAAACCCTGCTATCCAAAACTCCTGTTGGCCAATCATTGCTAAGTAAGAGTGGAAGCACAAGACCAGAGCCATAATTCCTCGTCTCTGAGCTCCAACACTTGAACATGTCAAGCTGATACTCCAAAGTGTAGAAGAAACAAATAGCTCATCCCTAGAGCTTTAGCCTCTTTGTGAAATCACTGTGTGCTTAGTCAAAATTCTGCTATATCGTCCACACAGAGCAAAGAATCTCAGGCAAAATTAAGTTACTGTCATGCAAAATGATGTAGAGGAAGTGAGAGTTTGATATCTGTTTTTTATGTCTAGATTGACATCAGCAAAGTTACTTTAAACTTGATGGTCCTGAAATCTGCATACTGAGTATATACAATGAACCAGAAGCCCAGAATCTTACACCTTAATACACATTTAAGAAGCTGATTGGAAGGTTTCAGGATAATGTAAGTTGTACTGTACTATTAACATGTTGTGCATTTCAACAAAGAATGACAGTCACTGCCAAGACCAAATGAATTTACTGCAGACTGAAACACTGGTGCTGTTCTGTGGTTAGTCTTTGGATTCAAACTGATGAATCGTCTACTTTGGGATGATTTAAAGCAAGCTCTTGTCAGTCAAAATGATGGTACATACATTGATAAGAAGATAAGAGAGAGAGAAGATGTACGAATAGAGGAAGTGAGAGTTTATGTAAATGTCCTTTCAGACAAGCACTTAATTTTAGTTGTAGAGCTCCAGCTCAGAGACGATGATATTTACGAACATCTGCTTGCTGACTAGAATTACGAAGGTAGTCGGATCTCTAACAACCATTATTCAGAAGCAACATTTTCTGCATTTTTACCTTTTTGAAATCAGCAAACCAACTGAATCAAGACTCGTAAATCATTTGTGGAACTTATGCTACCAAGCAAGACTGATCATCGACAAGGAATCATGAGGTTTTATTTTTTCCTTGTATTCATGCAGCTTGTGGTATATGCAGTCTCTTGGGTGTCCGAAAAATGTTTCATCTACGAAGAATACGTTAATGTAGGAATAGACAGTTCTTGTCCAAAAAGTAACTTGACGGGATACTGTAAGGATGTCTCCAATGTGGCACTGGATCTTGCTGAGGTTCCATCTTATCTAGAGGTCCTCTGTTTGCAATTAACGCGTGATTCAAAACTACATCCTTATTCTTTCTCAAGGTTTCAGAAGCTCAGACACTTACGAATGTTTGCCGGAGACGAATCTACAATCTTCCCTGGGGCTTTCAAAAACCTTGAAAGTCTGCAAAATCTGGTAATTCACTGCAATCACCCCTTAAAGGTCTTTCTTTCCTCTGATGTTCTCAGCGACCTTCAGAATATAACAACCATTTCTATCATTGATTGCAAGCTGTCATCAATGGCAATAGACGTCTTTAAAGGAATGAGGAAGCTGGAAACTATTTACTTATATACAGTTATGGATTATTTTTTTCTGAGTTATTGTGCAGATTAGTTTTTGGTGTCATCCCTAAAATATTTGAAAGTGGAATTAAGTGATGGAACTATCTTAGTCAGCCAAGCTGCACTTTTCTAACGGGACTTCTTTTGATGTTGAGGTTTTTATGGAATTGAATGGGTCAGTCTTGTTTTCCTCAGGTAACTGTAATAGATAACCACAGTACTGAAATACTTCCAAAAGTTTTTATGGTTAAGTATAGGGGGGGGGATTATAGAGAGAATTTATACTTTTGTAAAATCTGAAATATAAAAAAGTTGATCAATTAATACTGGATCAAAATCACCAGGAATATAGAAGGCTTTGACAAAATCTGTGTTTTTGCAAGTGAACTTTTGGTGTGACTTTCCTGAGTGTTACCTTCTCAGATATAACTGACAATTTTATGGTGAGTTTGGAAAAATGTGTGGTGACAGTTAAAAGCTTTCGATTGGTATCAGAATCTCAAGACAGTAAACCAATTAATTTGACGTTTATTAACACGCTGAGGAAAATCTTACTTTATTGGAGGGTTATTGGGAGAGTTCAAGGCCAGAAGAGTATTGAGAAAGACAGAGTTTTGGCGCTGTGTGTGAAAATCAGAGTGATCTTCTCACAAAAATAAAAGATATTAAATCTTCATGCAAACAACTTCAAAAAATATCAGCTACAAAAACACTTTAGTTGCCTAAAAGATCTTGAAAGAATTACACTGGGTATACAGTGACATTGAAAATATTGAAGACTTTACATTACATTTAACAATACTGGATTATTAAAGTATTTAGGACTTCAGTAATAACAAAAATAATCTACACTGACAGAATACAGCTTCTTTGGCTTGTCTAATCTTACAAACTCCTGCTCAGTGAAAAACAAGCTTTGTGGTTGTGAGGCTCTGACATTTCTGCATTTAACTTCTCTAGAATCAATTGAGTTTGGGGAGTCTTTCAGTATCCATCCTCTGAAAACATCAGAGGTCCAGGTCAACCTTCAGTTTCCCTGAATGGAAAATCTGACCCAATCTTTCCATTAGCTCTGGAATAAGACCAATGGTCCTATTTTTAGGGCAGCACTGGGAAAACTAAGGCAGAATTTTTAACCTACGTTGTTTGTGGACAGTCTGTCACTTTTAAAAAGACTGTGAGAGTTCACTTTTTAAATCTCTTGTTCGGGTTAACCAGCAGAGACAGACCAGCTGATGCTCTGTGGCCAGACTTTTCCCGGTATATATCTCAAGGGACTCTGAAGCACTTGGAGATTAAGGCAACGCATAAGACTGGACAAATGGGACTTAACTAGCTTGAACCAGCTTGTCCACCTGCAAAGTTTGATCTTATTTAACATAGATTTGACTCTTCAAGCAGCTCACCTTGATGTGATTTTCCACAACCTGTCCAGTCTGGAGTATCTGGCTTTGTCATTTCAGCTGGATAAATTCATTGGAAAAAGAATTGAGCAAAGACCTGCAGTCACTCAAAGTCTTAGTATTGAAAATAGATTGTGTTTTTAGTATGATGGAAAGCTTTGTGAAACCCCTGAGGGACCTGAAATATCTTTGTAATGATAGGACCACGGTCTACAATGTAGCTGTGACAATGCCTGGTTCCCTGAATGGACAAAATATCAAAAGAATGTTCAAGTGTATTTTGTTGAGTTTTCTCTCTGGAGAGGCTGCCCTGTAAAACTGAAGAAGGAACTAACTTTCTGTCCAAATAATTCACCAAGAAAACTGTGTTATGGATGTGGATTTTGTGCTTTTGCCTCCACTTCACTGGGACTGCTGTTCTTCATGCTGGTGTGTGTACTCCATCAAACTGGCTGGAGACTATCTTCTGGCCTTCTTCCATATAGCTAAGAGGCTGGGTGGAGGGGGCCATGAGGGCCAACAGAAGAGGACATTATCAATTCGATGGTCTTTGTGTCCTACTGTGGAAAGGATGAGCGATGGGTGGTGGACGAGCTTCTGCCCAATCTGGAGAGAAACGAGGACCCCCTTTCCTCCGACTCTGTCTGCACAGCAGGGACTTCCAGCTGGGGAAGGACATAGTGGAAAAACATCACCGACCAGCCTCTACAGAAAGCCGATTACACTCTATGCGCTGATCAGTCGAAACTTCCTCCGGAGTAACTGGTGCTCTCTGGAGATGCGTTTTTTTGGCGACTTACAGGCTGCAGGTTGAACACAAAGACATCCTTATCCTGGTCTTTTCCTGGAAGAGATTCCTCATCATTTATTAAATGCAACATCATAGACTGGCTCGTGGTGGTCAATTCTTTTCTTTCTTTTTTTTCAAGATTGGACCTACATTGGACTGGGCCACAAGACCCAGCTCTTCATAATGCATTCTGGGATAGGCTGTGGGCAAAAACTTGCACCTGACACTGCAACGTAGAGTCACATTCAGGTATCTGTGACCATACGATCTGTAAATTTACTCTTATGATGCAGAGAAGTAGTTATTTTCACACAGATATTGTAAAGGGTCATCATTTGCCCAGGGCTTCCCATTTCCTTCACCTTCTTGTTTTTTCTCTACAGCACATCCTGTAAAATTACACACGTACCGGACCATTCGTGTGATAGTTTCATATCTCAGCGGATCTGAAGAGTTTCATCGGCATTGCAGAGAGCCGCCGTTAGCTTATTAGCTGGGGGTTTTTGTAACAGTTTGGCCGATCAGTGTGTGGTGGGGTGTTATGCCAGCATAGAAATGGAATATTACTATGTCAGTTGTTACGTGATAAATGAAATGGTGAATCATCCATGTGTTTTTTTATTTATATAAGATATGTGTGTGTGGTGTGTGTATATATATATATATATAAATGTATATATATCGTAATATATAGATATATATATATATATATATATATATATATATATATATATAGCTTGAGGTAGTGCTGGTTGAAAGTAAGAGCACATATGGTTCGTTATTTCTGAGATAACTTTTTAGTTTTTCTCTAGTTTTCTATCTCCAGTTCTAAATTCACTGTCCACTGTACTATGCAAGTGTATTACTTCATTAAATTTTATTTTCAAAAATTGGATGCCTTTGCCTTCTCATTTTTAAAACAGAGATTATGGACAGTTTTCCTGACACAAGTTCAACAATATCGTCAGAAAATAGATTTTGTTTGCTCCGTCCATCCTGCACATATTGACTCTCTCAGTTTTATAAAACCCCAAGTCTAAAGCCTCAACACATTTAGAAAAATTCAGAAAAAAAATAACGTAATAATACATACCAAATGAATAACAAAGTATTGACAACTTTACATTACAGAGCCACATTTCTTTGGCCAAGCAACAGGCCCCTTGCAGGATATTATTATTGGTATAATATTATAGACTCCTTAATATTGTTTTCTGTATTTTATTTATTATATTTTCTTTTTAATTATATTCACTATTTTAATTATTCCAATTAGCTTCTGGGTACTTAAACTAGTATTATAATGTTTGATAATTCTATGAAATTCTAGCATATAATAGAATCTTACACCTTAATACACATTTAAGAAGCTGATTGGAAGGTTTCAGGATAATGTAAGTTGTACTGTACTATTAACATGTTGTGCATTTCAACAAAGAATGACAGTCACTGCCAAGACCAAATGAATTTACTGCAGAGTGAAACACTGGTGCTGTTCTGTGGTTATTCTATGGATTCAAAGTTATGAATCGTCTACTTTGGGATGATTTAAAGCAAGCTTTTGTCAGTCAAAATGATGGGACATGCATTGATAAGAAGATAAGAGAGAGAGAAGATGTACGAATAGAGGAAGTGAGAGTTTATGTAAATGTCCTTTCAGACAAAAACTTAATTTTAGTTGTAGAGCTCTAGCTCAGAGACGATGATATTTACGAACATCTGCTTGCTGACTAGAATTACGAAGATAGTTGGATCTCTAAGAACCATTATTCAGAAGCAATATTTTCTGCATTTTTATCTTTTTGAAATCAGCAAACCAACTGAATCAAGACTCGTAAATCATTTGTGGAACTTATGCTACCAAGCAAGACTGATCATCAACAAGGAAACATGAGGTTTTATTTTTTCCTTGTATTCATGCAGCTTGTGGTATATGCAGTCTCTTGGGTGTCCGAAAAATGTTTCGTCTACGAAGAATACGTGGATGTAGAAATAGACAGTTCTTGTCCCAAAAGTAATTTGACGGGATACTGTAAAGACGTCTCCAATGTGGCACTGGATCTTGCTGAGGTTCCATCTCATCTAGAGGTCCTCTGTTTGCAATTCACGGACGGTTCAAAACTACATCCTTATTCTTTCTCAAGGTTTCAGAAGCTCAGACACTTACGAATGTATGCCGGAGACGAATCTACAATCTTCCCTGGGGCTTTCAAAAACCTTGAAAGTCTGCAAAATCTGGTAATTCGATGCAATAAACCCTTAAATTTCTTTCTTTCCTCTGATGTTCTCAGCGACCTTCAGAATATAACAACCATTTCTATCATTGATTGCAAGCTGTCATCAATGGCAATAGACGTCTTTAAAGGAATGAGGAAGCTGGAAACTATTTACTTACATACAGATATGGATTATTTTTCTGAGTTATTGTGCAGATTAGTTTTTGTGTCATCCCTAAAATATTTGAAGTGGAATTAAGTGATGGAACTATTCTTAGACAGCCAGCTGCACTTTTTCTAACGGGACTTCTTTTGATGTTGAGGGTTTTTTATGGAATTGAATGGGTCAGTCTTGTTTTCCCTCAGGTAAACTGTAATAGATAACACAGTACTGAATACTTCCAAAAAGTTTATATGGTTAAGTATAGATTATAGAGGAATTTATACTTTTAAAATCTGAAATTAAAATAGTTGATCAATTAATAATACTGGATCATTATCACCAGAAGATAGAAGGCTTTGACAAAATCTGTGTTTTTTGCAAGTGAACTTTTGGTGACTTTCCTGAGTGTTACCTTCTCAGATATAACTGACAATTTTATGGTGAGTTTGGAAAAAATGGTGGACAGTTAAAAGCTTTCGAATGGAATCAGAATGTGAAAAGGACAGTAAACCAATTAATTTAACCGTTTATTAACACACTGTTCAATCTTACTTCATTGTATGTTGTCTGGAGAGTCACGCCAGAGAGTATTGAGAAAGACAGAGTTTTGGCGCTGTGTGAAAATCAGAGTGATCTTGTCACAAAAATAAAGATACTAATGCTTCATACAAATAACTTCCAAAATATCAGCTACAAACCACTTTAGTTGCCTAAAAGATCTTGAAGAATTAATACTGCATATATACAGTGACATTGAATATATTGAAGATTTTACATTTAACAATACTGGATTATTAAAAGTATTTGGACTTCAGTAATAACAAAATATCTACACTGACAGAATACAGCTTCTTTGGCTTGTCTATCTACAAACTCTCCTCCTCAGTGACAAACAAGCGTTGTGGTTGTTGAGGCTCTGACATTTGTGCATTTAACTTCTCTAGAATCAATGAGTTTGGGAGTCTTTCAGTATCCATCCTCTGAAACATCAGAGGGTCCAGATCAACTTCAGTGTCCCTGAAAATCTGACCCATCTTTCCATTAGCTCTGGAATAAGACCAATGATCCTATTTTTAGGCAGCACTGGGCAAACTAAGCAAATTTTTAACCTAGTGTTCATGGCCCCTCTGTCACTTTTAAAAATGTGAGAGTCCACTTTTTAAATCTCTTGTTCAGTTAACAGCAGAGACAGACAGCTGCTCTGTGGCCAGACTTTCCCCGGTATATAGATCTCAAGTCTCTGAAGCACTTGGAGATTAAGGCAACGCATAGACTGGACAACAAATGGGACTTAACTAGCTTTGAACCAGCTTGTCCACCTGCAAAGTTGATCTTATTTAAACATAGATTTGACTCTTCAGCCTCACCTTGATGTGATTTTCCACAACCTGTCCAGTCTGGAGTATCTGGCTTTGTCATTCAGCTGGATAAATTCATTGGAAAAAGAATTGAGCAAAGACCTGCAGTCACTCAAAGTCTTGCATTGAAAATAGATTGTGTTTTTAGTATGATGGAAAGCTTTTTGTGAAACCCCTGAGGGACCTGAAATGAAATCTATCATGTTAGAACCAAGTCTACAGTGTAGCTGTGACAATGCCTGGTTCCCTGAATGGACAAAATATCAAAAGAAACATTCAAGTGTATTTGTTTGAGTTCTCTCTGGAGAGATGGGCTGCTCTGTAAAAATGAAGAAGGAACTAATTTTTCTGTCAAATACTCACAAGAAAACTGTGTTATGGATGTGGATTTTGTGCTTTTTGCCCTCCACTTCATGGGGACTTCTGTTCTTCATGCTGGTGGTGTTTACTCCATCAACTGGCTGGAGACTATCTTTTGGCCTTCTTCCATATAGCTAGAGGCTGGGTGGAGGGGGCCATGAGGGCCAACAGCAGAGGACATTATCAATTCGATGTCTTTGTGTCCTACTGTGGAAAGGATGAGTGATGGGTGGTGGACGAGCTTCTGCCCAATCTGGAGAAACGAGGACCCCCCTTTCCTCCGACTCTGTCTGCACAGCAGGGACTTCCAGCTGGGGAAGGACATAGTGGAAAACATCACCGACAGCCTCTACAGAAGCCGATACACTCTCTGCTTGATCAGTCGAAACTTCCTCCGGAGTAACTGGTGCTCTCTGGAGATGCGTTTGGCGACTTACAGGCTGCAGGTTGAACACAAAGACATCCTTATCCTGGTCTTCCTGGAAAAGATTCCTCCTCATTTATTACACGCACATCATAGACTGGCTCGTCTGGTCAAGACTTGGACCTACATAGACTGGCCACAAGACACAGCTCTTCATAATGCATTCTGGGATAGACTGTGGGCAAAACTTGCACCTGAAACTGCAACGTAGACTCACATTCAGGTATCTGTGACCATACGATCTGTAAATTTACTCTTATGATGTCAGAGAAGTAGTTATTTCACACAGATATTGTAAAGGTCATCATTGCCCAGGGCTTCCCACTTCCTTCACCTTCTTGTTTTTTCTCTTACAGCACATCCTGTAAATTACACACGTACCGGACCATTCGTGTGATATCTCATATCTCAGCGGATCTGAAGAGTTTCATCGGCATGCAGAGAGCCTTTAGCTTATTAGGCTGGGGGTTGTAACAGTTTGGCCGATCAGTGTGTGGTGGGGTGTTATGTCAGCATTGAAATGAATATTACTATGTCAGTTGTTACTGTGATAAATGAATGGTGAATCATCCATGCTGTTTTTTTATTTTTTATATAAAAAAACAGCAGTTATTTCTGAGATAACTTTTTAGTTTTTCTCTAGTTTTCTATCTCCAGTTTTAAATTCCACTGTACTATGCAAGTGTATTACTTCATTAACTTTTATTTTCAAAAATTGGATGTCTTTGCCTTCTCATTTTCAGAACAGAGATTTTGGACAGTTTTACTGAGAGAAGTTCCACAATATCGTCAGAAAATAGATTTTGTTTGCTGCGTCCATCCTGCACATATTGACACTCTCAGTTTTATAAAACCCCAAGTCTAAAGCCTCAACACATTTAGAAAAATTTAGAAAAAAATAACGTAATAAAACATACCAAATGAATAACAAAGTATTAACAACTTTACATTACAGAGCCACATTTCTTTGGCCAAGCAACAGGCCCCCTGCAGGATTTTTATTTTTCCACCTAAATTTCTGCGCGTATCTCCTCCTACAGTTTTCGAGATATCGACACGGGACAAACACCAAAACGTCCGGGATGTTCCGGAGAAGTGTGCTTGTTAATAGCTAAAAGAACTGTTGATGCATTCGCAGGCTTCACTCGCATTTGTGCGAAAAAAAAGTCCCATTCACTTTCATGGGATTTTTTTAAAAACTGCCGTAACTCGGTCAATTTTTGAGCTACAAACACAAAACTCGGCATGCTCGGACCTGGGTTCACCACGAACCCTCAGATCAACTTTCGCACAGATTGCACTCTTTGAACACTTTCTATCACTCTTTAAAAATCACTCACATTTTCTTTGCCACTAGGTAGAGTGGCACATTCTAGCCTTGAGTGAAAATCTATTAATGCACTTTTTCACTGAACAAACGTGTCTAAAACCCTGATGCTTTCACCTACAAACTCCATTTAAACTGCAAATGGTAGAGATACTTCCCCTTCATAATTCATCAAACTATTGCATCGCTAAACAAATTATTTTTCGAGTTATGACGCTTTGTTCAGGACTAGGGACTAAAACTTCCCTCATGGACAGTTATGCTAATTTTTGGAACTGCGAGGTGGCTTCTTCCAAAGTTTCATTTGTGTTTAACCTATCATAACTTTGAGGCTTTTTCGTCAATCCATCATTTTATATCATAGCGATCAGCAAGCGGTCCTCTCCGACACAAGCTTTTCAGATAAGCGATAGGTTAATTATGTTTGGAGTTATGACAGTCTGTTTGAGAGGTCTGACACAGACAGTTTACACTAAACATGGCTGAGGACAGATGCTGTGTCTCCCCTCTCTCACAGAGACACACACTCGCAGGCCACGCCCACAGACTCACAGCTGCTCTCATTCAAACAGACGGGCACTTCGGAGCTGAAATTACACCCATTAGTATGGAGAGACAGCACTATCTGTAATACGAGAGCAAAAAATCAGAAACGACAGCGCAAACTGACTTTAAATCGAGCGACAACAACAACTGTACATTCCAAAGCAGCAGCGCGTTTCATTTCTGTGCGCGTTTCGTTGATTATTAGGTCCATTGTTTGCATAGTACCACAGAGGGCACAGAGTTACCTGGCAGGACAGTTTTCGTCCTACAGCCATGAAATTTGGCAGGCTTGGTCCCGGCTGCAATCTAAGGTGACATGTGATGCCCATGGGAACCCTGTGGACAACGCTGGATACTGGGGCCCCTTGCGGGCCAATGACAGCAACTCAGTCAGTTTTCGACCTATTGCCACAAAATTCAGCAAGCTTGGTCCCGGGTGCAATCTGAGGTGACATGTCACACCCATAAGGCCCCAGAGAACCCCGGCTGGGCACTGGGACCCCTGGTGGGCCAATGACCGTAACTCAGTCAGTTTTCCACCTACAGCCACAAAATTTGGCAGGGTTAATCACGGGTGCAATCTGAGGTGATATGTGATGTCCATGGGGCCCATGAGGACCCCGGCTGGGCACTGGGGCCCCTGGCAGGCCAATGACTGTAACTCAGTTAGTTATTGACCTACGGCCACGAAATTCGGCAAGCTTAGTCCCGGGTGCAATCTGAGGTGACATGTCATGCCCATGTCATCAATCCCTGATGGCCCTGGCTGGGCAGCGGGGCAGCTGCCGGGTCATTGACCCTGACTCAGTCGGTTTTTGACCTATGGCCATGAAATTCGGCAGGGCTTGATCCCGAAGGCAATTTGAGGTGACATGTGATGCCCATGGCTAGGCGCCGTGGCCCCTGACGGGTCAGTGACTACAACTCAGATGATTTTCCACCTACGGCCACGAAATTTGGTACCGGGTGCAATTTGAGGTGACATGTCATGCTTTTGCTGTCCTTGAGGTCCCCGACAGGTCACTGGGGCCTCTGGAAGGTCATTGAATGTAACTCAGTCAGTTTTAGACTTAACGTTTAGTAGTTCAGCAGCCTTGGTCCCGTGTGCACCCTGAGGTGACTACAGTGACTACAGTCGGCTTTCAACCTACATACTCAGTCCCTGATGCACGTCACAGGGGCACGCACCAAGGCAACACACTCGCAGTTTCTGCTGGAACTGCACTTTCTAGTTATTGGTATAATATTCTATTATAGACTCCTTAATATTGTTTTCTGTATTTTATTTATTATATTTTCTTTTTAATTATATTCACCACTTTAATTATTACATTTAGCTTCTGGATACTTAAATTAGTATTATAATGTTTGATAATTGTATGAAATTCTAGCATATAATGTCTAAATTCTTCAATAGAACTTTAAACTTGAAGGTTCTGAAATCTGTATGGTGAGTATATACAATGAACCAGAAGCCCAGAATCTTACACATTAAAGAAGCTGATTGGAAGGTTTCAGGATAATGTAAGTTGTACTGTACTATTAACATGTTTTCAACAAAAAATGACAGTCACTGCCAAGACCAAATGAATTTACTGCAGAGTGAAACAATGTGTTACGGTTCAGGCATCCCAAGCTGGAGGGAGGTGCCGGACCACTGCAAATAGCGCTTCCTAAGGGCCGGCCAATGGCGCACTATCGGCTTTTCATATTTCTCTCGCGTTTCGAAGAGTTTTCAGTAGCGATTTTCATAGGGCTTAAAGGTACGACTGGTCCTAAAAGAGGATCAGCCAAGTAGAGTTCGGAGACTCGAGGTAAAGTTTGCCAGAGAATCAGATAGGAGAAGGGACAGTTTATATCGCTACTGACCTCTCTTCCTCCATTGTTCCGCTGCGCTCCTCGTTCGCCGGTCGCCGTCGCCTATCGGCCGCCACTTCTTTCCCCCCGGTGCCTCCCGGCTTGTTGTAGCCTCAGCACTCTCCCTCCCCATTGGGGATTCTCTGTTCTCCGCTCTACGGCCCGCTTTCTTAGCACTCGCCCACCGAGCAGCGCAGAAGAGACCCCTCTGCTACGCCTCGGCTACTCCTGGGTCTCTTTGGAGATCTCCCTACTGCGCATGCCCAGTCGGTCCTTGGGCTGTGGCCCCGTCACTCACCAGACCTCCCCCCTCAAAGTGTTAATCGGGGACCATACTGGACCGCTACCTCTCCTTGTTACCCAAACTCCCCATAACCAACTGGTCTTGGGACTTCCCTGGTTACAGCTCCACAACCCCTCTATCGACTGGCAGTCTGGGTCTGTCTTTTCATGGTCCCCTAGGTGCCAAGAGGCCTGCCTCATTCCCCAACCGGTCTCTCTTATGCCTCAGTCAGAGCCGGACCTCTCCTCTGTCCCCGTCCAGTACAAGGACTTGGGCAGGGTATTCAGTAAAGGGGAAGCCCAGGTCCTCCCTCTGCACTGCGAGTATGACTGCGCCATCAACCTCCTGCCCGGTGCTTCCCCACCTCGAAGGAGACGTTTCTCCCTCAACCGCACCGAACAGGAGGCTATGCGGTCATACATTGCTGAGACCTTGCGGTTGGGCTTCATTCGTCCGACCTCTTCACCCACTGGGGCGGGTTTCTTTTTTGGATGGGTCCCTTTGTCCTTGCATAGACTACCGGGGCCTCAACGCCGTTACGGTCAAGGACCGTTAACCCCTGCCCCTCATGAATACGGCATTTGAGGCGCTCCAGGGCACCAGTTTCTTCACTAAGCTAGACCTCCGGAGTGCCTACAATCTCGTCCGCATCCGGCCGGGGGATGAGTGGAAGACGGCCTTCCTTACCCCCACGGGGCATTATGAGTACCTAGTAATGCCTTTCGGCCTCATGAATGCCCCCGCCGTCTTCCAACGCCTCATTAACGATGTCTTGCGGGAGGCCCTTGACCGGTATGTCTACGTCTACCTCGACGACATCTTGATCTTCAGCAAGACCCTGGCGGAGCACATCCGGCACGTCCGTCACGTCCTCCAGCTCCTCCTTGTCAACCGCCTGTTGGCAAACTTGAGAAGTCGGTGTTCCATGTCTCCTCCATCTTTTTTCTGGGTTTGGGACTGAGCATGGACCCGGCCAAGACCCGGGCGGTGGCTGACTGGCCCCATCCCTCCTCGGTACGGCAAGTCCAGCGGTTCCTGGGCTTCGCCAATTTTTTCCGTCGGTTTGTTAGGGACTTTGGGACTATCGCCGTCCCGCTCATCTCCCTCACTCGCAAGGAGGCCGATCCGTTCCGCTGGACGGAAGCGGCGGAACAGGCCTTCCTGGAGATCAAGAGGCATCTCACTAATCCGCCTGTGCTCTGCTTCCCCGATCCCGAGGACGCATATGTCGTCGTGGTAGACGCTTCCGAAGTGGGAGTTGGGGCCGTCCTTTCCCAACAATCCGCTCCGGCCCACAAGCTCCATCCCTGCACCTATTTCTCGAGCGTAACTACCCAGTCGGGGACCGGGAACTCTTGGCCATCAAGCTGGCTTTGGAGGAGTGGAGTCACTGGCTGGAGGGGGCCAAGCACCCATTCCTTGTGTGGACGGACCACAAGAACCTGGCATACATTCAGCAGGCCAAACACCTCAACGCCCGTCAGGCCCGGTGGTCGCTGTTTTTTGCCAGGTTCAACTTTACGGTCTGCTTCCAGCCGAGCTCTAAGAATGCCAAGCCTGACGCCCTCTCCAGGCAGTGGGATCCCCCTGAGACCTCTTCGGCACCCGATCACATACTTCCCTCTGCTCGGTTCCTCGGAGCCCTGACCTGGGAGGTCGACCAGGTCATCGCCAGAGCTCTTCGTCGGGAGCCCGATTCGGGGAACGGACCTTCGGGCTGTAGGTTTGTCCCCACTTCCGCTCGGAGGGAGGTCATGCGCTTGGGCCACCAGGTCCCCTTCATGGCGCACCCAGGAGGCGCTCAAACCTACGAGTTCCTTAGGCGGCCTGGCATGGAGGCGGATGTCAAGGGTTTCGTGGCCACCTGCAAGACCTGCGCTCGGAGCAAGGCTCCCTGGCAGCGACCTAGCGGTCTCCTTCAGCCGCTTCCTGTCCCATCCCGACCGTGGTCTCACATTTCCTTCGATTTCGTCACGGGCCTGCCCCCATCCCGGGGCTGCACCGCCATCCTCGTGATCGTCGATCGGTTCTCCAAGGTTTGTAAGTTTGTGGCGTTGCCCAAGCTGCCCACGGCACGGGAGACGGCTGACCTCATCCTCCTCCATGTCGCCCGGGTTCACGGTCTGCCTAGCAACGTGGTGTCGGACCGGGGCCCACAATTCGCCAGTCGTTTCTGGATGACAATCCGGTTGCCTACCGGCTTGAGCTTCCTCCGGCCATGAGGGTCCACCCCACCTTCCACGTGTCCCAACTTCGGCCCGTCCTGTATCGGACCCTCACTCCTCCCAGTCAGCCGCCTGCCCCTCGCGTCGTCCAGGGAACCCGTACACCGTACGCCGTGTACACCATACGCCGCCTCCTCGACTCCCGCCGTGTGCAGGGTAGCACTCAGTACTTGATGGACTGGGAGGGGTATGGTCTGGAGGAACGCTCCTGGTCCCCACTCGGCACATCCTGGATCGGACTCTCATCCGGGACTTCCGGCGGGATAGGGCTGCCGGTCTGGGGATGTCTGGAGCCGCCCCTCGGGGTCCCTTCGGAGATCTGCCTACTGCGCATGCGCAGCTCTCCCCTAGGCTCGCTGCATAGCGATCTCCTTTTTGTTTCTTTTACTGTAATTGGCATTACTCTGCCTTTCGCGCCTGTGGCATTATTTCAGTTATTTCCTTATCTCTCCGTATTTCCCCTTATAAGCCTTTTTAGGCGATCGTTACCTTGGTTTGAGCCCGTTGTATACGGCCCTTCAGTTTGCCCTTACGCTATTAGTCAGTTATATCCTCAGTTCCTCTCACGGCCACTTGGCGTAGTGGTAACTCACTCGCCACCCGCTGCCTACACTCTCAGGATCGAATCCTGGCCACAGTCACTCCCACCAGTGCCTGTGATTTCTACTTCTCACTCACATCCATCCTCCTGCTGTTACACCTAGGTGTGTATATTTCTTTGTTTATTTAAGACAGTTGTCATTTACATTTTATATTTCATATTCATATTTATTTTTCCTGCATTTGGGTCCTCCATCCCCTGCCCCTCTCCCTCAACCAGGACCCTGTTCCTGGTCGACTCATAACACAATGGTGCTGTTCTGTGGTTATTCTTTGGATTCAAAGTTATGAATCGTCTACTTTGGGATGATTTAAAGCAAGCTCTTGTCAGTCAAAATGATGGTACATACATTGATAAGAAGATAAGAGAGCGAGAAGATGTACGAATAGAGGAAGTGAGAGTTTATGTAAATGTCCTTTCAGACAAGCACTTAATTTTAGTTGTAGAGCTCCAGCTCAGAGACGATGATATTTACAAACATCTGCTTGCTGACTAGAATTACGAAGGTAGTCGGATCTCTAAGAACCATTATTCAGAAGAAACATTTTCTGCATTTTTATCTTTTTGAAATCAGCAAACCAACTGAATCAAGACTCGTAAATCATTTGTGGAACTTGTGCTACCAAGCAAGACTGATCATCGACAAGGAAACATGAGGTTTTATTTTTTCCTTGTATTCACACAGCTTGTGGTATATGCAGTCTCTTGGGTGTCTGAAAAATGTTTTGTCTACGAAGGATACGTGGACTTAGAAATAGACAATCTCTGTCCAAAAAGTAATTTGACGGGATACTGTAAAGACGTCTCCAATGTAGCACTGGATCTTGCTGAGGTTCCATCTCATCTAGAGGTCCTCTGTTTGCAATTCACGGGCGGTTCAAAACTACATCCTTATTCTTTCTCAAGGTTTCAGAAGCTCAGACACTTACAAATCGATGTCAGAGACGAATCTACAATCTTCCCTGGGGCTTTCAAAAACCTTGAAAGTCTGCAAAACCTGGAAATTCAATGCAATCACCCCATAAATGTCTCTCTTTCCTCTGATGTTCTCAGCGACCTTCAGAATATAACAACCATTTCATTCTTCAGATGCAAGCTGTCATCAATGGCAATAGATGTCTTTAAAGGAATGATGACGCTGGAAACTATTTACTTACATACAGATATGGATCATTTTTCTGAGTTATTGTGCAGATTAGTTTTTGTGTCATCCCTAAAACATTTGAATGTGCAATTAACTGGTGTAACTATTCTTAGACAGCCAAGCTGCACTTTTTCTAATGGGACTTCTTTTGATGTTGAGGTTTTTTATGGAATTGAATGGGTCAGTCTTGTTTTTGCTCAGGTAACTGTAATAGATAACACAGTACTGAAATACTTCCAAAAGTTTTTATGGTTAAGTATAGATTATAGAGTATTTATACTTTTAAAATCTAAAATTAAAAAAGTTCATCAATTAAGACTGGATCATTATCACCAGAAGATAGAAGGCTTTGACAAAATCTGTGTTTTTGCAAGTGAACTTTTGGTGACTTTCCTGAGTGTTACCTTCTCAGATATAACTGACAATTTTATGGTGAGTTTGGAAAAATGTGTGACAGTTAAAAGCTTTCACATGTATACAGTTTCTCAGCAAACTAAACAGAAGCCACTACAGAAGCCGATACACTCTCTGCTTGAATTCAGTCGTAACTTTCCTAAAAGGAGTAAACTGGTGCTCTCTGGAGATTGCGTTTGGCGACTTACATAGGCTGCAGGTTGAACACAAAAGACATCCTTATCCTGGTCTTCCCTGGAAAAGATCCCTCATCATCATTTTATTAAATGCACATCATAGACTGGCCTCGTCTGGGGTCAAGACGGTGACCTTACATAGAACTGCCCCACAAGACCCAGCTCTTCATAATATAATGCATTCTGGGATAGGCTGTGGGCAAACTTGCACCTGAAACTGCACGTAGAGTCACATTTCAGGTATCTGTTACCATACGATCCTGTAAAGTTACTCTTATGATGTCAGAGAAGTAGTTATTTTCCACAGATATTGTAAAGGTCATCAATTGCCAGGGCCCTTTTTCCCCACTTCATCTTGCCCAGGGCCCTTCCCCACTTCCTTCACCTTCTTGTTTTTTTTCTCTTACAGCACATCCTGTAAATTACACACGTACCGGACCATTCCGTGTGATAGTTCATATCTCATCGGGATCTGAAAGAGTTTGCCCATCGGCAAATGCAGGAGAGCCGTTTAAGCTTATTAGGCTGGGGGTTTGTAACAGTTTTTTTGGCCCATCAGTGTGTGGTGGGGTGTTATGTCAGCATTGAAATGAATATTACAATTGTCACTTCCTCCTTCTCCGGAGTAACTGGTGCTCTCTGGAGATGCGTTTTGGCGGGACTTACAGGCTGCAAGGTTGACCACAAGACATCCCTTATCCTGGTCTTCTTTCCTGGAAAAGATTCCTCAATCATTTATTAATGCACATCATAGACTGGCCCGGGCTGGTCAAGACTTGGACCTACATAGACTGGCCACAAAGACCCCAGCTCTTCATAATGCATTCTGGGATAGACTGTGGGCAAAACTGACCGGAAAACTGCAACATAGCGTTAAGAGTATTTTTTCTCACTTTTTTCCTGGTCTGACTTTGTTTTTTCTGACTTTTTTTTTTTTGATTATTGATTTTACTTTACTTACAATTATACTTTTTTATACACAGAAAATCCCACAAGTATTGTAAAGGGACACCATATGAATTTAAATATGAGGTTTCTGCTTAAAATTGTAAAAAACTGTAGTAATGTAAATAATTATAATAATACTTCCCCTAATTGTTTACATACTATTGTTTTGACAATTAAATTATAATACCAGCACCCAACACTTTTTAGTCTTAGTCGGAGAAAAAAAATTATGTGTAGATTACTTGTGGAACCGTTTGGCACTGTTAGTTATAAACAAAAGAGCATAACATTGCTTCATTAGTAGTTTTTAAACTTTTCTTCAGTCTATCCAATTACCTTAACTGTTTTGATAGATATGGATTTTACCTTTCCCAAGTGGCCTTAACTAAGAGAAATTGAGACGCATAGAATTTCTGTGGTTTACACACAGGCCAAGAAATAGCCAAGTATGTTTTAGGAACTGCTCTAGACCTGGGCAGTTTCCTAAAAGATACTGTTTGTTTTTTGTCCACATTGCAGTCCATGGATTGTCACTGAATGTGAATGAAAAAACACTGCACTGCAACCTGGCTTGAGCTGAAGTTAAAAAAGAATTTTTCCTTATGCAGTTCTTCTTTTATTTATTAAGGTTGAAAGCAAGTTCAGAGAAAGGTTTTTTATTATGAATTTTGATAGCTTCAATTCCTTTGCCAGACAAAAGGTACTCTTTGAGAAATGAGAAGTTTTCAGATTTTTATTTAAGGTTTTGAGAAAAGGTGTTATAATTTCATGTAATTTGTCTTAGTAGTTGTAAAAAGAAACTACAAAAGCTAGGAGACAAATAAATATACACTGATAATTCGTTGATTAGATATGTGCCACAGCTCTGATTATTACCACTAACAGTTCTGTAACAGATCATATTACTATTTGGTTGTGAAAACTACAGGAGTACTAAGAGAACTTAAACAAGCTCTTTCAGAGTTAATGATGAGATCTCAGACTTAAATAAAGACCTCATACTCTAATGTTTGTGGATATTCGAGTAACAGCTCTGTTTTAATAGTTGTGCGACATGAAAATACACAGTGGTGTAATGAGCTAACAGTAACAGTATTTGTACTTGCTAGTAATAGCTAGTATAAATGCTAGTAATGCATTCAATTTGTAATTCAAGTCATCAGCGCTTCACAATGACTTCATTACTAGCACCATTTTAAAGTAAATATAACCATGCCTCAACGACAATAAACTCATTTTCATTGAGTAGGAGAGTGTTTAAATTAGAGTTAAAAAGGAGGTGATTACTGGGATCCAAGAACGTCGAGAAGTACCTTCTCACAACTAGCAGTCGTCGACCACCTTTCATCGTCAGGTTGGGAGGACCGATGCCTCAAGCGGCCAACAGGAGACACTGTTGCATTGGCAGACTTCATCTTCTGACCTTCACTCTCGCAGACATGGCCAACTCTGTCTGGGCAACGCTGAGATTCAAACTCAGAACTCTGAGGTAGTGAGTTCGCTAATTAGACCGTGCCACCCAAGCACCTGGTTCCTGAATTAATTTCTATTACAGACTTACACATATGCGTAACAAACTTAAGCTCAATCAAACAGTTACTTATAAGGATGTCATGCTAATTATAAGTGCTAATTATCATGCCTGTCACTAGCAGTTAAAAGCAGATTTCGTGTTTAGAAGGTCTCTGATCACAGATTCAAAAATAACACAGAGTCCAAAGTAAAAATACACCTTTCATTGCATGATATTTTAAGAAAAAGAAGGTGATATTTCTTAATACACTGCCTGGCCAAAAAAAGCTCACCACCTGGAATTAGCTAAGCAAATATTTTAATAGTTTTAAGAAAAAGAGCTCCCATCGGATAATTACTGCACTGGTGATTATGTTTCAGCTGGCAACAAGTTATTTAACCCTAACTGATGCTGTGAGTAGCTTCTTTGTTAAACAACCATGTCGAAAGACGCATCCTGTGGTCGTGGAAAAGATGTTCGTCTGTTTCAGATTGTGAAAGAGTGGTTCAGGAAGCATGAGACATCATTTTCACACATGGATTGGCCACCACAGAGTCCAGACCTGAACTCCAATGAGAATCTTTGGGATGTGCTGGAGATTTGCGTGTGGTAAACAAAGCTAAAGGCGGTCCAACAAAATATTAGAGTGTGTGACCTTTTTTTCAGCCAGGCAGTGTATGTGTCAGCTATGGATGGGGTTTTATAACAAGAAAAACATAGTATATAATATACTCATAAATCACGGCACATACAAACATGACGTGGTAGAGATCTACAAGTGTTATGTTTCATGGTGATTTTCTGTTGGTGTAAACCTTTGCTGTAATTGCATAGCAGTGTTACCTTAATGACAATTTTACACTTTTATCACATTTCCCATATATACAGTACATTTTTCAGAAAAAATGTATATCACAGATGAGAGCAAGAAGTGAGGAGATGTTTATCCATTGTATGGTTTTTGCATGTTAATCCTTTCAAGTAAAATGAACTACTACTGAAATAAAAAACATCACATCTTATGTTTTAACATACAGTATGTATAGGCTTCCTGAGATACCATTATAAAATATTACAAGTTATTGCATGTGCTTTTTCCAGTCCAGTTCATCCGTTATTGTTTGCATTTTACCAATCCCTAATCATCTTGCTCTCATTGTTTTTTCTCAGCTGCTTTTGTTCATTTTCCAGACAATGAGTCCACCCATCAGAGCCCCTGTGAGAAAGACCACGACAAGTTCAGCTGACACAGGGATCCTGCAGAGAGGAGAACTCGGCAACTGCTCCAGAGAGAACTGGGCAAGTCCTGAAATGCTGCTGATCTGTATGGAGAATGAAGAGGAAAGGAGCATTAAAGTCAAAACAACTTTAGAATGAGGCGGCATGATGTCTCGGTAGGTAATACGGTCGGCCCACAGCAAAATGGTCCTCGGTTTGAACCCATTTGGAACAACCTGGATCCTTTCTATGTGGAGTCGGTATGTCCTCCCCGTGTCCGCATGAGTTTACTCTGGGTTCTCCGATTTCCTCCCACAGTCCAAACATATACATGTTAGGTTAATTGGAGTTTCTAAAGTACCGTAAGGGTGTGTATGAGTTTGTGAGTGGATGTGCCCTATGATAGATTGACACCCTGTCTAAGGTTGTTCCTGTCTTACGACCTGTGTGATAGATAGATAGAACTATATTAATCCCGAGGGGAAATTGTATAACATATCATTTATATTTCAATAGATTTATATTTAATTTACATAGATTTTTTGTTTCTTTATTGGATAAAAATAAATTTAAAAGCTCAAAAACTCCATTCCATTTATGGATGCACCATTTATGGATCACATGACCGTCCCCAGAGACATGCTGTGTTTAAGGTGCCTGTTAGTACCTATTAGTAATTAGGTTGACCAACTTATGTTTACGTACAGCTTTACATGTAAAATCTGGACTTTTCAGCTTGAACCAAAAGCATATGATGTAATAATGTAAACACACAAGCATCTTGTTAATCCGAGGGTGCTGTGCACTTTTGTTTTTCTTACCCATCCACCCATTTTGCGAATCCATGCGAGCAGTTTTGTCTTGAAGAAGTCCAGACTTGATTTCACTATATCTAAGACAACTTGGGGCAAGTTATCCTGCAACATCTAGTCAAGAAGGAATGACGAAATGTGAGTCATAGTACAAGCACACACAGAGAGCCCAGAGAACTTGGTTAGAAGGCAACAATAAACCAGACCTTCACAGACAGCTTTCCAACTGCATAGAACAGCACGATGATTCTTCCCCAGGTAATCATGCCATCGCTAAAGACATTTGCCACAATCTCTGCAATGCCTTCTCTAGAAGCCAAAGGTGCATACCTACTGATCAAACTAAGGTAAACAGAGAAAATGAGAAGTGTAAATGCTAATGTTCTGTAGATCAGCTACGCACAGATGCAGTAATGTGTTATAGCATGAGCTTATAACTCATAACTTGAGCACTGTACTGCGTGTTTTATGCAATGACACTTACTTATTAAAGCTTTGATGCTGATCAAGACTGTCACCAATCACTTGAATTCCCTTTGCCAGCTCGGCTACTATCTTTTTGTTTTCCTCGTCAGTTACCGGAGTCTCTGGGAGGTTTAAGGTATCCATCGTGCTTAGTGAAATACATTTCAGTAGCTGATCCTTTACCACTCTGAAAGACAGAGACACAATGAAATTGATTGTGTATATTAATACACACAATAATCCAGTTCCGAATAAAAAAATAAAGAAAATAACTGCACAAGGGACTTTGAACTAGGTCTAATACTTGGGAGCGAGAAACTAGCAACTGGTACTGAGTACCAAAATGTCTAAGTGGTCTACCTTTGAGTTAAATCCTAACTATGCCATGCCTAACTGTCCAAGACAGCATAAGAAGACAGTATTTGTAACTCCTCACTTAGTTGGAAAGACTACAGTCTAAACCAGCCACAAAAAACAATCTTAACCTCATATAAACTGCAGTATAAACCATTCATATAACGCTGACTAAACGAGCCGCAAACCAAAGTCTTAAAAAGACATAAACTGTGGTCTAAACCAGCCAAAAACTTCCGTCTAAACCAACCACGGAAAACAGTGTTAACTGGACATAAACTGCAGTCTAAGCTAGTGGTCAACCAATATGGGTTTTTTTAAAGGCCGATGCCAATATTTAAAGAACAGGGTGACCGATGGCCAATATATAATGCTAATATCACTTTTTTTTTTGCAACTGGTAAAACTAATAACATTAAATAAGACACCAATCTTAAACCATTCACAAACTTCAGACTAAACCAAACACAAACTACAGTCTCCTCAAGCCATAGACTACAAACTAACCTGGCCAGTTCTGTCTGAAACAAAGATAAACTGCAGTCTAAACAAGCCACAAACTGCTGTTTGAAAGAGCCCTAAATTCCAGTCTAAACCAGGCATACACTGGCATCTAAAGCAGTCACTTATGACAATGTAAACTAACCATAAACTGCAGTCTAAACCAGTTATAAATTACAGTCACATATGTGTTCTAACACGGTTCATGTGTTTACAGACTTTTTTGTTTGTACTATTTTCTGCTGCTTATTTGTAACAAACCTTAACCTACTAGTTAAAACAAGTCACACAACGCAGTGAGACTTCATTCTAAAACAGCTAAAAACTACAGTCTAGAAAAGTTACATACTACAGTCTACATCATAAACTGTAGCCTAAACCAGCCAGATCACCAGGAATCATGATTACCATCTTCATCAGTATTACATCTGGAATAACCCCATATCCTCCAGACACCCCCATCAGCTAATTCATATGTAACAGGTTAACACACTAATCTAGGTCTCATCATTTCCTCATATGCTCTGCAAAGTGTTGCATAGAAGCCACGCCTTACATTAGACTGTGTGTGTTGAAAGAGGACTTTTTTTAAAAAAGAGAAAGGTGCCAAGAAATGGAGGAGGGTGTGAGGAAGAAAACAAAGCAGGAAAGAAAGGAGGAAGGAAGCTGATTTCTACTCAGCATAAGAACGTGGGATGGTATAATGACCATATATAGTCATTTCTCAGTCTCTTCACTGGAATGCAACCAGAACATATACGAAATTTGTATGCAGTATTAAAAAACTGAAAGAAATCAGGAAAAAAACAGCTTCTGTAGGCTACAGTGGCAAGAATATAGTGTGACCTCTCCTTACACTTGAGCAATAGCAGTTTGACTGGGAAATCACTTTTTTGGAAGGGCAACAGGGTAAAAAGGCTAAGATAAAGCAACTGGTTAAAGCAATTGGGTCGATCCAGTATGTAATACAGTTGCAATCAGAAATATTCAACCCCCTCAAAGACATCCAAAGACATAATAGAGATGTGGCTGGAAGACAATGATAATAAATGATAAAAAACTAATTAAATACCAAACAATATTTCTTAATACATATGTGAGTTATGCTGACAACAGCATCCTTTAGCTTTTATACCTTCCAACAAACGTTTTCGGTAAGTACTAACAAGCTGATAGCCAAGGTTTAATTTGTCAACAGATGGCATCACGTTCCTCTTTAAAATGGCCTGGTATTTCTGAGAATCCATGATGCCAGGTACACAATCAAGATTGCCAGTTCCTGCTGCAGAAAAACAGCTCTACATCATCAATGACCCACCTCCATGCTTGACTGTGGGGATGGTATTCCTCTGGTCAAAAGCCTGGCCTTTTGCACGCCAGACATACCGCTGGTCCATATGTCCAAACAGTTCCAGTTTGGTTTCATCAGTCCATAGAACTGTCTCCCAAAACTCTGTAGCCTTATCCAAATTCCTCCTGGCATCTTCTAGTCGACTTTTGATGTTCCTTGTGGTTAAGAGTGGAGTGCGTCTTGGAGTCCGGCCATGACATCCTCGTTTATTCAGTGCACATCTCACAGTTGCTACTGAAGCACTTGTTCCAGCCTTCATCAGGTCATCCTGTAGGTGTCTTGCACTCATACGGGGGTTTTTCTTAGTTGTCCTGACTAAGTTGCTAAGGGCCCTTGATGAAATGTTGAGCTTTCCATGGCCAGGCAGGTTTGAAGCTGTTCTATAAGTTTTTTTAATCCTTATAATGTTCCCAGTGGTGTCTGCTGGGATGTTGTATTTTTTGGAAATCTTCTTATAATCAAGGCCCTTTAGGTGCAATGAAATAATCTCTCTCAGCTTTTGTGGAAGCTCCTTTGTCTTTCCCATGATTGCAACTCACCTTGAATTCCTTCATGGGTGAGGTTTATATATGCATCACAGCTGAGGCAAATGAAAGATCATTATAGAGTTCTCAAAGACTTAATTATGTTTCATCTCCACTTTAGTCCATAAAAACTGTCAGAAAGCTTTAAAAACAACAATATTATATAGGAGTTGAATAATTGTGACATGGCTATCTTCATAAAATATACTGTTACAAACAAATACTACATCATGCATTTTCTGTTCTAATTTCATGTATCACTCAACTCATAAAGAAGTCATCCAAAGCAGAATCTTGCTATTTGAAAAAGCTTAAATTGATAAATCCTTAAAATCTTTGGAGGTTGAATATTTTTGACTGCAACTGTATATGGTCATTATACCATTGCAAAAACAACAAATCTAATAGTAATGGACTTTTTCACAGTGCTGTACATTTAAACTAAGGATTCTTGGCAGGTTTTCTCATCCAGAACAGCAATTTAACCAAACCAAAATATCTACAGGCGAAAAATTGTGTACAATCCACTTCGGCAGAACGCCCTTGTTTAGTTTTACAATGGACTGAAGATAAAGGTAATTGCCCAAGTGTTTAAGTCAATCAACTCAAAATCAGATAAAAGTACACGTTGTCTTGTGTTGACGTGACTGAACTGATCCATTTCACAATTTCCGCGGAAGCGTCCGTTTTACTTTCACTTTCGTTTTTGACGGAAACCTTTCGTTTCATCTAAATATTTTATGCCCATGTTTACTATTTAACTTAAATTCTGCATCTGTTGAAATAACTACAGGTTTTTTACTTATAGCCTACACTTAAAAACATGGCTGAAAGTATCATTAATTAGCAAGACAACAACAACAACAACAACAACAACAACAACAACAACAAACAGACTGCATTAAAGTAGTAATTAAACGAACAAATAGCGAAAAACTCACCTAAGGATCAGAGCAACTCCAATCTGGTAATCTGTAGAGAGGAAAACATTCAGCCTTACTCAACACTTAATCTCACATTCATCACGAATGAAAGAAATATACACATAGCCTACTTACCGGAGGAACCTTCATAAGCCATACTCAGTATGTTTTATTCTCTATGTTTAAAAGGTTTTAAAAATCAGTTTCACAAAATGTATTTCTCGGAAAGCAGCCGGTCCAGCTCTAATCTGTAAGAAACAGACTGGTAACAATGATATGCCCAGCTATCAAGTTATCACACAAGCGTAACCGGATGAACTAGTTACGGACCATGACTCACGTTTTGCATGACTCATAAAGGTACAGGTCATTCAGACAGCGGGGATCTCTAGGTAATAAAACGTTTCAGGACATTTCCAACTGGCATATGGTTATGGTTCAATATTATATATCACACATAATGGTATATTTAAGTTTGCTTCCTTCAAAAGTTCTTTGAATTCATAAAATCAGCAAAACATGCCATTGGCACCATGTAGGTTTCATGTGCTGGAATATGTCACATCTAAAATGGCTTCATGCAGTTGTTGCATTACCTTCATTTCATTTAGATCAACAAAACATGACATTTGCACAAACATTTACATTTTGGAATTAAGTGTAACAGTTTCATCCAATAACAATGCAATTACATTAACAATATAAACTGAACATTTCAGACAGCTATATGCGCAACCGTAAAAAAAAAAAGAAGTATGTGGACATCCCACACCCAAACCGCTGGCATTGATATAAAGGACGTGTTAGAAGATTTTCCACTAAGCCTTCCTGTTGTAGCTACAAAAATACAAGCACTTCTTTTCGCCATCATCGCTGTTTAGGTTCCCAGAACATGCCTCTATTCACTGGAACTACTCAGAGGCTCAAACTGAAAATGAAAAGTAGCTTCAGGCGTCTTCGTCCTAATGTGAATTTATAGTCTGCACTTAAATGGGATTTTCCTAGCTGGTACAAACTCCCAAATTGCGAAAGCCTTTCTAGAGAATTAAAGCAGCAAAATGGAAACACTTTCATATGAATTTAAGTGTCCGTAATCGTATGGTCATATGAATGTTTAAGCTTGATTAATAAACCGTAAATGAAAACCGTTTGAGAGATTTTAAAAAGACATGCATTAAATGGTTAGTTATCCATAAACGATTAAGTCTAGATAAGATATAGCCTACATATAAGTCAAATGAATGAGCGTCCGCATACTTATGGTCATTACGGTCACTTATGGCCTTGATTAAGAAACTATAAATCAAAAACGTCTGAAAGCTTTATAATGACGTGCATTAAATTATTAATTATCCATAAACGATCAGACAGGTCTAGATAAAATATGGACTTATATAGTTATATAGATAATATATGTTATATATACTGAATTCACTTAGTGTGTGTAGATATACACTTTCTACATTTTATTTACATTGAAAATGAAAATAAATAATTTATTTTCATTAAAAATGAATAAATCGATTTCTCACCTCTGCCACCAGCCCTTTTTCTGAATCGAGTTCCCGCCGCTGAATTTTAATCTCCTTTTTCAAAAGACTGTACATAAAGTTTTTACTTTAAAATGCAGTCCAAGCTCCTCTTCGGCACCGACTCTTAAACTCTATTTCCCATTCTCAACCGACTCTTCACTTCTGAACCGACTCCCCGAACCGAATCCTGGCTTGAGAACAAAACTGCGAGTTAAGTTACTTTTACCGCTTCTGAACCGATTCCCTGCCTGTGAATTGTTTTTTCCTGCGTTTAAAAAGATTTCCCAGCTCCAAACCAATTCACCAGCTCCGAGCCGATTCCCGCCTTGAACCGACTCCCCTCCTCTTAACACATCCGACACTTTTAAACTGATTCTGCGTCTCGCCTTTTGAATTGATTCCTTTTTGGAAACGATTCTGCGCCCTTTCTTTATCCTTTGGAAATTGATTCACCAGCCTGTGATCCGACTCAGCGTTCTGAATCGATCTCTGACTCTGTAGCCGCCTCTGATTTCTATTGGTTAAACCAAAGGCACATTACACTTGACCGGGTAGTGACAGGGAAGCACTAAATGTGTTGCACGTTGCGTTTCTGACCTCTTACGTTGTTTTTTTGGTTTGGAATTTGTTTGTATTATTAAAACCTCAGGCTAAATTGTGTGCGAAATATCTCGGTATTAGGTTCGTTTGGTTAGCATAGGTAGAGCTAGCTAGTTAGCTAACACATTCGTTAATTAACATTAAGTTTGTAGTGTTGCATTGATTTTGTTTTCTGTTGTTTGAAGGTTGTGTTATGGCAGATAGTTCCTTAAATACTGTGTATAATATCTTTAAATCCATGGAGTACGGTCCATCTGCTTCAAGTGCTGCTAATACTGGCCGGGTAAGATTTTAACTTGCTCTAACTTACTGCATCTTTCAGTGTTGTTAGTACTAACGTTTATGAGTGAGCCATTCTGTAATAATAGAACTTCTGTCGTTTGCATGTGACTGTAAATTAGATAATTGTGCACCAGAAGCATCACAGGACAAATAACACGTGACAGTTGAATGGTCCAGTCTTAATGGTTCTCTGTTGCAGCTGCCTAAACTTTTTGGACAGACTTATAGAATATATAGAGTATTGTATTGCATACTGCACCACTATATACCATGTTCCACACACTGCACCAGTATATACTATATAGTACCACGTGGTACGCAATGGTATTCAAACTGACATCCACATTAAAGGCCAGATGCAGGGTTTTCCAGCATAACATTGCCCAGAGCATCACACTCCCTCCACCAGCTTGCCTTCTTCCAACAGTGCACCCTGGTGCTGACACTTCCCCAAGGTAAATGGTGCACAAGGACACTCCTGGGCAAAAACAACAACAAAAAACAAATCCTAACAACAAATCATTGGTCAGAAAATTTGCAAGAACTAAGTAAGCGCACTCCTGAGACCTGTACCAACATTTGCGCCTCACTGCTGATTGCTGCATTGAAATGTTGGGGAGAAAAAGCTGGAAATTCACCTACATCGTCGTCTTGTACACAATGATAGACTCGTTTAAACTCAAATGAACAGTGTCTGGGTGTTCAAAATTCTCCTACATATCTTCTGTCTTTGTTTACTTAGAAGATTAATCATTAGTTGGTCATCTGCCACAGTCCACCAGGCTCATATTTTGGCCCGGTCAGTGTCCAGGTTTGAACCCTATAGAGAATATTTTCTTTCAAGTAAGTGGGAAACATTTTTCAGCCGCACTTCAAATGTTTGAAGCATTGGTCACTTTGAGATCCAACTGATCGCCTGTACTGTTATTTATCCCAAATCTTCACGCGAGCAGCTGTGGTGGTACCATAAATGTTATTCCGTACTCCGTGAATGGTTGTAATGTTGCTCGTCAGGCCAACACGGAGTGGACTGAGTAAAGTTCAGCAAAATGTGCAGGACTGATTCCAGTCCTTTGGTCCCTCTGCTCTAGGCATGTGCAGATATTAAGTATTCATAATACTATAAGTGCATAATGGCTAACTTTGCAATAGTAGCTCTGTCTCATTATTTATAGACAAGGTTGTGATTGTAAAACATCAGTGTTTTTTAACACGGTGCAGAATCTGTCTGGGGTCAAATGCAGCAATTTAAGCAATGCTCAAGCTTTCCAGTCTCATGGTGCGATTGTTTCCTCTTTGTCAGTCGTGGCTCGGGCAGCACTCTCATTCTCTGGGCCTCTTCATTGATGGAAAGTTTGTGAACCCGACAGGCAGGCAGACGCACTCTGTGACCGACTCCACAGGTGAGTGTGCAGTGGAATTGGCCTCGTTGGCTTGCTTCCCTTTCACCTATGGTTTTGATTCTGACCCTTTCCTCCACAGGTGTCACCCTGTGCAGCATCGTTTGTGCCAGTGATGAGGATGTTTCAGGCTGTGTCTCATCTGCTGATGTGGGCTTTAAAGCTTGGAATGAGCTGAGCGCTCATCGCAGAGCCAAAGTCCTACTGAGGTACCAGGACAACACAAAACCAGGTGTCATGATTGTAGCAAATATGAATGTTTTGGCCACTTGGGTCACACTGGTGCAAGCGGGTAGCGCCTTCTCCGTACAGTTCCGGGAAACCCGGCAAACGAAAAGCAGTACGAGACCTTCTTGCAGATGCTGGGGACAATATTCCATGTAAAATGTAAAAACAAAACTTAACCACCAGCCAACATTTAGAGCATTTAGTGCTCGCTCTTACCCAGAGCGACTGACAACTCATACAATCCAAACAATTGTGGGTTGGGACCCAACAGTGGCAGCTTGACAGAGGTGGGATTTGAACCCTGGACGTTCTGGTCCATAGTTGAGTACCTTAAGCCACTACAGTCCCCAACACACTTCCTGTCGATGACTTCCCGAATTCTTTGGTTGGATTTTCTGACAAAGTACACTTTAATGTGTGTTGGTTGTAGGTTGGCGAGCACGCTGCAGAAATACAGCCAGTGTGTGTCTGAACTGTGTGACCTGTCCCAGTCTCCCTGCTCTCCTCCTGCTCTGGTCAGACTGGTGCAGTACTACGCTGGCTGGGCTCAGCTCAGAGACTCCGTCCTGCCTGAGTGGAAACCACGAGGTGCGTGTGAACGGACGCATTCTGCTGCTCATATTTAGAGTGGTGCTTGAAAGTTTGTGAGCCCTTTAGAGTTTCTATATTTCTCCATAAATATGACCTAAAACATCATCAGATTTTCACACAAGTCCTAAAAGTGGAAAAAGAGAACCGAGTTAAACAAATGAGACACAAATATTATTCAAAAGTATGTGAGCCTTTGCTTTCAGTATCTGGTGTGACCCCCCTGTGCAGCAATAACTGCAGCTAAACGTTTCCTGTAGCTGTTGATCAGTCCTGCACACCGGCTTGGAGGAATTTTAGCCCATTCCTCCGTACAGAACAGCTTCAGCTCTGGGATGTTGGTGGGTTTCCTCACATTAGCTGCTCGCTTCAGGTCCTTCCACAACATTTCCATTGGATTAAGGTCAGGGACTTTGGCCTGGCCATTCCAAAGCATGAACTTTTTATTCTTCTGTAATCATTCTTTGGTAGAACAGCTTGTGTGCTTAGGATCGGTGTCTTGCTGCATGACCCACCTTCTCTTGAGATTCAGATCATGGACAGATGTCCTGACATTTTTCCCTTAGAAATCTCTGATATCATTGAGAATTCATTGTTCCATCAATGATGGCAAGCCTCCTGCCCAGATGCAGCAAAAACAGGCCCAAACCATGATACTACTTCCACCATGTTTCACAGCTGGGATAAGGTTCTTATGCTGGAATGCAGTGTTTTCCTTTCTCCAACAAACATAACGCTTTTCTTTTAAAACCAAAAAGTTCTATTTTGGTCTCATCCATCCACAAAAATTCTTCCAATAGCCTTCTGGCTCATCCAGTGATCTTTAGCAAACTGCAGACGAGCAGCAATGTTCTTTTTGGAGAGCAGTGGCTTTCTCCTTGCAACCCTGCCATGCACACCCATTGTTGTTCAGTGTTCTTCTGATGGTGGACTCATGAACATTAACATTAGCCAATGTGTGAGAGGCCTTCAGTTGCTTAGAAGTTACCCTGGGGTCCTTTGTGACCTCACCAACTATTTACACTCCTTGCTCTTGGAGTGATCTTTTGTTGGTCGCCTCCTGGGGAGGGTAACATGGTCTTGAATTTCCTCCATTTGTACACAACCTGTCTGACTGTGGATTGGTGGAGTCCAAAATCTTAGAGATGGTTTTGTAACCTTTTCCTCTTTTTCTGAGCTCCTCAGAAATCTCCTTTGTTCGTCGCCATGATACACTTCCACAAACGTTGTTGTGAAGAGCAGACTTTGATAGATCCCTGTTCTTTAAATAAAACAGGGTGCCCCCTCACACCTGATTGTCATCCCATTGATTGAAAACACCAGACTCTCATTTGACCTTCAAATTAACTGCTAATCCTAGAGGTTCACATACTTTTGCCACTCCATAATATGTAATATTGGATCCTTTTCCTCAATAAATAAATGACCAAGTATAATATTTTTGTCTCATTTGTTTAACTGGGTTCTCTTTATCTACTTTTAGGACTTGTGTGAATATCTGATGGTTTTAGGTCATATTTATGCAGAAACATAGAAAATTCTAAAGGGTTCACAAACTTTCAAGCACCACTGTAAGCATGAACCTGCTCTATCAAAGGTGTTCAGGTGGCTCGAGTCACTTAATCGCTTCACTGGTGACTCGTGTTTGAGTTGCAGTGTTGCCTTAAGGGCAGATCGGGCATCCTGTCTGCATAGTTGGGCGTGTCTGAGGGAGGGAGAAACCTCCTGGCACGGCCTGACTCGCACCTGAGTGGGTTCTGGGATTGGCTGCTGTGTTCGTGACGTGGTGGTTTTGTACTGTGTGCTCTAGGTGTGGTTACAGTGGCCGTTTCGGATGACTGTCCTTTTTACTCCATATGGATGAAGGTCCTTCCAGCTGTGGCTGTGGGTGAGTCTGAACAGCTGTGTATGGCTGTGAAAACACAGCTTCTGATCGCATGCAGATTTCCTCTCAATCATCAGTAAAATGCAAAGTGTATAAAATCAAATTTTTTATATATAATCCTGATTTAGATCTTCTTACTGCGATCATGTCATAGGTAATGCTGTCATCGTGGTCCCTGGAGTTAAAAGGGCTGCTCCGACCCTCTTACTGGCCCAGTTGTTTATGGAGGCGGGGCTTCCTGCTGGAGTGCTTAATGTAGTGACGGGTGACAGCTCTCTGGGTACCAGAGTCGCTCAGAACAACCAGGTCGGCTACCTGTCCTACAGCGGCAGCAAACAGGTGTGTGTTCGGAGAGATGTTCAGTCTAAGGGCTGGATGTTCTGTCAGGTATATGATATCATAATTGTTTTTAGGCTGGATCATGAGTCACAGTCTTATCACATTTACTCTTCAGGTTGATTAATGTTCGAGTGCTTGTGTAGGAAAACATTTTTCTACTAATATAAATCTAGCTCCACAAAAGCACTGAATAACAGAGAGCACTTGGGTCCAAATCCATAAAATACACCAAAAAGTGTTGAGGGAGCACTGTTTAATGTCCATCTGCTCAATGTCCGTTCTCTTGAACATCCGAGGTCTTAAGAATTATAAAATATTGTGGGATTGTGGTAGCCTAGCGGTTAAGGTATTGGACTATGGACCGAAAAGGTCCAGGGTTTAAATCCCACCTCCAAGCTGCCACTGTTGGGTCCTTGAGCAAGATCTTTAACCTACAATTGCTTGGATTGTAAGACTGTACCAATAGGAAGTCGCTCTGGATAAGGGCGTCTGCTAAATACTATAAATGTCAATATAAAAGGGAATAAAAATCTGCCCTTGCGACACCTGCTGACAGAAAATAGAATCGCAGTCTTGAAGTCAACAGCAATGTTTCATTCCTTTTCGGAAAGTGTTTTAATTTTTAAAAAGGATATAAAGATAATAATGACTACACAGTACAGTATTGATGTATTACTATCAGTGTGTATGATAAATCACTGTTTGCTGACTATGGTATCGTCCATTTCAGTCAGTCCTTTGGTACCGAACGTTAAACAGCACATACCTGCACTTAAAGTTTACCTCATTCAGTCCGAGCTGTAAACATGAATACATTCTGATTCCATTAGGAAATCATTGTCTCTTTTTTTGTTGCTATAGGATGGAGAGGTGATTGCTAAACAGCTGGCTGGTTGGGGAGTTCCCGTGTCTTTCTCACTTTCTGTCGGCACCGTGTGTCCTTTCATCATCTTTGAGAGCGCCGATCTTGACAGTGCCGTGGATGGCGTGATCGAGGCTGCTTTCAAACCGAATAAAGAAGTAAGCATGTATAAGCAACAGTTGAGAAACAGAACATGAGAGGGTGCGTGTTATCGCAAATAACATCACGTCTGCGATTAGGCAAGTGCCATAGACCATCACAGCCATGATGTTAGCCATAATGACACAGCATTTATACAACGGATACAAATGAACTTTGATACAACTTTTTTGTACAGCAAAATAAATCAGAGTAGTCCTGAATTTCATGCTGAATATGCTTTAGTACTGACAGTACCTTCTGCCAAAAACTGGGTCCAATACGAATGTTTTTGCTACGCAACGGTAACTTTTTCCTACCCTGCTCTAACACAGTATGCTACAAAAGGTTTGTAGGCGTGAGTAACGGTATTTTGACACACAAGGTGCAAGTATGTGAAGGTTACAGGAAGCAGGGCTAAAAATAAAACTAAAAATCAATTAAGTGATAATACACCAGAGGGAGCACTTTAACGTGAGATACTGGCATGGCTGTGCTGCGGTCGAAGAGCAGAACTACAGCATCCATCTGAAGCAGGGAAGATATGCCATCTGTTTGTGGGTTGACACCTTTGTGGGTTTTTCTCCGGCTCCATGCACAGACGTTGGGGTTTTGGGCTCTGTGTTAGACGTTTATCACTGCCTCTTGGTAATAAACAGCGTCTCTCTGTTGGTCCTGTTCCCTCCCGCAGCGGCAGTGGATGCTGTGTGTCCAGGAGTCGGTGTATGATGACGTTAAGGCCAAGCTGCAGCTGAGAATGAATTCAGTGAAGTGTGTTCCCCTAGCCAGCCGGTCTCACAGAGATGCTGTGGATGCTGCAGTGCAGGAGGCGCAACAGCAGGGGGCAACGGTGAGTCACAAGTGAAACGCTAGTCACAAAGTACGCACGTAGCACACGTTTATGTTGCAGGTTTACACAGAGCGGGCCGAGGGTTTTCCCCCATACTTCCTGTAAACATCAAACAGCTGAAGGACTTTACAAATGTGCTGTGTGTCTGAGGGCTTAGTGTGTGACATCAGCCCTGCCGTGTGTGAAAGTAATTCAGAAAAAGGTTCTGTATAAGCCCATTGTTTGATATGTGAAACCGAAAATAGTGTTTTATGCAAAATCAGCGGTCTGTATAGAACGTAATTGGTCTGTTGTTTACACTGATGTGTTTGAAGTGCTGTTACTAAACTTAGTGTGGCTGGATGGAAGAGAACGTATGTTTGGGCCACGTTTAATAATAACTAAGTTTTATTTCAATGGCACCTTTCACAATCTCAGAATAACAAAGTAGCAGAATAACAAATAATTATAATTAAGCTACAGCGACTACGTACACAAAAAACAGGCTACAAGGCAGGACGTTTGGACCCTTATCAGAAAGTGCACAAACATCAATAAAGCTGCAGGTGTAGCTAGAACTTTGGACCGGCCTGATGTTTTGCCTTGATATTGAACAGGTTACAACACCTCTGAGACCTGCAGTCATACAGGACTTTAATTCTTTTGCAGATTGACATTGATATGGGGGCAGAGTTTGCCTTCAGAACTTTTGCATAATCTTGTGATGCTTCCATGTGTCTGTTTTTGACTAGCTGATACAGTCCTGTGCACCACCTTCCTCGGGGTGTGTGTATCCCCCCACAGTTTTGTGTAACCTGGCCCCCGCGTGCTCCTCAGTGGTCTGCCCTCCTCCGGGACCCCTCATCCCCCTGCTCACCTTCAGGAGTGCCACAGAGGGAGTGACTCTTGGTAAAAACAGCATCAGACAGGTTTCATTCTGGCTGTGCAGTGCTTTTCGGAATAAGCTTGCTAAATACTGATAAGTACTGCTTGATGTGTCACAGTAATGCGAGGTCTGAATGTCTTAAGGTAACTGCAGCCCTCACGGACAGGCCGCCTCCGTCTGGACGGAAGACCTGAGCCTGGCTTTGGAGACTGCTAAGAGGTACACACACCTTTCAGCTGGCCTGTTCTGTCCCTGATTTAGTTCCGAGGTTTTAAGTAGCTAACACTTCCTAAGTCTGAGATGTGCACACACATATAAGTATTTGGGTATCGTGAAAGGCACTGTATAAGTGTACTTATTTTATTGTAATTTATTTTCTATATAAAACTTCAGACATATTGGTGAGGTTATGCTGCTGAAATATGATACCAGACACTTGCGTGATGACATTTTAAATAAAGCCAACATTAAATGAATCCAAAACAGCCCCAGACCTTTAAGTGTTAATATATTACTGCAGGTTTTCATGATTTTTGCGCAAGGTGTAGCCAGATAACCCAAAGGGGTATGTTCGATGTCAGGAGTGAATGCTGAAATGCTTATCCTGGGTAACAAAAAACAAAAATAAACACCCAAACGCTGAGCCCTTTCTGCCTTTGTGTGGAATTCTCTTTGAGTTATATTTGGTTCCCCCGTGGTGTGTTTATGCACAACCGATTGCACAGACGTCTCGAACGGGAAACTATTTCAGCCAGAGCTGTGCTAGACGTGTTTTTGGGAAACAGCAGAGTTTGTGTTCATCACCTTTCCTGCCAGATGAAAGTTGTTTGTTATTGCCGTGCGTTATTACATCAGCAAGCCAACACGTTATTATACAGAATGCCATCTGCAATTAGCCTGAACTCTGCTGCGCTGAGTCTGTTCTAAAAAAATCTATACATAAATTGTCAACATCTACTTATCTTTGTATTTGCGTGTCACTGTGTTAAGTACATGTCTCGGTTGTGTGTAGTCTGTGTGTGGGGACGGTGTGGGTAAACAGTCACTCTGTGATGGATCCCTCGCTTCCGCAGTCTGGACGCAGAGAAAGTGGAAGCTGCACCGATGGAGGCAGAGAGGTAAAGTGTCCCCTGATTACTGAGGTTAGGTCCAATAATACAATAAGCCACTGTGTAGATACTGTGTTAGAGGGGCAAAGCCCCGCCCAGTCTGCAGATTACAGGCAGAAAGTTCCATTAGTCACCATGTTAGGCTGATACTTTTTATATAATGAGCTACAGGTACAGGTCTTATGTCATAATGACCATTTGTATGCTTCTGTAGGCTACAGTGGTGAGTATTTAGTGTGGCCTCCCCTTACACTTGAGCAATAGCAGCATCTGGGAGCCTTATCCTAATATACTGAGTATACAGTGCGTTCAGAAAGTCACATATAAAAACAAATTCGGGTTTTCCTCCGTCATTCTGCATTCAATTTCCCATAATGACAAAGTGAGAACAGAATTTTAGACATTTTTCCAAATTTATTAAAGAGGAAAAATTAGTATTCAGATGCTTTGCTATGACACGACACCACAAATTGAGCTCTGGGACCCTCCCATTTCTCCTGATCATCTTTGAGCTTTAACCGTTGTAAATCTGAATGGACATGGTTTGGAAAGGGACACGCCTACATCAGGTCTCACAGCTAAACATTAATATCAGAACAGAACCAAACCATGAGTAGGAAAGAACTGGCTTTAGAGCTCAGAGACAGAGACACTCCTTGGAGAAGGGGGAGAAGGGTCTTGGTAAGAAAGGTGACCAAGAAATCAGTGGTCACTGGCTGAGTTCCGAAGATCCTGTGTGCAGATGGGTGAAACATCCACAAGGTGAACCATCACTGCAGCGCTCCACCAATCTGGGCTTTATGGCAGAGTGGCCAGACAGAAGCCTCTCCTCAGTGAAACACACATGAAAGGCCGACCCAAAGGACTCTCAGACTTTCGTGTGATGAAAGCAAGATTGAACGTTTTGGCCTCAATTCTAAGCATCATGTCTGGAAGTAAGCATGTACTGCTGATCACCTGCTCTATACCATCCCTACAGTGAAGCATGGTGGTGGAGGCATCGTGTTTTGAGGGTGGTTTTCAGCTGCTGGGACAGGGAGACTGGTCATGGTTGAGTGAGGGAAAGCTGGATGGAGCAAAGTCCAGAGATATTCTTAATGAAGACCTGATCCAGAGCGCTCGAGACCTCACTGGGCCGGAGGTTCACCATGTAGTTCCATAAACCCCATTTTTGCTTGCTTGTACTCTCCACTAAATAAATATTTGCTCCATTACAAGGCATCAACGGAATATATTTAATGTTTTGAATAATTCAGTGGACATCACAAATAGCTGTTATCAAAACTACCTTTTAAATGCAGCGTGTTCGTTTCATCAGCTACTTTTATTAGAAACGTGACGAGCAAGCTATCATCTTGTGTGCCAGCCGTGTTGTTAAACCGAGCAGTGACGCTGTAGACTGTTTATGGGACCGGAGCTGCTGTCTCTCAGGAGCATAGCCATATAAGGTAGTGCCTCGAATCGTTACGTTCATCACAGGGTGCCTCACAGGGTCAGAAGCACAGAGGGGATTAACAGTGTTAGTTATGACAGCCCTGATTAACGTCACCTAATATGTCCTATGTTGCTGAATCTATGGGTCACCATGTGTATATTCTGATTCAAAGAAAGCATGGTGCCTTTTTCTGCAGTCTACTGACTCTAATTGGCTATATCACTATAATATAATAATAACTCTCAGTAACTGTCCTGATTGTTGTATTCTAGGGTCTGTATCAGTTCCTGTGTGCATCCCATTCGCCCTCCCTGCCTCGCTGCAGCCCCAGTGCGTTGGATTGCACCAAATTTGGCACCGCAGCATCAAAATTCCTGGTACCTGAAAGCTTTGAGCCATCCAGGTGTGTTTACTGCAGACTGCGGGATAATGATCCTTTATCTTCATGATCTCACTCTCGCTTATTTTTTCCTTCTCTCCATCAGTGTCTCTCGCTCGTGCTCGCAGTTCGCTGGTGGGAAGCTGTGTAAGGCTGATTCTGGCTGCAGTAGGACAGTGCAGGCTCCGGGGGGCGCTGTGTTGGCTCACTGCCCTGACGCAGGTCGGAAGGACGTGCGTAATGCTGTGGATGTGGCCCTCAAGGTTCAGCCAGGGTACGGCTTGTCTTAGATAAGAAATGATGGGACCTTCTTTGTTTTTATTTGAGATTTTTTTTCTTGCTACTCTTACATGTCTCAGTTATTTAGAATTTTTACTCTGGCCTTTTTTTTTTTAAGCTGCTTTGCTACAATAGGTGCTTTTTCAGCTGTCTTTGGATGTGGATTTTTGGTGGGATTTCCATCTTGCTTGATTATTATCGGCTGCTTCGGATTTTCACTCCTCAGGGAGCGGGAGCCCCTTCCAAGCCCTTTGTGCCAGATCTGCGCCTCCTGAATTCTTGAATGGGCTCCGGAACGGGATAAAGCATAAATAAAACAAACAACATATTTTTTTCAGCATTAAAGTTAGTCCCAAAAACCTCACTTGGACACGTGAATAGCATTTTTTCAGAACGTGCTCTTCTCTTCGTGGATTATCCTGCCGCTGATGTTATCTCTCGTGTCCGCAGGATTTAGGGCACTGTTTATGTTCAGTCTGTTTGTTTACATTTGATGATGTCACAGGTGGATGAAGAAGAGTCCGTCAGCCCGAGCACAGTCTCTCTTCTCCCTCGCTGACGGTCTGGAGAAGAAGAGGAATGAACTCGCTGCTTCCATCCAGGCTCAAATCGGCCTTTCTATCGAGGACGCAAATCAGGAGGTGGAGCTCAGCATCTTAAGGCTTGCTGATTGGGCCGCTCGATGCGATAAGCAAAGCGGACAAATGGCGGTAAGAGACTTCTGTCATTGCTTCTTCAGTTCTTCACAGTGTTGCCTGAAAGTTTGTGAACCCTTTAGAATTTTCTGTAATTCTAAAGGCTTCACAAACTTTAGTTCACAGTTCCTGTACTATGTTGACTGT
The DNA here is from genome assembly GCA_025084515.1 of Ancistrus triradiatus. Lineage (NCBI taxonomy): Eukaryota > Metazoa > Chordata > Actinopteri > Siluriformes > Loricariidae > Ancistrus > Ancistrus triradiatus. Next base: position 136,906 of record JAJAGP010000666.1, on the reverse strand, counting down.
ACGTTCGTTTCCCTTAAAGTTGCTTCCTCAGACTGGCTCCGCCCTGTCCACCTCGGAGGCTTTAGGAATCATGGGTGTTGTGCTCCCTGACGCTAAGCCCCTTCTCTCCTTGGTGTCCGTGCTGGGGGCAGCTGTGTCTATGGGCAATGCCATCATCGTGGTGCCAAGTGAGAAATACCCTCTACCAGCTCTGGATTTCATTCAGGTGATCATGCTTTTAAATAAAAAAGGCCATTTCGGTTAGTCCTGTTATGAGTTAAGATTCCTGTATCGTAAAACTGTCCGGCTCTTATCTGATACAGGTTCTAAAGGCGTCTGACCTTCCTGCTGGCCTGGTCAGTATCCTCACTGGTGGAAAGGACCAGCTGACCCAGGCGTTGGCCAATCACAATGAGATCCAGGCGATCTGGTACTGGGGCAGCATGGAGGTGAGTCTGCTCGTTAGTTTTAAGGCCTTTTCACACCAAATCTGAAAAAAATGCTTGAAGTTTTGAAAAAGAGCACGCGTATATAAACACTGACCAATCAGAGCTCTGTTGCCGGGCAGAACAGCTCATCAAGAGCTTATAGGACGAGTAACAGGCTGCTTCTAAAAACATGGATATTAAAGACAAGATCTGGTGGAATAGAACTGAAAGGCTGGAGAATGATGGTGATAAAGCTCAGGGACTGGATGGAACTGTTTTATTATTTATCTAAGTGCATTCTAATCTCACAAAACCACAAACTAGAGCTTTCAACTTCGCTCTTGTCGTTATTTTTTTAAGTTGTCGGTGTGACTCATTAAGAGAAGGGAAATTAAAGAAAGCAAAAGCGGACAGGGAGTTTTCATAAAGTTTACACATAAAACAAATAAACAACCGCCTTTTTCCCCTGTTTCCTTTGCAGGGATGTCAGTTCCTCCAGCACACCTGCTGCGGCCCTCTGAAACGACTCTGGCTGCACTGCGACCCAGACGAGGCGAAACAGGGAGGAAGATTCTGGAGCCACCCGAGCGCCTCGGTCCAGGAGGAGTTATGGAGGCAGGCTGTGGTGTGGAAGTCCGTGTGGATCCCAACTGCTTAGGAACATGTTAGCGAGGAGAGAGTGAGAGGTGTGCGAACATAAAACGGCATCCAAAGTGTAACTGACTGGTAGGCATTCGAATGAAACAAATCAAGGTATTAATTTAGCTGGGATTGTGGTTGGATGAAATGTGCTGATGCATGTGATGACTGGGAGGAGAACGTCTGCCGCGAGACCCTGGGAAGCTTCTAGACGATGCTTAGTATTCAGGATAGTTCCTCTTTTTTGTGAAAAAAGAAGTCACTGTTCTGCATTCAGAGCGAGTGTTGTTCCTGTTTTCTCATCAAACCAACAGGATTAAACCAGTAGACTCTATCTCACATGCCTCAGGTCCTTAATGTGTCAACTGTCACCCTTTGAGTAATTAATTTTATGCAATTTCACACAAGCACTTAAAACATTCCTATAGATGGTTAATGATTTTATTTACCGTCTATAAGTAGGGCTGGGCGAGGTTTGCATTTCATCGATTCCGGTTCTTAATGAGTCCAAGCCAAGCTGTCTTAATTAGAGCAAATTGAACTTAAGGGTGTAACCTTCTCTTTTTTCCCTTCAGATCTATTTGCCAGTTCCAAGTACCAATACTTTTGGCACTGCTTTTTTTGTGGATCACAAATTAATTGTATTAAATTTGCATGGTTCATTTTCTTTTTTACTGGTTAGTTACTTTGTTTTAAATGTTTGCTGAGCCATATAAATAATGACTGAAAATCCAGTAATATTATATATTTCAATCATTTTATCAGTTATTCTATTTTTTTGCCATTGTCATGGGAGGTTCTAACGCTTGTTGCTCTCCGTTACCTTGCTTTGTTGCACTTGCTTGGAATAAATCACTGTGTTGTTTGCCATGGTTTGTTTTTCATGGTTGGCCTTAAATTTTGCAGCAGGTAAATCATTTCTAATACTGCTTGTCTCAAGCATGAAGTAATTCCAATTTCTGACGTGTTCCTGGCTTTAAATAGGTATTATCTAAGCATGTTAGAAAATGGTGCTGGTGCCGATACTGTAAGGGCGAGAATCCGGTCTGATACCGATGGGTATTGTGTGTGTGCACCTCAGATTCAAATGCCACCAAACTCTGCTGGTAAATCGGTGAAATTTCATGTCTGTTATCATGATTATGATGAATTTTGATTCTGTGATTAAAGGCCTCAAACCAAATGCTATAACCAGTATTAACTGTTTACGGAAATGGGCTTGCTGTGGTGGTAATGGGAGCCAAATATCCATTATGTCCTTTGGGAAATCCCAGTCTGGTTCCCCTGTATTGAAAAGCCTGCTAGCTTTCGGTGATCTCTGATTGATAGATTGGTTCTGCTGCATGCCTGTTGCCTGTGGATCGGCCAGGGTTTCACAGCGTGTTTCCTCTATAACATTCTTATATAAAATGAGCAACCATTACTTAATAATTAGCCACTGAATAAAACAAAGATGAAGGGTGAAGGTAGTGTCAAAAAGCCATTCAGAACAACCTCTACTTCTGTTATTCTCACGTTCGGTTTGTTGTTGTTTTGGGTTAGGGGTTTGGATAGTAACTGCTAGAGACGAGTTCAGCCCAGTGCACCTTTAACAGCTTGTCACAATAATGGCCTTGTTATTAAAAAAAGAGCTGTATGAATTACTAAAGATGGTTTTCTAAATAAAAATGAATTGAAATAAAATAGCCAAAACCTTACCTGTGTATGTCTGATTTCATTGCACTGTATTATGGAATCTATTTTCTATATAATGTATCATTATTATGATTAGTAGCAGGGCCCTTCAATACCACAGGTCATGCCAAACTGCTGAATCACAGTGAGACGGCGCAGGCACAGCATGTACGCGGCTGTTGTTTAGCTTTCCCAGGTTAGAGGTTCGGAATAAGCATGTGCTGATATGATAAATAATTAGTGGTGTGACGAATTACAAGTTTCAGTAACACAGTGTCTACAGTTTTCCTAAAATGGTCAGAACCTTTCGGCAGACTAAGGCTGCTGTCTCCTGCTGGGCGTCAGGCATTTTGGAAAATTGTAATGATTTTTGTTATAGTGCTCTAGTTAGAAATTGTTACACAGAACCGTATAAAGCTGGTACACATTACACTGATGATGGTAAGAAGAAGAAATGATGCTGATAGTGGAGATTTCAATTTAAAATTGAGTAATTGGTTCTCTAGGATTCTCTGAGAACTGATCTGGAGCGTGATGCTTATTGACTAAATTAGCTAGCTGGTTGTAACTATTCTGTAAATAAGCATTTTAAGTCTATTAAAGTAATGACTAAAGTTGATTTAATAATAATGGACAGCTGATAAATAAGCCAATATTGGGTTTAGATTCAATAGTGTTACAGATTAATTGTTGCTTTGTTACATAATTATGTAGGCATTGATGTAGTGTGAATTAATATAACTTGCTTGGTAAATTTAAGTACGTACCTAGGTGTCATAGGTGTACTTGAATCTACAACCTGAATTGAAAGGGCACAGGGAAGTATGTACATTGAATGGGGCCCCAGCCACCCAAGTGCCAAGATTTATACAAAATATTCTTAATTACAGGAAAAAAATCAGAGTTTATGGGCACACTATATTACTGAAAATGGCTTTTAATAATTCTATACTTAAGTAAGTTACAGGGCGACACAGTGAGGCGGTGGTTAGCGCTGTTCCAGAGGTCTTGGTCCGATTTTCCGGCACTGCTGCCACCTCTGTGGAGTTCATGTTCTCCCCATGTCTACATGGGTTTCTTATGGGTACTCCAGCTTCCTCATACTTTCCAAAGATACAAGTAAGATCAATTGATATCTCTAAAGTGTCCCAGTGTGAGTGTGTGCACACACTTGTGCCCTGATATGGATTGGCACCCTGTCTTGGGTTGCTTCCTGCAACCCTGAATGAGATTAAATGTCTATCTAAATGAATGAATTAATCAATGTGAGTGCATCAAAAGGAACTATTATCAGTAAACTACAGACTTACTGTGACTTGTATACTAAACAACATTACTGCTGATGTAATACATCATCCCTGTTTGTAAGGTAAACAGAGTCTCTGTGACATGGTGTTCCAGTGGAACCTGTACTGCAGTTAAAATGCAATTTGTTCCCCACAGTCATGTGACACGGGAAATGCTAAGTCATGGTGAATCAGCGTCTTTCAGGACATGTGAGCTTCCAGTGTGTGATTCCAGCTGAAACTTGATATGGAAACAGGCATATAGTGACTCCCTAGTGCTTTGTCATGGGTTTTTGACATGATACATGACTATGCAGTTGTTCTTTACAATGAATTTGACCACAAATTGGTGTTTTGGAACGGTTAGATGAAATTGTATGGTGAATTCTGGGCAAGTGTTCATTCTGCATTGTGTTGCAGTTTCAAAGTAAATCGTCTTTTTTCAGTTATGTTGGATAGAATGTACAATAAATCAGAAAAAAACTTTAACACAATGTATTGCAGATTTATCTCTACAGTAAATGTGACCTCTGATAAGTTTTCATGAAGTCAGTGTTTGTCAGTGTTTTTGGGCCCATAGTTTAGCCTTGAGGTCATGTTTTCAGTTCACTTACTTTATTTGCTGTCACACAACAAATTAGATAGGGCAGTTTGTACTATGTAGACATAAATCACCATTTGTAATGTCGAATTGTGAACAAAATGGGATGCCATGTTGTTCATGCATAGGCTGTAATGTTAAAACAAAAGTTAATGATTTTACACTGAATATGATCTATAAATGAGATATTTCCACTTCACTTTCCACTTTTCCGTTTAATGGCTGTGGTATATATGTTATACTACATAATCTGTATAATAATAATCTAATAATATCACTGTGTATAAAATCGGTGAAGTAAAAAGTTGAAAGTATGATTACGTATTCTTAGGTTGATATATTTGATGTTTACTTGACGTGCTTTGACTTTTAGTTGCAGAAATTTCTAAAATAAATGCAAAATAGTAAATATGAATTCACATAATGGAGGTTTAAAGTGATAAACGTGTATTGAATATTAAGATATTTGAAGAAACTAAAGCTCGCTGACGCAAAATGGCCTCGTTTTTTCCCCAAACGTTACCCAACGACTGTTTTGTACACGCCCACTTTCTGACTAAGCGCAATATGATTGGTTATTCGCAGCCCTGTCGTTTTTTTTCTTCCATTCGCCTTATAAATACCGAGCGCGAGCCGTTGTAGTTTCAGAGCTTCAGACACACAAGTAGTTCTTGCTTCAACAGTGCTTGAACGGAACTTCTTCGTCGCCTTTCTACGCTTTCGCTCTTCGAGTTTTGTTTCATAGAGTTATATTTTTGTACGTTTTGGTAAAAAAGACGACAAAACCAGCAGAGATGGCCACTTCTCAGATTCGTCAGAACTACCACCGCGACTGCGAGGCCGCCATTAACAGGATGCTCAACATGGAGCTTTACGCCTCCTATACCTACACTTCCATGGTGAGTCTTCGACAGTTTTAAGTTTAGCTTGTCAGCTTTGACTAGTTGTGACTTTTAATGTTCACGTTTGTGCTTATGTCGCTGGCAAAACGAAATATCGCGATGTTTATCGGTCGTTACATGCTACGCGGCATATATCGCGATATTTGTGCTCTTAGTATGAAAACATTCTGTCACACGTAAAAAGACAAACCAAGTGTTTCGAATAAATAAGGCTGGATTCGTTTGTGATCGTTTACTTGCCTTTCTTTTTATAAATTAAGCTCATGAGCAGACAATCCTAGATATGTCAAGTCTGTAATAACCTATAAGTGACACAATAGGCTAATGTAGAATTAGGTTTCTTAAAAGGAAATTCAATACTTAGAAAAGTGACTAATTATTGCAATGTCATAGTTTTGATGCCCAAATAAATTTGGTGGCAACTGTCCAGGTGTTATAAATTGTAACAAGATTTAATGGAACCCCATCTGATTGATTGAAAATGCCGTAAATCATAAATTTCCCTGTATTATATCTACGTAATATGGTATGTCTTCTACAGACGTTTCTTTATAACCTGAAACAAATAAGAAACGAGCTTCCTATTGTTTATAACTGGGTAAAAATGGGTTGTTGGTTATTAGTTGTACATCTTCAGGCGTTCGGTTTTAACGTGCTTCATGTGTCCAACAGGCCTACTACTTCTCCCGTGACGACGTGGCCCTGGAGGGGTTCTCCCATTTCTTTAAGGAGAACAGCCACGAGGAGCGCGAGCACGCCGAGAAGCTCATGTCCTTCCAGAACAAAAGGGGCGGCCGCATTTTCCTCCAGGACATCAAGGTATAGTGACATCAGATATTTATAATACGACCTCTTTATCTGTGTGGACTTGTACCTCATGTTCCTGTCCATCTGTGGCTTTCAGAAACCCGAGCGTGATGAGTGGGGCACTGGGCTGGAGGCCATGCAGTGTGCTCTGCAGCTGGAGAAGAACGTGAACCAGGCTCTGCTGGACCTGCACAAGGTCGCCACCGAGAAGGCCGACCCTCATGTGAGTGTTGAGTGATCGTGGGTTACACCCGTGCTGGCTTGTTTGGGCTTGTGTTGGTGGCTTTGATGATGAACATGGCTGGATTATCTCTAATTCTATACTACCCTGTTCAGACCTGTTTATTGTCGAGTTGCTTAAAGAAAGACTGCAGTGTCTGTCCTGTGTATGGAGCGTGTCAGGTCATGAGGACCGGTAGTGTCTCATTCCCAGAACTGGATAAACCCGTGTAAGCTGTCTGAGGGAGGAATAAATGGTTTAATACATGGCCGTGTTGTGCAGCTGCTGCACTTTAATGATGATGATTACACGGGCATGAGGGAACGTCTCAGCCAGGCTGTTGCTTACTGCAGCACTGACCGTGTCCAAACCCTGAGTATATGGTTTTGCACTTTATTTATTCCCCTACTCATCCTGGTCAGGGTGGCAGTGGGTTCTGGGATGTCGGGGTTTATGCCAGTCTTTGACCAGATGAGGGGCACCAGCAGGGGAGGGCCTGGGGGAGGGCCATTAAGTTTGACAAGGATGGACAGTCACCTGTTTGACACCTGACCCGGGCACTCTGTAGTGCAGGAGTGGGCAAAATCAGTCCCTAGGACTAAATGTGGCCCAGATTTTAATTCTTCCGTGGCATCGCTTTTAAGAATACATTTAGTGCAATTGCGATTTATTCCTTTCGCCTGATGGTGGCAGCAGTAAATGATAAACTCGAGCCTATGCAGGGAGACACTTGGGTGTTTTGTTGTCCAATCTGGCAACTTGTGGAAAAGATTTGGACACCTCTAGTGGTTAATGTGATTCCTACATGATGCACATGTTATTGCCTTTTTAAAATAACTCTATGTACAATGGAGGACAAAATGGGTGTATTTATGTATTCTGGCAACCCTATGGGCTTCCTTTGTGTAGTATTCCTCTCTGGAACGCTAGCTCTTGCTAAGGTTAAACATTCATCCTAATAATCTGATCGTCTCTCCATCAGCTCTGCGACTTCCTGGAGTCTCACTACCTGAACGAGCAGGTGGAGGCCATCAAGAAGCTGGGCGACCACATCACCAACCTGACCAAGATGGACGCCGGCAACAACAAGATGGCCGAGTACCTGTTCGACAAGCACACTCTGGGCAGCAAGAGCTAAATCTGCTTCACGTCCTGGAATCTGCTAGTAGTGCTGCATGAGGCAGATTTGATGTGGTTTTAGCTGTCAGATGGCAGGAACCGGGTGTGATTCTTGTGTGTAACCTGAATGTATGATGTCATAACTCTGACCGAGTCTGATGAATAAACGTTGAAAGCTGCACATGTGACTCTGATTTATTCCAAGGTCGTGAATAACTACCGCCATCATGGCTGTAAGATGTTGCTGTGCCCCTCAAATTACAGACTTTTTCTCTTTTTTTTTTTTATCCTGGATTCCTGAATGGAACTACAGGAAGTGATCAAATTCTCTTCAGGCACTACATTTCCCATAATGCCCCAGCATCTTTGAAAAAGTGTGAGTGGATAATGCATTGTCAGCCAGATTTTAGACATCCGTAAATATTTAAAAGGAAGACCTCCATGCTGTAGAGAAGGTAATAATAGCTCCTAGCTATGTGTTTAGTTAATGCAGTTAATGAAAATGTTCTTTATTTCTCGTCCATGTTAGAATAGTGCCCATTTTAGTGTTAAAATACCTTAATCTATTTAGTGTCTACCAGGCTTCGTTATGCACAGTGGTGCCCTTATGGCAAACGATGTTCTCATTCATTAGAAAAGAATATCCATGTTTAATAGTTGTGCATATTTACAATACAAACCTTGTCAGTGAACTATGAGGGTGAAAAACAAGAGCAACAAAAAAAAAGCCAAGTACAAAATAATCGGTCATTAATCGTAATCAATGTGTTCTGGAAAAGCCCGAAGTAACCACCACCTTAAATATGCAATTTTATGTCCAGGCAGTCTTTGTTCAGATGTATCCGTACTGCAGCAGGATAAAGACATAAAACACACCCCAAAGCTTTGCAACAACTACTTCAAGATCAAAGACCTTTGATCTTCTTTGGATCAAAGCATTTATGGGGACTGAGAACATTTGAGCACTGAGTAATGTCATAAGATGCTCTTTGTAATATTGCTAAATCATGCTGGATAACATGGATCACCAGATTTTTTACAACCTTGTGGGATCCATGCAGTTCCATTGCACACTGTCATTAGAGTAAATAAGGGAACATACCAAATACTAATCAACTCTGAACTATGCTAAGAGCTTTATTTTGCTGTATGATTTGTAATACAAACCCTGAAAGGGACTGGTGCGCTGTCCGAGGTGTACCTCTGCGTTTGAAAGGTGAATTCCAGGTTAGGTTTCAGACCCTTGCTGTGACCTTGATCGGGATATGTAAAAAAATATGCTTTGCTTTGCTGTGACTGGCTCATATTAATGCATTCACAATACAGAGGTAGTATGATATAATACTCATATATATATATATATATATATATATTCATATATATACCTATATAAAAACATATAAAAACATTCCTTGTCACTGGCTTGTTCATTCTGTGGTCTAGACTTTTGTAAAGCTGCTTTGAGGCAACACCTACTGTGCAACAATATAAAAAAATTAATTATAATAAACTTAATTTGTAAGCTCCATTGTACGTGGCTTTGGATTAGGGGGTTTGGAAAATAATTTGACGTGAACAACCGCGAATCATGATGACATGGCAAAGTTTTCCGTCATGGGAGCTGCCATTGTTTCAACGAGCAAATGGAGAGCTGAGAGCTCTGTGCTCTGGGACGCTTATGTTCCACTTGGGATGATGAGCAATAACAATCATTGTTTTTACAGAATGTGACATCAACCACCTTTAAGAAGGCTCAAACCCCAGTCCTATGGTAGTGACGGTTTGATATATATTTGTTTAGTTTATGAAAATCAGGAGGTCTTCTGTTGAGGTGATTACTAATTAACATGAATGTGATTTTTAGAATTGCCTGAGTACCAAAATAAAAATGTTGCCCCTATTAAATATTTAATTGATCTGGATGAATCTGGTTACGCTCATGTCCTGTTGTATGCTGTATACGTACTATAAGTGTAGCAGCTCCTCTGGCTCATAATTAACAACCACCCAGAGTTTTCTGAGAGCCTGGGTTCAAACCCCAGGCTACACTTGCACTGTGATGGTGGTGTGGATACGGTATGATGTGACCGATTGCACATCTGCCTTCACTTGGGGCACCTTTGAGTTTGGACTCCACCAATCCACAGTCAGACAGATTGTGTACAAATGAAGGAAATTCAAGACCATTGTTACCCTCCCCAGGAGTGGTCGACCAACAAAGAGCAAGGCGTATAATAGGGACTGTGGTAGCTTAGCGGGTAAGGTACTGGACTATGGACCAAAAGGTTCAGGGTTCAAATCCCACCTCTGCCAAAGCTGCCACTGTTTGCTCCTTGAGCAAGGCCCTTAACCTTGGATTGGATTGTAAGTCGCTCTGGATAAGGGCGTCTGCTAAATGCTGTAAATGTAAATGTAATGTGTAATAGTTGGACATGTGTAATAGGGTAACTTCTAAGCAAATGAAGGCCTCTCTCTCATTGGCTAATGTTAATCTTCATGAGTCCACCATCAGAAGAACACTGAACAACAATGGTGTGCATGGCAGGGTTGCAAGGAGAAAGCCACTGCTCTCCAAAAAGAACATTGCTGCTCGTCTGCAGTTTGCTAAAGATCACGTGGACGAGCCAGAAGGCTATTGGAAGAATGTTTTGTGGACGGATTGAGGACCAAAATAGAAAATTTCTGGTATAAAAGAAAAGTATCATTATTGTTTGGAGAAAGGAAAACACTTGCATTCCAGCATAAGAACCTTATCCCATCTGTGAAACATGGGTGGTGGTAGTATCATGGTTTTGGGCCTGTTTTGCTGCATCTGGGCCCAGGACGGCTTGCCATCATTGAGTGGAACAATGAATTCTGAATTATATCAGAGAATTTGAAAGGAAAATGTCAGGACATCTGTTCATGGAACTGAATCTCAAGAGAAGGTGGGTCATGCAGCAAGACAACGACCCTAAGCACACAAGCCGTTCTACCAAAAGAATGGTTACAGAAGAATAAAGTTCATGTTTTGGAATGGCCCAGTCAAAGTCCTGACCTTAATCCAATGGAAAATGTTGTGGAAGGACCTGAAGCGAGCAGCTAATGTGAGGAAACCCACCAACATCCCAGAGCTGAAGCTGTTCTGTACGGAGGAAGGGGCTAAAAAATTCCTCCAAGCCGCTGTGCAGGACTGATCAACAGTTACAGGAAACGTTTAGCTGCAGTTATTGCTGCACAGGGGGGTCACAGCAGATACTGAAAGCAAAGGCTCACATACTTTTGCCACTCACTAATATGTAATATTGGATCATTTTCCTCAATAAATAAAATGACCCAAGTATAATATTTGTGTCTCATTTGTTTACCTGGGTTCTCTTTATCTACTTTTAGGACTTGTGTGAAAGTATTAAGTAAGTCATGCTGTACTGCACATAAACAAATCCAAGTGGAATTACAAATAATAAAAGCTATGGCACAGGTCAGGCTAACATCTGAGTCTAAGACCGCAGTATGTCATGACCGGCGGTGAAAAGTGATTTGAGTACTTGCTTATTTTTTCAGCCACTGTCAGCATTCTCTCACAAAAATGCTGCATCTATCAATTCAACACACACACACACACACAAAACATAAATCCCAAAGCGAAACACTCTTATCAACTTCAGCTCAGCCAGGCCAAAATCGAGTCACTGCTGGACAACAACAGTGTGAAATGATATAACCCTCTATTCTGAATGACCAATCAAATTAAAACCTGGTGATTAGACGCGAATGACGACAGGTCCAGTCTGTATGGCAGCAATAAAGTATACTGACAACAGAACAGCTCGCAAGACTGGTAGTTAGCATGATGCTAGTCTTTGGCCTGGAACCTGATTATGACATACTGCCTGTCCATCCTCTGTGTGACCTGACTGAGGCATCAAGAAGCTGGATGACCACATGACCAAATCCACCAGGACGAACGCTGGCAACAAGACGACTGAGTGTCTCTCTTACAACAAGCTAATCTGCATCTCTTGCGGTGTTTAGAAATGATGTCCAGTACTGTGCCAAAGCCATGTTGTTTTAGAAATGCTAAAATGACCAACATACTGTCGGCGGTTGGACCAAAATCCACTCCACTGACCTTCATTCCAATCTTTGTGGGCTTTAGCGTATCCTTTCACCCTGCCCCCTTGTGAAAGAGTGTTTTCTTGGATTGCATCTATATGCCACCCAGACACAAAATGAGTCACCTTGTGTGTGTAAGGTGGTAGTAACTTGACAAGGATGATCAAGCTGTAAATTCTTCTGAGTGGATACAGGATTCAAAGATTGAGAAGAGGTGGTACAGTGCAATGAATGTCTCGTGTGGAAAATGGGTTGCAAAGTAGGTGTTAATGCTTGGCCGAAAGGAGTGATTGCATTTAGCTACTCATACGGGTCTACCAGCAGTGGCAAGAACTGGTGAACTTTAAACTGGTGGCAAAACTCAAACGCTAACCAAAATAGTTTCAGCAGTAGAAGCATGGCCAATGTGCTGTCAGTCAAAGTAAAGGAGGAAAGGCTTTTCTTTCATTCCCAGTAGACTCATGCCTTGGTAGTTTCAGTTCCTTAGACGGAGATGAGATCTCTGTGTCTGTCACCTCAACCAAACAAGGCGTGGCATCTGACAGGGGTATGGTCTCAGTGGCCATGCCTCTTTAACTAGAACCTTTTTATGGAACTAATATAAACTATGTGTGGTTATGCCACCAATAATCCTCATTTTATATGCATTTTAATCAAATATTTATTTTAATTACCATTTATCACTGACTTACATAAACTAAATCCTTAGCTCAGCCTTCTCTGCTTTGTGGTACTGTCACTAACCGAACACTCTCACCTGGATATGCAGGAACTGGGTACAAAAACGTTTATACCACTGGTAATAAGCAGTGAGGTGACCTAAGCGGGAAACATTTAATCTCTGAGTGGTTAAAGCTGTTGTAAATGGTATGATGTCCCTTCTGGCTTGCAAAGGCTTCTCTTGGGAACTGGATACTGACTGGAGGTACAAAACCAAATGAATGCTGACTCACAGTGCCTTAGCACTCCTGAAGGTCCTGATCCTCACATCTTTTCCAACATGATGTTCCTTAAATCATCTCATGAACTCTTTACACACTGCTCGATATAGAATTAAAGCAACACAAAACTAAAAAATTGTGTTAGTTGTTTTTTCATTTACCACTGGTACTTTGACACTGGTACAATCTGATCTCATTTCAGTTCCGCAAAAATAACGAATGAAGCGTACCTCTAAACGTAAACAGAAGCTGGAAAACCTTTGAACATTTTATTTGTATCTGTGTATCTAGGTTCTCTATTGTTTCTAACACACATTCAAAAAGAGGAACCGCCTCAAATAAGCCAACAGAGCCTGATATTGATATTGATATTACATCCGAATTGTCTTTGTGAAAACAGCAAGTGACCACAAACTGCAAACTACAAAGTGTCTCCATTGTTCAGTATTAAAATGCTTTGTATGAAGTGGAAGCTTGTTACAGGAACTGGAATCTGTAATAGTGAAAATGGTGGTTTTGGTAGTGTAACTGTAATCTTTACTATTTATTTATTTATTTACAGCATTTAGCAGATGCCCTTATCTAGAGCGACTTACAATTGATACCGTCTACAATCCAAGCAGTTGTGGGTTAAGGGCCTTGCTCAAGGAGCCAACAGTGGTAGCTTGGCAGAGGTGGGATTTGAACCCTGGACCTTCTGATCCATAGTCCAGTACCTTATCCGCTAGGCTACCACAGTCCCACAGTTCCACATTTACTACTGGAAATGAAAGGTTAGAACCCATAGTGCTGGATTTGGAACCTTTAGTGCTGGACCTGAAAGCATTGGTACTGAAACTAGACCTTTCATTTTGTAAATGGAAGCGTTGGTACTGGAACTGAAAATGTTAATAGTGACAACAGAAGATTTTGGTACTGTGATTCTTAACTTAAAGTCAGTGCTACTTCTATACGAGAACGGGAACCATCTTTGGACATTAATTTTTGCCCTGGAAGTGGAACTTGTAAATACTTTTTACAGAACTTGGAACATGTAAGCTGTGGTACTGGAAGGGTAATCTTTATGACAAAAATTGCAGTGCTGGGACTGGAACTGAATGATTTCAGCATTTGTAGAGGTGATTTTGTATTAGACTGTGTTTGCAAACTGATGCTGTTCACATTTTCGCTCATAGAACAGATGTTCTTAGACCTCCTCAGCATTTTCCATAGTGGATCTTATTACACCTTCAGTATTTGGGAAGTGACAGTGCAGTTCAAACAGAGCAGCAGTCAGAATGACTTTACATTTTAAAATGATTATTATTTAAAAATGAATTTTCTTGCTTGATGGTGTTACGTGTTATTGCAGAAGTGAATGCTCAGACCCCCCTCCAGTTCTTTGGTACTGGAACTGGAACATATGGTACTCGAGCTGAAAGGTTTGGATCAGAAACTGAAACATTTAATACCGAAACTGAAATATCCACTTTTATTCCCTCTTTTTGGACTTTTCTTGGACCTTTCTGGAAAGGGGTACATTTAGCTAAACAAATTTAGAAGCTGCATATGACATCAGTGCTAGACAGATATTCATCTTCTAGGTCCCATCTCTGAATCGCTGGCTCTGCCAAGTAGCATCTGTACTCCCTGTTTTAACCTATACCATAAGACTGAAGAGTTTTGGCAAATATGGCTTCCTCTTACATCCTCTTACATTGAAAATCATTCTTAATGGAGTTGTATTTATTTAGTCTTTTGTATTCCTTGCCTGTGTAATTATGTCTGCATTGGCCTACTGTACCACTTTCTGTTTCTTTTAACAAGAAGTGATTGTATATGTTGCTGTGCCTGTGTTGGTTACCTGAAAAGTGCTATAATATACAAATAAAAAATACTAAAACTGGAAACTTTGGTACTGGAATTGGAAACTGTAATATTGGAACTGGAAAATGTAACACTAAAACTGATATATTTGCACTTGGCAGAAGGACTAGAAGCTTTGCTACTGGATTTGAAACCTTTAATATGGAACCTGATATCTTTATTGCTGGTACTGGAATTTGAACCTTACGTAATAAAACTCTTTATTGATGGAAATGAAAGTGTGAAAACTGGAATTAAACCTTTTTCACATAAATAGAGTTGTGTCCATTTGAACATTTCACAACATTTTAAAACTGGTATGGCTTTTTTGCATTTACATAGCTTATACTATATACATAGCTATTGTCCTCTGTATAATCTGACTTGAGATACTCAGTGATAAAAAAAACCCATTGAGGATGTCGGTTCATACACAGTTCATACACACAAAACCCTGATATATTATGACATATCTATTTACAATTCACTATTCAGAGGTTAAAACTGCTAAGGTAAAATGTGCACCTGCTTATTCAGATTTCTGCGTTTGCAGAGTCTAGTCAATGTTAGTTGGTGGGTGTCACAGGCAGTTTATATTTTCATACCAGATAAAGTCTGTAAAGGTGATTGAAATGTTGATAAGCGAGGCTTAGTAAGCACTTTCTTAATGGATCGTGTTACATTCTCAGAGGTGACAGTGCAGTTCTGCAGCAGCAGTCAGAATGACATTACAGTTTAAATTAATGTTATTACTAATGTTTCAAATGTGATTTGGCTGTTACTTACAAGTAGTGAATATTCAGAAATGTGGAAAATCCAAACTACCAATAATATTCAGACGAACAGTGTAACTGTACTGTGTAGGCAGTTTTAAAACTTAAAAATGTCTCTTTTACAAAGGTCTCCTTACTTTTTATGATGATTCATCATTTTCTTTTTCTCCTGCTGCTTTATCCTGGTCAGAGTCAGGGCAGGTTTAGAGATTTTATTCTGGCAAAGTCTGGCACATTGAGTCTAATCACACGGTTTGTTCATTCTTAGTATAAAAGGAAGTTGCACAGCCTCTGAAGGGAACAAACCTAAACGTACAATATTTATTGGAAACCCTGGGTGCAAAGCTAGAATACACACACTCAGAACATCAACAATGCAATAAAATGCACACATTCCTCATGCAGCACACTTGTAAACTTGTCAAACCCTGGTTTATTCTTTATTGCCGATTATATGATCCTTTAAAAGCCACATTAAAAACACAAAGTATTGGAAATGTTCTTAGAGCCTTCTTATCACTGAAATCATGCAAACCATTTTTTATTAAAATAAGACGTCAAATGTTGAAACACACTTGAGAATTTCCATTTGTTTGACCCTTGACCTTTGACTATTTCTCAATAAATAATATCCCAAATATATATTTGAGCCATTAATTCAAATGTTTTGATTGTCTCACCAGAAATATTGGTTTTACTCTAAATCCTTGCTATTCTTTAAATCAGTGCTATTTTAAGGATAGTTTATTTGTAATCGTTTTGTGTTTTGTGGACACCAATGGCGCTGTCATTGAAGTCTTTCGATTTCTCTTAACTTATCTCTAAAAATATTCAAACCATTTTGTGAATTTCCATTTATGTTGTTGGATACAGTACCCAACCTTATATATTTGTCAGTAAATAATCTCTGTAACTCACCAATTTTATTCTCATCATTAATGATATTTAAGAATATTTAAGGTGTAAGAGAAGTTTAGTTGCGAGTGTATTCAGATCCCACGGCAAATGAACATATTTTTCCAAATACTAAAAGAGGCAAATAAAGCTGTAGGAAAAATGTTTTGTCAATTACAGATCAAAGTCTTATGACATTGTCTATGTTGCAGAAAAAAAAACAGCCTAGTCATGGGTTAAGAAACACTGAGTCATATTACGAAACCTTTAAAGTGCAGAGTCATTCTTCCTAATTAATGAGTCAATTACTTGTTTCAATTTTGAATTGGGAGTCGACTCTTAAGCTTGTGTAAAATTTCCTTTTATATTGTCTGACCTTTATGTAATTTTACACGAGGAAATTCCGATCTACCAGTTTTGTTCATTTTCTGCCATAGATCATTGTTTTTTAATCAAGAATCACGTTATTAGATAGATCGTTTGTTGGTGTCGATTCCTAAAACATGAACGCAAAATACGAGTCGACTCTTTGACTTCAGGAATCGAACAGCCTTGAGTGTGTCAGCAGTTTACAGGTTAGAGATTGGCCGCTCCCTGGTGTAATTTGATTGGTTGTTGGAAGTGACGTCTCGTCTTCTCTGCTATAAATAGTGAGCGCGGCAGCCTTCCATTTCACAACAACGGGAAGAGTTGCGAGGAGTTCTTGCTTCAACAGTGATTGAACGGAACTTCATTCTCATCCTCTTTGACATTCCAGCATTTTGCCCTTTAGTTTTGTATTTGCGTTTTGTTAAGAAAACAACTTAAACAGCAGAAATGGAAACTTCTCAGATTCGTCAGAACTACCACCGCGACTGCGAGGCCGCCATTAACAGGATGATCAACATGGAGCTGTACGCCTCCTACACCTACACTTCCATGGTGAGTGGCAGTTTGATTTTGAGTTAACGTTTTAAAACGGAATATGTTGGGTTTTAACTCTAGTCTTAACGTCGAGTTTATGGCAAAACCTGGATGCTGAATAGAGCTTTGTTTAGGGCAGACGGTGCACCTTGTACTGGAGCCCCCTGGTGGTCAAAATGGTTATAACACGTCTAATACAAAGGAATATCTAAATATTGGGCTTGTTTGGTATATCCGTGGTTGTTTGATAGCTAACTTTTTTATTATTTTTGGTAAACAAACATTTCTTAAATTGTACGGCAGCCTTTTTCATGTATTCATTCATATGTACTGCCGTAAGACTGCAGCATTAGTACTGATTGGCTTGGTAACATCTGATTTAATTAGCTTATCAGTATCAACGTCAATGAAACAAATTTTGCACGATTCTACGTCTGATGGTGTAATGTAGTAATATGATGCAGCCCTTTCATGATGCTTCTGTAATAAGGTGTCAATATTTCCCTCAGCCCTTTGTCCTTTTCTTAGCTTAAAAAATGTGCTTTATCCTTCAACAGGCCTACTACTTCTATCGTGATGATGTGGCCCTGGAGGGATTTGCCCATTTCTTTAAGGAGAACAGCCACGAGGAGCGCGAGCACGCCGAGAAGCTCATGTCCTTCCAGAACAAAAGGGGCGGCCGCATTTTCCTCCAGGACGTCAAGGTAGGTCTTAAGCTCCAGCAGTTCGGTGTGATCTAAACCCTCCGTGCGGTGTCATGAACATGCCTGTGTTCCGTGTCTCAGAAACCCGAGCGTGACGAGTGGGGCACTGGACTGGAAGCCATGCAGTGTGCTCTGCAGCTGGAAAAAAGCGTGAACCAGACCCTGCTGGACCTGCACAAGCTGGCCTCCGAAAAGGGCGACCCTCATGTGAGTTGTGTTCAGGGTTTGGTAATGTGAAATTGTGCTCGTAAGGAATCGTGGGGTGTGGATTGAATAGTACAGCATTTGTGGCCTTGTGAGCAGGGTGTGTCCATGTTCTTAGTCTTTTAATGCCACAGCAGTTCCTGTAATCATCTGCATCAGGTGACAGGCTGGTAATACCAGAGGCGTTTGGTCTTGGTTCTCCAGTTGAATCCCAATAAAATATGGCGTTGCGCCATGCGCCAGTTACACCAACATCTGCAAAACAAATGTTGCAAGGGATGGCATTGCCAAATATATTCATATACAAATGTAGTTCAGACATTTGACTCCATTATTTTGGATTTGAATTCCATGCCAAGGTCGTGAACACCTATTTTGGTGACATGGCAATTCATTTGTATTTATTTTGTTGTACAAAGTTAAAGTTTAAGTCAGTACTTGTCCCTTGAGGCTTTCCCATTATGGTTTATTAATTCTACAATGGTATTGGATCGATATCGGGTATCGACCGATATGCAAAGCTTTCATATCAGTATCGCCTTCAGACCTGAAAGAGGACTTGATTAGAGGCTGGGACGTGAGTGGGATGGATGTACTTATTGAAACAAGTCAATTATTCTTGTATTTGGGTACATGTACAAACTGGAGTAAATTTAGAACCCAGCCCTCAAGACCGTCCCCAAATCACCATGTGCAGTAATTTCTCAGTAAAGATGGACTGATCAGTTTGTTTTCATTGTGCTCATCCACTTCTGCAACTTGATGTTTAAAATTCAAGTTTCATGCCTGAAATGGGCAGAACGTTCATGAGGCCTTTACCCCCTGATGCCGACTGATCCTTTTTCCTCTCATCAGCTCTGCGACTTCCTGGAGTCTCACTACCTGAACGAGCAGGTGGAGGCCATCAAGAAGCTGGGTGACTACATCACCAACCTGACCAAGATGGACGCCAGCAACAACAAGATGGCCGAGTACCTGTTCGACAAGCACACTCTGGGCAGCAAGAGCTAAATCTGCTTCCAGGCTTCTCGGCTTGTGATGACCCTGTTTGAATTCTGTTAATGGTTATTAAATGTAGGCTTCACTCTGTGGAAACACCTGGTGTCTTCGTTGTAATGTCGTGATTGTGTGGTTAATGTAGCACTAAGTGGTGAAAGTGAATAAAGATTTGAGCTGGATCGAAGAGTCGTGTCATTTATACAGGGGTTTTGAGGTGGATTCCAGTTGTATGTTCAGATAAGTTATGTCAATAAAAAAAAAATCAGTGAGGCTATTCTGTGGGAAATGGGCAACATTTGGTCCCATGTTGGTCTCCATTTCAGGAAAAAATATCAGCAAGTTTGAAATGGGTGGTCTGGTGATGCAGTGGTTTAAAACACCAGCCTACCACCACAGGAACTCTAGGTTCTGTTGGTGCCTTCTGCTTGGGCTTAAGTCAAATTTGGGCACAATTGGCTGTCTTGGGGAGGGGCGTCCAGCCAGGGGAACACTGCCAATTCCTGTGATAGACTGGCATCTCACCCAGGGCATGTTCATGTTTTCTGGGTATGGGCATTGGAGCTCCTGCAGCTGTGGCTTGGAAAAGCAGGGTTACATCATGTAAACAGATGTCCTGTAACTCCACTAGGTTCAACTTATTCATAAAGTGCTCTAGAAAAGTCAAATCTAGACCCCAAATGATGGTAAAATGTTCCAGTTAAATGACTTCGTTGCTGATAACCAAATGTCTCTGGGATATATGGAGAACAACATGAGTACTGTATGGAGTTTGTCTCCCTTTTCTGCAATGACAGTCTTCACTGTTCTGAGGAACTTTCTGAGGACATTTTATAACATGACTGTGAGGTTCACCAACAAGCTCTGGCTCATGGTTGGTATTCCAATTAATCTCAAAGGCACCTGGATCATGTTGAGGTCAGGGCTCTGTGCCAGCCAGCCACGTTCTCCATCAAACCATTTCTTTATTGGCTTTCTTCAAGAGGAGAGGTCAGAAAGTTGATCAACTGACTTTCTGGAGGTGGCAAACTATAAAAGCATCCTAGAGAGTTACTACCCCAGATAGCATGCGGATGTGGACAACTTGTGGCTTAGATACGGCACTGCTGGCCAACTGTCGGCACTGGCAAACTGCATGTGAGCAAACGATGGCCCACATGTCCCAAAACACATCTGGTCCATATATGGCAGTGCTACCTACACGTGAGCGGCCAAAGCAGATGTTTACTTCTCACAGAGATACAGCAATGTCCTTCACTTTGGGCTGATGCATGACCCTAATCTGGTGCTTATGTGGCCCACATCTTGCTACCGGAATCCTGTTTGTGGAGCTCTCATGTCTGTATGCTTCATATTTTTACATAGTGGAGTCTCAGTCACTCTGGATAAGCGTGTCTATATATAATGTTGTAATCCTATGATGTACAATGAAACCCATTTTGGGTTAAAGGACCTTGCTCAAGGTCCCAAAGGCAGCTGTTTGGCAGGAAGCTTCTGGTCAATAGCCTAGTACCTTAAACACCGTGTCAACACAGTCCATATGACAGTCAGTTCTCACCAACAGGAGGAAATGAGGCCGGCTATGTGCCACACTAACTCCCTACAAAAACCCACCGATAAAGACCAGGCCCTGTGCTGGTAAGAACTCTTACACTTTTACACGTTTTACACTCAGTCATTTAGCAGCTCTTATCCAGAACGGCTTACAACTGATACAGTCCTGCAAAGCAAATGTGGGTTAAGGTCATGGTTCCCTAACATCGCAGGGTGTGTGCAAGGCTTTGTCTGCTCTGTGGTGCTCTGAGTTTGTCAAAATACAATGCATGTTAAATAATACTAATCTAACACTCACTGGGAAAATTCTTTATGTAAAATTACTTAAAAAGATATTTAATAAGCTTATGTTTGACTTTAGTGAAATGTTTAGCTGTCTTGAAAAGAGAAAAGGAGCCAAAATGGAAATAAGGGGGGGGGGGAGCTATAAAAGGAGCCCAATAGAAAAGGAAAAAATGCTATTATTTATGTCAGTTTCTGCCAATAAAGATTTGTAAGGAATCACTTACAAATCAAGGAAAAGGAAAACACCAAGGAAAAAAAAAGGTTGGGAACCACTGGGTTAAGGGACTTGCTCAAGGGCCCAACAGCGGCACCTTAACCACTGCACCACAACATTCCTCTCTTATGAAACTGTAGAAGTGTGTGAAGCTGAAATAACAGAACTGTATCATTTGTAGCTTCTTGGGATCAAAGCATAAAGCACTTAGGCCTGTTACTCAGACACAAATAACGTCTTTGTGGCTTACAATTTGCACCAAAAGCTCACCAATAGTGTTTTTTTGAACGAGAAATGTAATGTCGTATGCACGAGCGAGCAAAAGACTCGGAAAAACAAATTAAATCATGTCCTCTGGAATTTCTGCGTCCCTCTGGCGCTTAGTTTCTGAGTGAAGCCATGTCTGTAGTAAAGCACGGTAATTATGGTGCTTTGTGTAGCAACGCTTACACAGGTAGTGTATACAATTACTGGGCTACGTCACGTTTGTGGGAAATATAATAACATTGATGCTACACGAATCTGAGCTGACATCAGCACTCTGTAGTATGCCGTTCTTCATGAAGGAAGAGGAATGCTGGTAAAACTTCTCGTGTTGACATAAGAAAGAAGAACCATCTCCCACCACATGGGGGCAGTAATTCTTCAAAAGCGATCTTAATCTGTTACTCTTACTCAGTCCTGTTAATCTTTATGGGAGTAATAGGAGTTTTCAGCACAGAATTAGCAAATATATCAAATGTCACCACACGGCATCCGTACTAATAGCATTAGGACACTGAAATTGTGTTTTTACAAGAAACGAATAACATCTAAAATAGTTTACAGTAGACAATACAAGCAGTCACAAAGGAAAAAATATTTCTTAAGATTGACTTTTCTATGACTGAGGAGAACTTTCTTAACCTTGTATCAATAAAGGTTTACCCATTTCTGAATTCTTTCTCCTAAACCCCCCTTAGGAGAAAAAATGAGAAAAACCTAAGCATTCATTTGTTAGATGTTCTAGAAACAAATGATACTTTAGAATATCTTTAGAACAAGGTCTTTTCACCCTGTTCCTCTTCTGAAAATGTCCAAAAAAGACCATTCTGGTCAAGCTTCTTCAGACTGTAGAAGGTTTTTTTTTAAAATACTGCATTCTGACTGTATTGTAATAAACTAAGAAATAATCATATATGATTATTATATCTTTGCTAAAACATCGGTTGATCTAATCTAATAGTGGCTTAAGACTTTTGCACAATCCTGTAAGTTGCTATTTGGTCGATTCCATTCTCGTTGTGTGTGAATCCCACACACTGCTCCATATTTTCTGTCACTATTCACTTTTGAGTGCGATGGACACTCTTCCCTCAGAGAGACAGGAGGGGATCACCCCCGGGTGCTCCAGCAGCACCCCCATTCATTCTTACATTTATCATCTACGCCATCCAAGGAGGTCGGGTCCCCTTTTGAGTCTTGGTCCTCCTAAGGTTTCTTTCTCATAACGTTTAGGGAGTTTTTCCTTGCCACTGTCGCCCTAGGTTTGCTCAATTTGGGATTGGCCCTAGATATTAGAAGACAAAATATCTAGGGCCAAAGCAAAATTGTAAAGTTGCTTTGAGACAATGCTCCATTATAAAAAGCTTGTCTTGATGCCCAGACTGGTACCCATTGGTGCCTTCGCCCAATGGGTCCTGGGATGTGTGCCTGCATAGCCAAAAGAGAGGCACAGGTGAAGAGATATGGAGAGATAAAGAGGAAGAGAGCGATGATGAGGACAGAACGATAATCAGGATTAGAGATCGGGAGCGAGCATGAGGGACGGTGGCGCGCCAAAATCCCTCCTAACCCAGCAGGACGAGTCCAATTCCAATCTGTAACAAAAATAAGTCATAGATCATTACAAGGTAAGTGATTATTAATCTAATATATTATTTACTATTTGCTATTCCTGAAATTTTAGAAGTCTGTAGATCTGTTTACTGGATTATTTGTAACCGGTGTCAGGCATTAAATCCTGGATTATTATTCTACGAGATGTTCGGATTTAATGCTCTGCATTTAGTTAGAAAAAAGAAATATCTGAGGAGTTATGGCTCTGATAACAAGCCTCTCTCCGCATTCTTCAACAAATGTTCGGCTTTTTAATGGCGCAGTTGTGCACAACGGATTAAAGATGACCTAATCTCTACTTTAGCCTATGTTACTAATTACAGTTTTAGAAATACTTTGTGTTTAATGCTACTCTCTTGGAGGTTTTGAAATATGTATGTGTAAAAAACATAAATAAACCCATGATTTTAGCGCGTGCTCTTTTGTCTAGTGTATTTTTGTCTTACAAAGCCTAGTCTGGGTCTGTGTTACAAAAACACTATTGTCATCAGTTTACCATACTTACTATTTAGTACAATCGGGTTTAGTACAGTTTTATTGTAAAACCATACATGAGCGATAGCAACTACAGCTATTAGCATGCAAGCGCATAGTCTACAAAGCTATCGCCATTACAAAAACAGTTGAACTTATTATATCATTACTTTCCTTTTATTTAAAAAGGACACAATATACGCAAATATATCCAAATGTAGTACGGTAGGACGACTATATATGGGTTTCATCTGCGTTCGGTGAGTTCTGCATGCAGCTACGCTAGCTGCTACCGTCTACTGTTAGCATGCGAGCACTTAGTAGTAGTGTCACTATTAGAGCACACATAAACTATGCTACTGTTTCCTTTTATTTAAATGAAGACTAATTATCCAAATCTCCCTATGTAATACAGTTTTCTATGTGACGTTCATCTGAATGTTGATAAAATATGTGAGTTTTGTGCGAAATAACACACGCTAGCAGCTTCTCCCTTAGCATACTAGCACTATGTACAGTTATAGTTATCACACATAGAGCACAGTTAATCATTGATGATGTATTTTTATTTAATTGATGACCTGTGCGTACTTAATTGGAGGTTCTGTGAGTTCTGTCTGCAGCTACACTACCTATTACCATCTATGAAAGCTTGGTAGTATTGTGTCCATACGTCCTCTTTTTCCGGACACATACTCTTCTTGGAACCTAAAAATGTGTTCAGGAGGGATTTTTAAATGGTCTAAAATTGGGTTCTAAATGGTCTCTTTAGACCATTTAGAACCCAATTTTACTCACTGCTACTCACTGCATCGGTTAGGGTTAAAGAACTTGTCAGCTGAAACATAATCACCCATGCAGTCATTATCCGATGGGACGCTCTTTTATTTACTATTTAACTATTTGCTTAGTTAAATCCTGGGACTGTGGTAGCCTAGCGGTTAAGGTACTGGACTATGGATCAGAAGTTCTAGGGTTCAAATCCCACCTCTGCCAAGCTGCCACTGTTGGGTCCTTGAGCAAGACCCTTAACCCACAATTGATTGGATTGTAAGATTGTACCAATGTAAGTTGCTCTGGATAAGGGCGTCTGCTAAATGCTGTAAATGTAAATATAAATCCAGATGGTGACCTTTTTTTGGCCGGGCCAAATATATATCAAACTATAGCATCTAAGACAATAGTGAACATAAATACAAAATGTGTCGCTGTAGCGAACTCCAGTATAGTGCAGTGTTTGTTTCCTGCATCCACACTGCAAGCTCATATTGATCACACAGACTGAGAGATTAGAGCCTGTGGGATTAGAGTCAATCTGTGCAGCAATCTCATGCTGAGCGTAAAAACGGATGATGGGAAAGGAGCTTAGTGGATCAGCTGTTCTAGCCATTGTGAATGTAAGGGGGAGAGGTGGGGTCACATGGAGAACTGGTTAGCATCAGGAGCTTGAAACAGGGTGGCCAGTGATGTTCCACTTCAGCTACAAGGATGAAGGTTCGAATAGGTTATTAATAATCTGCTGTGTGTTTTTTTTTCTTCATGATTTTTATTTTTCATTTGTTGACCTCCACCTCAGCTGATCAGCCATGCGATTGGTCAGCACGCACCATCGCTTACGCAGAGCAGCAGAACCTGAGGCTGAACCCGCCCCTGGTCCACCGCCTCCCTCTCATCATGCCCACAACTTCCTCGACATCAAGAACAAGTTCTTCAATGAGCTTGGTCACCTACCTAGTGCGTAACATAAACGACTGAATAAAATCGATTACAGGTACTCCACGATTACGATGGGGCTACGTTCTGACAAATACATCGTAAGGTGAATTGATCGTAAATCGAGGAGTTTAATACGTACCGAATATATCATTAATCAGGTTTAAACACAACCGCGACCACGGATTCTTCTCTGAACCAGTGGTTCCCAAACTTTTTTTGTTTTTTTCTACAAGTATCTAAGAAAAGTCGCACCCCAGCCCACACATACACAAATCTTTATTGGTAAAAAATCATAAATTCTCTTAGATTCCTTTTATAGTTTTTTTCCCTTTTGGATTAGATTAGATAAACATTTTACTAAAATCAAACATAAGCTTTATAAATATCTGTTTAAGTCATTTTACATACAGATTTATTTTAATTTTATTTAACAAGTATACATTGTATTTGGACAAACTCAGCCTCGCGCAACCCCCGTGATGTTTGGCGCCCCCCTGAGGACCATCGTTAAACGCGTAGTACCTGTATAAAGTTGCATCTTCTCCACTGATTCATTACGTCATACCATGTCATGCCATGGGATCAGCCAGATTCATAATCAATATCATGATGTCATTTCTTTGTTTTATGTAATGCCATTTGCTCATCACAGACCACAAGATCAAATGTAAGTGTCCATCATCATTTATTAATGCTTTCCTTTCTGCCCATCCATCTGTCCATCCATCAGCCGTCCCATTCATACAGTGCCTAGAGAAAATCTTCATACCCCTTTGAAAAACTCACTGTTTTGTCTGACAGCCTTAAATCAGAACTCACAAAAAATCTTTTTCCACCTTTATTTACAAATTTTGCCTTTGACATTCAAGTAATGAGAAAACAAGGACATGATTCTGGAAGTTAATTAAAAAGATGAGTGGTCCAGTGGTTAATCTGCTCAGATCAGTCCCTACCAGATTTTCCCACCTAGATTGGGGAATATTTGTCCATTCTTCCTTGCAAAATTTCAAATTTTGTGGTGACTGGCAATGTCTCTTCATGTCCATCCAGATTTAGGTCAGGACTGAAGGACATTTACCTTTCTGTCCTTAAACCACTGTTTCATTTTTGGCAGCGTGTTTAGGGTAGTTGTGGGGCTACAAGGTAAACCTCCTGCCCATTCTCAGCTGTCTATCAGAGGGTTGCCTGTTTTGCATGTAGTCACCTATAGTATTAAACTATCCACCCATCTTTACAGCTATGTATTCAGGCATCTATCCATCATCTATCCATCCTTCTTTTCAAATATCAATCCACCAATGATCCCACCTACTCATCCGTCTGTCCTTCTATGCTCTTACTTTTTATTCTGTGCATCCATCCTTTTATTCATTGATCCATTTTTATAAACATGCTCTCTCCTCCTAGTGCCCATGTGGGCTATCGGGGCCATAGTGGTGGTGGTTCTTGCCCTCGTTGCATGCTTTGCCTTCTGCATTTATAAGAAGTGTTTTGGAGGAAAGAAAAAAGCAAAGAAAGTTCGAGAGAGGAAAGGTGGTCGCCGCACAAGGACAAAGGAGAAAGAGGGAGAAGAAAACAAGGTGAGAGAGAGAGTTTACTCTACAGTGCATAAGGCTGCAAATGAACAAGGATACTCCTCAAACCTAAACCCTAAGTAGGAGAACCATAATTTTTGTCTGCACTGAGAAAACTGAAATATTCTGTGGTAATTAGAGGTCAGGTTCATAAATGCTAGAGTATTCACTCATATTTGAATTCAAATTTGAATTTGTTTTGTGCTGGCCTGAAAACTACAAATGACCTTTTTAGGAAGAGGCGAAACCAGAGGAGGGTGAGGAGAAAGAATTCTTTGGCAAGCTGGAATACTCTCTGGATTACAACTTCACAGATAACCAAGTGTGTATGATTGTGTGTGTGAATGAAAAGTGAAAGATAATAATAATTATGACCTTGTAATTAACGAGCATGAAAGGTCTTTGGATTTCCCATTCATAAACATGAACAGGTTTAATCTTAATCTTTTCTCATCCAGCTCATCGTCGGTATCCTACAAGCCCAGGATCTACCTGCTATGGATATGGGGGGCACCTCTGACCCCTACGTTAAAGTGTACATGCTGCCTGACAAGAAGAAGAAGTTTGAGACGAAAGTTCAGCGCAAGAACCTCTGTCCTGTTTTCAACGAAACGTTCATTTTCAAGGTGTGTCGTATTGCGTGTTTCCATCTTTAGGGCTTTTGCTCTTCTTGCATTTCCTATATTATACCTAGAGTAACAAAATCAGCTTTTAAAAAAAAAAGTTTTATTAAAAATGGTCCTTTAAGTAGTCCAATCACAGTCATTGACCAAAAAATAACGCACCCAGATAGAAATGTTGGATTGCTGCCTTTGTTTGCAATGGTGTCATAAATGAGAAAACTGGACTGCTACTGACTGGAATCGTGTCGTCTTTGGCAACATATCCGGGTTCTGTTTGGTACCCGACGATGGTCACGTTCAAGTATGGAGGCCTCATGGTGAGTGCTTCAATCCTGCCTTTGCTGTGGTGTGACACATTGCCCACCTGCTGGTGGGATGATCTGGGGAGCCATCGCATGCAACAGTCGATCAGCTCTAGTAGTGATACGAGGGACACTAATAGATCAGCAATATGTGCTGGACATCCTGCAGCCACATGTGTTGCCTCTCATGGCAGGGCTATAATTCTGGCCCACACACAACAAGGGTTTCCCAGGAATGCCTCTGCCAGATTGTAACACAAATTTATTGCCAATTGAGCATTTATGACACCAGATGGGACAGTAGCTTCGGCAGCCTATGAGTGTGCAGGATCTACAGGCCCAGCTGCAAGAAGATCGGCATTCAAATATGACAGGATACCATACGGTTCCTGTACACCTCCATTCCCAACCATATCTCATCTTGTATCCAGGCTAGAGGCGGCCCAGCAGGGTATTAGAGCCTCTAAAGTTTTCTTCAATAAACTTATTCTTTCGCTCTAATATTGTAATCACTCACATATATCATCATTACATTCACACATAAAATGTTTAATTCAATTCCAACAACTCCTTCTTGGCGAGGGTTTTCTTGTCAGTGAGTAAACAACACAATAATTATTTGGGATTTCTGGAGTGATAACCGTTGTATGCATAAACATCATGCTTTCTTTGATTCTGCATTCTCAGATTCCCTTTAATGACCTGGCTGGACAGACTTTAGTCCTGCAGGTGTTTGACTTTGACCGATTTGGCAAGCACGATGTGATCGGAGAGATTAAGATACCCATGAACAGTGTGGACCTGGGACAGCCAATCCATGAATGGAAAGACCTGGTGGGAGGAGAGAAAGAAGAGGTGGGATTCAAATCGTTTTAAATATCATTGAAAGGTCGTGTGCCAAGTGTCAACCACATGGTATAAGCAACGTCACTAAATGTTAATTTGCAATTCTGATATACTGTATCAACAGTTACCATGCAAAGTCCTCTTGTCTCAATTGTCTTTTTGTAATACAGGTGCAGTGAAGTGTAGGGTGACCATCATTTGCTTTAGATTTCCATTCTCTTTTGTAATCCATATTACTTTGACTGTACATCACAAACTGTTCTGATTGTGTATATGATGTGAACATCTGCAGTAAGTCATAAGGAAGCATGCTGTGAAGAGTAAAACACTGAAAGAATAACATGCGTGCTTTTCTGTCTGAGCAGCAAGAGAGGCTGGGTGACATCTGCATCTCCTTGAGATATGTTCCCACCTCTGGAAAACTCACCGTCTGCGTGATGGAGGCCAAGAACCTGAAAAAGATGGACGTAGGTGGTTTATCAGGTCAGTGATGCTCTGCTGTCTTTTTGTGGAACCAAATCCCAGTACTGAGGAATCATTGTTTGGTGCCCAATGTACCAAGGAACCCTAGTTCTGCTGCCAATACCAGTATTGAAGTGTCTTTATTCTATCAGTCCTAGTAGTGATGAAACCTTGCTCTAATCACAGATCTTGCTACTAGGTATTCTTGTTCTGCACCCAGTTCCAGTGCTGAGACACCCTCATTCTTTCAAACACAATAATCAGGTATCCTGCTAAAATTCCCCAAAACTGAGGAATCCTGGTTCTGCACCCAATCTAATGACTACAAACCCAATCTGATGCTTACTCCCAATTCCAGTACTGGGAAATTATTGTTCTGCTCCCAGTCAGAGTGCTAAAAAAGCCATTGCTCTGCTACCAATCCCAGTACTGAGAAATCAGTAAAGGTTGCAGTAATACTACCAGTATGAGTACAGAGAAAACCCTTCCTCCCAGTTTTGGTACTGAGTGATCCTTGTTCTTCCCAATCCAAGTACTCATGTGTTTGTTATTTTACTCCCAATTTCACTACTAAAGTATCATTTTTTTTAACTTAGAGCAAGGCAATTTAAGGGATTTAGAGAAATGAATTTATTATTATTTAGGCTTGGGTCCCTTTTTGAGTCTTGGTCCTCCCAAAGTTTCTTCTTCATCACATTTAGGGAGTTTTTCCTTGCCACTATGGCCCTAGGCTTGCTCAGATAGAGCCATGGGCGTAGATGTAAAGCTCCTTTGAGACAATGCTCTGTTTTAAAAAGTGCTATAGAAATCGGACTTGAGCTACACCGTTCTGTCAGTTCTTTTCATTCTGCATGATGACTATAATGACTGATATTGCGTGATTTAACACTTGCATTATTCATTTACACTTATCCGCACTTCTTTCAGACCCATTCGTAAAGGTGGTTCTACAGCACAATGGCAAACGTCTGAAGAAGAAGAAGACTACGGTTAAACAGAACACCCTGAACCCATATTTCAATGAGAGCTTCAGCTTTGAGATCCCCTTTGCCCAGATTCAGGTAAAACCATCATGAATCACCTGAACATTCTTGCTGTTTTCTAGGGCTTGAACTGCATGAAATCCAGCTGCTGTTAAAAAAGCCCAAACTCAAATCTAGTCATCGGTCACTCAGACTTAACACATAGACATTTACTGACAGGAGACGAAGCACAAACCTGTGAACTGTGCACAGGGGCACTACCAGGGATTTTGGGTCCCATGAAAAGATATTACACTGGGCTCCTTAAAAAAAGTCCTTTGTATTGTTGCTTTATTTGCGATTTTTGAGGGTTGTTTAATGACTGCCATGAAATGTGGCACTTTTCTTGGAAAACCAGTGAAATCTGTGATTTTTGTAAAACAATGACCATGAAATTTAGCACAGACCTGAACGTGCTGCAGAATGCTGCTCATCAGTGTGTGTAAGTTCATCTACAGCATTTAGCAGACGTCCTTATCTGGAGCGACTTATATCTGACAACGTACAATCCAAAAAATTGTGGGTTAAGGGCCTTTCTTTAGGGAGCAGTGGCAGATTTGGCAGTTCTCATCAGCGGCGTTGCTGTTCCACAGACAGAATGTAACCAAACACTTCTGTACTTACAACTGATGTCTGAATAGAAACATTTTGGCGCTGTAGTGCTGCATTAGGAAGGTGAGCTCAGATGTTTTTGACACGGCAGGTACAGATATGGGTGGATTCTCATGGATGGAATTCGTGATAGCCTTCCATAATGCCTGAGGCAGCTTTAAATGATCACTGTCTGTGTTGTGTGTCCCTGCAGAAGATCCAGGTGCTCATCACGGTCTATGACTATGATAAACTCGGCAGTAACGATGCCATCGGAAAGTGCTGGATCGGATACGGTGCCAGCGGCGTGGGGCTCCGCCATTGGTCCGATATGCTGGCTAATCCCAGACGCCCCGTCGCCCAGTGGCACACCCTGCAGCCGGAGGAGGAAGTCGATGCAGCCCTGAAGGCACCTATCCGCTAGTCAACCACATCTTCATTTAAAAATACACGTAGAGAACTTCGTTCAGACTCGAGATTAACTTGTGACATTAGGCTGAGTATAAATATACACACACACCAGCTCATTAAGCACGCCGCACAACCTGTTGATTTCATTTATCCACCTAGCCTGATAGTGTCTAGACCAAAACGACAATTTAGAATCACACACTTTATTTAATCCCTTTATGAAAGATGTTTCTGTCTCTTTTGCTCCAGTGTGAGTCATGTGCACATCTTATTCTGCCTCACAGCTCAGAAATGTAATTTCTGTTGCTGTTTTTTTGGCCATGTTCTTTTTTTGGTGTATACATGTGTGTCCTGTGTATATAGTCCTATGTCCTGCTGTAATTATATGTTTATCTGATTTTCTAAAACAAGTTACCACAAATCCTGTGAAATATTATACTTAAACATAAACTATTTAGTATCAACTACATTCTGAGAGCTTACAAAGACAAGGGATCATCTAACCCTGGATCGTCTGGAACGGTGTTAAAACAGGCACAGACCAACATTTCATCTCAAGCTCTTTCCAAGATGTTTTGAAGTGTACGAGGTGTATTTTGTTTCATGTGTACTTGTGTCTGTACCAAAAGCCACTTTGTCGTGATTTTGTGGTCCTGTTCTGTGCCCTGAAATCTATGTGAATATAATAAAAAATACAGTACAATGTTCAATGAAGTGTAGTACCTTTTTAACACAAAGTTACATAATTTTAACAGATACATCAGTTGGTCACCCATAGTAGTGATACGAGGGACACTAACAACTCAGCGATATGTGCAGGATATCCTGAGGCCACATGTGTGTTGCCTCTCATGGCAGGGCGTCCAATTGCCATTGTTCAGCAGGATAATGCTCACCCATACACAGCACGGGATACCCAGGAATGTCTCTGCCTGGTTGCCAGATTTATCAGCAGTCGAGCATTACAGGACCAGCTGAGACGTCAGCTTCAGCAACCTACAGATCCTAGATGATCTACAGGCTCAGCTGCAACATCTGTGGGCAAATGTGTCACAGGATACCAAACAGAACCTGTATGTCTCCAATTCCCAACTGTGTCTCATCTTGTACCCAGGCTAGAGGTGGCACAACAGGGTAACTAGAGCCTCCTTTCAATTGTACAGCTTTCCCCAATAAACTTATTCGGTCTAATATTATAATCACTTACATATCATCATTCCATTCACACAAAGTTTCATTCGATCCCAACAACTCCTTGGTGAGAATAATAAGCAGCACTGATGGAATATTTCCCCTGCTAAAACAAAATAGCAAACGCATTTCTCCTTTCTCCTCTTTTTGTCTGTCATTGCACTTCTTGACTGGATTCAAAAATAAAGTGCACAACATTAGTACTGGAGAACCAATGTTTTATAACTTCAATTCGTTCTCAGTTTTTACTCAGAAACTATAATGTGATAAAAAATACATTTCTCCCTTGCCACAGTGGCGAATTCTTACACACCTCGCAGTTTGCTAGGTTTAATACCTTCACACGACGTTTCTTTTTCTCTCTGCCATGCCAGGCTCTTACTCTGCTCTCGGCAGTTGGCACACCTGAGTCACGTGACCTCACGAAAACAAAATGTAGGGTATGTTAGCCTTGTCATTTTTCAGTAACGCTGCTACGGTGCTTCATACTGTGTTCCCTTTATGTTTAAATGGCGCATTAGTAGCAGTGTGACCTGGCTTCGTATGGTTGGTGGAGTAAATAAACGAGGCTTTCAGCGTACAAACACCAAAGTCTGCTAGTTTGCTCCCAGCTAACGCCACACGACAGTCACGGTTATGCCAAAGCACCCGCTCCTCACTCCGGGTAAGAAACGTTACAACACACACTCAAACAGATCTGCGTTATTCTACAAACTTTAAAATACATTTAATATCCCAAGATATACTATTGATAAGACCTTCAGATCAAATAGATTTCAGCTACAGCATTTCAAAGTTGTGTATGTTGTGTAGAAAAGAGAAATTGAAATGAATATGTCTGTAGTTTTTTGGACTACCAGGAATTTCCCATCAGAGCAATACCATTATGAATTTTGAGGACACAATGTTAAATAATATGTCACTTTTTGCTTAATTTGATTTAATATCTCAGTGTTTGACATCTGATATATTTCCTATGGAAAAAAGTGTTCACTCTCCTGTTGTTGTGTTTCACTCAACTCTATAACGCAAGTAAGTCGTGATTGGATCCTTTAGACATCATTTAAGCTTGATCTAAAGGACGTGACGTCGGTTAAGTCGTCAGAACAGTACTATGTTGGTAAGGTTGTCTCTTGCTTTATTTCAGTAATTTGATATTTTAATAGTTTTTTCCCCTCAGTTTTTCAACACTGTTATGGATAAATCACATGTGGCTGTGAAGTACAGTAATATCAAAGTATTTCCTATAAAGTGTACATTCACTGTGTCACAAGTTTTAACATTTTAATGTACCTTTTATAATCTTTGTCAAAAACAAATGGCACAGATTGACAAGATGTAGCGTTTCACATTTCTGCAATCTGACCACAAGGGGGTGCCAGGCATTCATTACGCAGCCATTCTGCTGCCAGAAATGGAGAACACGTTTAATAAATGCGAGGGTCCAATTCACGCAAATCACGGAAAATATGTGTGGTCTGACCCATGGGTTTGCGTTGCACACTTGCTCTTGGATTTCCCCTCTTATTTTCCTGCCAAACGTCTTCAGCAAATCAGAATGGACATGGTTTCAACATGGACCAACAGCCTCAGGTAACAGAATTCATTACTATGGTGTATATATTTATTATCTAACTATACATAGATATAATGAATACATTGTAATAGAAACCCCATCTAGTAGCATGTTAGATCTCCTTTGGCTTCAGAAAGGCAGCAGTTGATTGTGCTATAGATTCCACTAGGTGTTCAAATATTTCTGCAGGAATATTGACCCATGTGGGCAGGACAGCTTCTCACAGTTGGTGCACATTAGATGGAGGTACATGCTCTGATTAGCCCGTTTTACCCAGATATGCTCTATAGGTTTAAATCTAGGGACTGAGCAGGCCAGAAAAGCAAGGAAAATCACTAATCATATTCCTGGAACCAATCCTCGATTATACAACCCTTGTGGAATGGTGCATTGTGAAGAAGTGACAGACCTTCTGCTATAGTTTAAACAGCTGCCATGAAGGGATGAACTTGGTAAGTCCTACTGTCCATATGTCAGTCCACAGGTTTCACAGGACCCAGGGTGTGTCCAGAAAACATTCCTCACACCATTACTCCCCCGCTGACATCTGAGAGTGAGGGTTCATCAGTTGATGAGCTTACCCCAAATTCTGATGCTTCCATCAGCACAGTTCAACAGAACTCTGGATTCAACTGAAATTTTGAGCAATCTTCTTGTTCAAAGTATTTCCCTGAATTTTCTGATCAGTCAAAACATCGAGGGCTCTGATTGGTTGAAACTTTTCCTGGAATTTTCTGATTGGTCGAAACATCGAGGGCTCTGATTGGTTGAAACTTTTCCTGGAATTTTCTGATTGGTCGAAAAATCGAGCTATATGATTGGTCAAAAATTTTACCTGAAATTTATGATTGGTCAAAAAAAATTGAAAGATCTGATTGATTGAAATTTTTCCCCAAATTTGAATGATTATTCAAAAAACTGAGCAATCTGATTGGTCAGAAATTTGCCTCGAATTTTCTGATTGGTCAAAAAATCGAGCATTCTGATTGTTTTATTTTTAAGGTTTGTTGTAAAATCAAACAATGTGATTGGTCTAATTATTATTTTGTTTTGATTATTTGTAAAATGAAGTTTTGATTTTACAACCTTGATTGGTTGAAAATCTGATTGGTCAAAAATTTTCTAGCAATCTGACTGGCCAAAGGATCTCCAGTTTGATTTGGAACAGAGGGCAGAGGATCTTCAGTTTGTCAACAAATGTTGAGAAAATTATTGAAATGTTTCAAATCAATGCTCCTCAAAGAACGTTTGGAAGGGATTTATGTATTTCCTCCTCCACAGAGGAAGTACTGTTTAGTTCATGTGCTTCCGTAGTGTGCTAACCTGATCTGATCATCACCTCTCCGTCAGGGGAACTGGACCATTTCTTTCCATGCAGGCACTCGAGCTCTTCTCCAGTCTCGCATCACCTTGAGCTTAGACTACTATTATCTCACCTAACAGGTCTTTACATGTTTACAAGCTCGCCCACATCACTCCACTGCTGCTTTTCACTGGATTCCTGTCGTCGATAAGATTTAAGGTAGCGATGCTTCTACAACGTCAACAACGAACCAACGTCCTCCTGTCTGAAGGTACTAATCAAACCAGCTTTGCCCCTCGTCCCAGTCAAGCCCTAAACATGTCTCGACGTGACCCACTCTTCAAGAAGTGAAGAAAATCTCTCTGCCATCGACTAATGAGTGTATGTTTTGAAAGAAGATTCCCTGGATTCTGGTACGAACAATGATGGGAGATTTTTTTTATTGTCCTGGAAAGAGGTCCAGGGATGCTGGACGCTGGATTGATTGATTTCATTTAGAGCTGGAACAACCAAAAATGGATACAAGAGATTCCACTCTCCAAGTTCTGCCTCAGAAACTTTCAGATCCAGTTGAGACTATTAATAGCATGCTACACTGAAGATCATCTACAAAATAATGCCTTGGTTGTCAGGAAGGTGGAAAGACACTTGTTCTTTCTGAGAAAACTCAGTTAATATAAAAACGTTTACAGCTTACTAACCTTTTTTTACAAGTCATTATCTAAGGGACAGCAGTATATGCAAAGATCCGAAATAACCATTGGACCCAAAAATTTCAAACTTGGATTCGCCATTCTATAATCCTCTACTTGACTGAGCTTTAGCATATCTTAGCCTTTTCACCCTGATAAAGTGGTTTCTTGGCAGCTACCCTGCCAGATGCTGCTATTGCTCAAGCGTAATCAAAGCTGTTTTTTCTATTTTTTAAAAGTGTATACAAATTCCCTTTATTTTCTGGTTGTATTCTAATAAAGGGACTGAGAAGTAATAATCTATGGTCATCATATCGCTAAAACAATGGACTATCTACAGCAGTTGTTAGCATGACCATGTCCTAATGTGTGTGTGTCTTAAGGAGCTCCATAATTCTCGTGTAGTCCCTTCTAAGGAATGGAGAATACAAATGCAGAAGTGAGAACCATTTTATTCTAAATAAATTCAATCATCGTTCCACTTCATCACAGACAACAAAGCAGAATGTATGCTGAAGCTGAATGACCGAAGAGGAAGAAGATTTCCGAACTTCTATTCATCATCTACTTCTGCTACGCTTTTTGAAAGATCGTTTCAGACTTCTGCTTTCTAAAAACTTCATTTCCAGCGACCGCCAACCTTCCCTTTTCCGTGGCCCTTTTTACTACGGGGGGAAAAACAGCACAGTGTGAGAAATATGAAAACCATAAAGTGTTGAGGGGGGGGGGAAATAGAGGCGCTTACAATTTTTGGGCGTGAGAAATCCTGTTCAGTAGAACGACGATCTGTATGGAAAAGAGAGATATCAGTACTGGACCCAGACCTAACCCAGGTAACCCTAACTTTAATTTAAGAGCCCAAAGAAAAACCAATTTAATCAAGTTCACTGACTCTGTGAGATTAAATTTTCAATTCTGGATTATGCCTTTAATTCAGCTGATTTGTTAGGTAATATAATAATCATAATAATAATAACATAAATAATAATAATAATAATAATAATAATAATGACAATAATGATGATGATGATGATGACGATAATAATAATAATGACAATTATAATAATGATATAATAATGACAATTATTAATAATAACAAATGCAATAGCAATAGGGTTGCTGCTCGAGCTTGCACCCTGTGCTGCCAGTTAGGCTCCACCTCCCTGCGACCTGAATTATAAGTGGGTATGAAGATGAATTAATAAAAGTGTGAATATGAAGGATTGGACTCCTTGTTTTACCATTCAGCTGCTCTTCAAGGGGTTCCATCACAACGTTCCTCACACCATCACGACTGACCTGATTAACCTGATGCTATAACCTCAGTCACCTGACCCCTGGCATTTGAAACGTAACCTACCTCGTACTTCTGCCTCTTCATCTTATCCATAAAGTCGAACTTCTCCGACTCCAAGTCATAGATACAGTCCCACATCTCCTGAGCTCGCTGCCTGCAGCACAAAACACAACACAACACGAATTACACAAGCATGTACAATCAATTGTATTACACATTCAGAGTGAGTGCAGCACGGTCCAGGGCTCCAGAGATCCCCGGTTTGATTCCTGGTCTGGACTCCTCCTGTGTGAAGTTTGCATGTTCTTTTCAGGACTGTGTGAGTTTGCTCCAGGTTCCTCCCACAATCCAAAGACATGCTCTCTAAACGGTCTCTCTAAAATGTCCCTGTGTATATATGTCTCTCCAGTGCCGGTGAGGACTCTCCGCAACCCTCGCTTGGATTACGAGGGTGTGAAAGTGATTTTCCAATTATTTCAGAAAGGGCATTGATTCTGTCAGTCATAGTGAAGGAGGAGGAGCTTGTGCTTTTGTCATTCTCAGTGAAAGAAGCTTGGCCTCTTCAAATATAATCAGTTGTGAGTTTGTGTAGGTAACATTACTTCAGAGTGTCTTCTCTCATGTTGTCAATGGAGAGTGGCTTGCGTCTTTCAGTCAGAGTCTTCTTTTTGATTTCTCTTCCAGTCAAGCGCTTCCCTCGCCTCTGTTCTGCCTAAACGACGAGATATATGGCAATGAATTTTCCATATTCTCTCTCAGATTAACAAAGCTCGGTAAGTCAGTGACATAAATACAGTGGTACCTTGGCACTCGAACATTTCAGATCTTTACCAGTACAGTGGTACCTCGATTCTCGACAACACTGGAAGTCGTCGAATTCGATTCTCGGCGCAGTTTGACTAGAAAAATTCGGTCAAGTGCCAAGGTACCACTGTATGTCAGACACTCATGCTTTTTTTACCTTAGCAAGGAAGCCACCAAAGTTTGCCCCCATGTTGGACAAAACTTTCTTTTTCTTGGCCTCATCATCTGCTCTCTTCTTGGCCTCCTCGTCTTCCTTCCTCTGGCGCTCCTCCTAAAGAGAAGAAGCAGTAACTTTAAGTTCACATTCATTTACTACTTACCAAAACGAGTCTGTTGAGGTGGTTTAACACCTTTTCTCATGATGTGTGCCCTCACAAAACAAAGCTCTTAATCATTTACTCAGGGCTTCTCCAAGAACAGGATCTTTGGTTCAAGTTTGGAGACGTGGCTTAAAAACTCGCAAAAAGTGACTGTGCTGTTTACGAGGCTAAAATCCGTCGGTAAGTACTGATATGCAGTATGATCTTACCACGATCCTTGTTTGCCGGTCCCTCTCTTTCTCGGCCCTGACACGCTGTTGTTCGGCTCTCTCTGAGCGACGTCTCTCCTGCGGAAGATGGGAAGAAAGTGTGTGAGTGTGTGTTTCTATCAAACGTGAGCCAGAGACAGATCCTATGAGGCTGAATAAACAAAAGTCCAATGGTCCAAGACTAACAATTCTGTCCTTCAGGCCAATCAGGTCTTCCTCCTCCTTCTTCCTTTGCTCAAAATGAGCCTCAATCAGCCCCTGGAGCTCCACCAGGTCTTTCTCCATCCTCTTCCTGTGAATGTCCTAAAGGATTGGTCAAACAAAATTGTTGGTCCAGCTGGCGGTTTACACCATATAAGAAGCCACTGCTGTTATTTGTCAGTACTGTAAATGTGCTCAATTTTGCCATTACCATTCAAATTTGGCACACTTACATCAAAGTCGACTCTCTCTCCTTCTGGAATCTTGGGGGGAGCCAGCTGAGGAACCATGGGCCTGGAGTGAGTGAGAGAGAGGGAGTGTAAAAGTGCTGTACTTACTGTAAAGTGCTGAAAATGCCCCTTGCGAACATAGACACTGGCAGCATTAATGTTTGAACAGAAGGAATCATTTTAAACAAACCTCAAATAAATCGAAAGCGGATAAATTAAGGACGTACTTAGGACGTGGGCGTTCCTCCTCTGGGATTCAAA
This sequence comes from Ancistrus triradiatus, assembly GCA_025084515.1. NCBI lineage: Eukaryota > Metazoa > Chordata > Actinopteri > Siluriformes > Loricariidae > Ancistrus > Ancistrus triradiatus. The sequence continues at coordinate 97,860 of JAJAGP010000666.1, read as the reverse complement.
GAGATGTAGGCACAGAAAGGGTAGAAAGAGAATGAAAACATATTGAGATCTATGTCAGCAGTACACACACAACATGCCCAGATTATTCCCAAAACACGTGATTTCCTAGTAAGGAGCCAGGGATGAATATACTCGTGGTATTGCGTCTTAAAAGTGTCCTGCTAACCATAAGAAAGCCATCTGTTTGTGAAGGCAGAGCTTTATAACAACAGAAAAGTAACACTTGAGGATGATATGGGAATTTAGAACAAAATCCATAGGTCCTATTGGTAGTTCACTTTCACTTTGGCTTAATGATGCTTAAGTCCCTGTAATCAAAGTGAATGAATTTAGTAAAGTGAATAATTAGCTATTTTGAAAGTGGACTCGTGCCTTTGTCACATGTACAAGCCTTGCTCAGGCATGCAATATATGGAACACCTATATCAGGTGTTTGTGTCTTATGAATAGAAAGTGCCCAAAAAATTTAGATATTGGACCATGGCTTGAGGCGGGGTGGTGCCTGACCATTGCTTCAGTTGACCAATAGCCTATATGCACAGGGTGGACATACGTATGTCAGCTTTTTATAGTGAAGCATTGTAACTGTTTGAAGATGATCTAAGCCAGTGTTTCTCAGGCCTGTTGTAGCTCTGACAATCCAGTGAAAGTCATTAACTGTGAAGTGTGGGAGGTCTTGTAAAGACCTTGTTTAAAAAACCATCCTACTCAGTTTTAGAGCATGTGGTAACTGCTGACGGGTCATAATGGCTAACTTCCCGTTTTGAAGGAAGCCAACAAGCTGGCTAAGTGAAATCCAGAAGAAGTTTGTGCATATAGCCAGGTTAGGGCTAGTTGTTTTTTTTAAGAAAACATTATCAAGAAACCTTCAATTCTTCTGAAAAATGGATATTTGCTTTATATTTACACATTTTGGGATTAAGTAAGTAAGTTGAGTTTAAACAACCAAATAGTGTGTGCCATGCAATAGAATATAATCGACAGTAGGTAGGGGATCACTGCAAAAACAATCCGTTCTCAGGCCTGAGATGGACTGGTAACCTATCCTGGAAGGAGGTGGTTTATATTTTTATTTTATTAAGTGGACAGGAACCAGCAAACCTAAACACCACAGAAAGAGTTGGTCTCGAGTCCTGAATGCTCCCCAGTCACAGCTCTCCCTGTATCACCCAGTTCCAGTACATTGATGTCTGAGCTACATGAAAAACATTGCTATTACAATGCCAAAGAAAACAAACCCGGTCTTTTGAGTTGGATTAGCCGTCCTTGCCCGCCTGGCACACACCACCTCAAACGGCTTACTGGAAAGACCACACTCTCAAACGCATTTCAGTGCTTAGTTTAAGGTGTTCATGCACAAATCTATGTGAAATTAAAACAAACCGTTCTTAGTTACAACACGAATGTGGTGGGACACGGGGATGGGTGAAGGGAGCGGAGATGTTAGAAAATCTAGAGCAATCTAATCTGAGAGACCCGCTCACACTCTCACCTTCTTCCTGCGCTTCGTCTGATGAGTGAAACAGATGGGATGCATGAAAGAAATGAGTGGAGAAGAGATAACGATGGACCAGCGACAGGCGGCAACATAAAAAAAATGAAGAGCTAAACAGACTGGACCGATGACTGCATGATGGCATCTTCATAAACTTTCAAAAACTCGTTTCCCATCTGAGTTCATCTGAAGTGTTCTGGTAAACTGGACGTTGATTTGACGTCGTTACTTATTTTATTTATCCAATTTGACCGGCTAAATCACGGCTGCTATGCAGATGGGAAAATAATGTTTTTGAAGTTACATTTAGGAATGCACCAATGTCTTAATTCAGTATGGAATTACCGCACCAGAAAATGTGTCACAGGTAATTAGTAGCAGTCAAGCCAGTTGGTTCTGATCAGCGATACTCAGTATCAGATCGGTGCGTCCCTGCTCACAGTAAGTTAGTGCTGTCATTACATGAAAACACAAACCTGTCGTAGTGACTGAATAATTGCCAAGTCTGTGGCAGCATTATAGATGGGACCCTTACTGAAGGTCACGACATGTAAGATGATCACGTTACATGCTAACATTTCACACGGTACACACAGTAACACCCAGTACCTTGATACTCCGTGTATTCCTGCTGCTCTGTAGTTGGGACCCGAAACGAACCACAGAGGAAGTCATAGGGAAAAGAATATTGATATGTAAGTAAACTTACATATCAGTTAGGCCTGTCCACGAGGCGTTAGTGCGATAATGCATTTAATGTTAAAGCATGTTTGGATTTTCACTCGATCATCTGAGCCACCGTAGTCAATGTGCAACTGCTGCTTTAATTGTTTTTAATGCTTAATTACAAAGTGCGTCAAGGTGGCTCTCTAGAAGACAGTACTTATATTGCTTATTAACTGAGCAGTTGATCTTGTCCAAACACTTACAGAATCACGTTACTTCTTGGGTATTTCTATTTTTGAAAATACTTTTTTTATTGTTTAAACAATCTATCAATGATTACTTGATAGATAAGACAGTACAGCCCCAAATCAGAAAAGGTCTGGACATGTCCTTTGACTTTTGTTTCATTGCAGACAGTAGGAACCCAAGATATTTCATGTCATTTGTTAATAAACATCCATTTCCGCATTTCATGCCTGCAACACATTCCTATAAAAGGTGGGAAAGGGGCAATTACGGTTAGTGATGAGGTAAAAAAAAAAACTAAATATTGTTGTGATTTCAAATGGGTGACTGTAATAAAGAAAAAAAAGCAGTATCCACGAAAAGCTTTGAGGAGTAAAGATTGGCAGAAGATCTTCAGTCTATCAACAAGTGTGTAAGAAAATGATTGAACAATTCAAGGAATCTGGACGAATTTCAGTAAAGGGTTAAGGGTAAGGGCACAAGCCTAAACCGAAGAGGGGTGATCTCCGATCCCTCAGAGGGCACTGCATCAAGAACCGTCATTCATCAATAACTGATAGAACCACATGGACGAGGGATTCCTTTATCAAACCTTAATCAAGCTCTACCATACAGAGTGACATGGCAATGTTATGGTGGTAAATGCTTTAAAGTCCCAATGTTTTTTGGAACGTGTTGCGGGCTTGAAATGCTTTGGAATTAATGTTTATTAGAAATGAAATGAAGTTGACCAGACAAACCATAAAATATCTGGAGTTCATACTCCCAGCTTTTACTGATTGTTCTAAGCTGCTGTAAGTAAATCTGTCCCAGTGTGATGAAGGAGTGCAGATTTAAACTCCTACCTCCATCTTCCTGTGCAGGAGCTTCCTCCTCTTCTTCCTCTGACGTGGATGAAACAAGAAAGTAGAATGTAATCTAACAAATGCCAAACTACAGTGGTGTGAAAAAGTGTTTGCCCCCTTCCTGATTTCCTATTTTTTTTGCATGTTTGTGATACTTAAGTGTTTCGGAACGTCAAACCAATTTACATATTAGTCAAAGACAACACAAGTAAACACAAAATGCAGTTTTTAAAAGAAGGTGTTTATTATTAAGGGAGAAAAAAATCCAAACCTACATGGCCCTGTGTGAAAAAGTGATTGCCCCCTAAGCCTAATAACTGGTTGGGCCGCCCTTAGCAGCAACAACTGCAACCAAGTGTGATAACTTGCAATGGTCTTTTGCAGCGTTATGGAGGAATTCTGGCCACTCATCTTTGCAGAATATTGCAATTCAGGCCACACTGGAGGGTTTTCCAGCATGAACGGCCTTTTTTAAGGTCATGCCACAGCATCTCAATAGGATTCAGGTCAGGACTTTGACTAGGCCACTCCAATCTTCATTTTTGTTTTTCTTCAGCAATTCAGAGGTGGACTTGCTGGTGTGTTTTGGATTCAGTGTCCTGCTGCAGAACCCCAAGTTCGTTCAGCTGTGAGGTCACCAACAGATGGCAGACATTCTCCTTCAGGATACTTCAGGACAGCAGAATTCATAGTTTCCATTCATCACAGCAAGTCTTCCAGGTCATGAAGCAACAAAAACAGCCCCAGACCATCACACTACCACCACCATATTTTACTGCTGCTATAATGTTCCTTTTTCTGAAATGCTGTGTTACTTTTACACCAGATGTAATGGGACACACACCTTCCAAGGAGTTCAACTTTTGTCTCGTCAGTCCACAGAATATTTTCCCAAAAGTCTTGGGGATCATCAAGATGTGTTCTGGAAAAATTGATACGAGCTTTAATGTTCTTTTTGCACAGTAGTGGTTTTTCGTCTTGGAACTCTGCCATGCAGGTCATTGTCGTCGCTGCGCTCTTGGGGTAATTTTGGTCGGGCCGGCCACTCCTGGGAAGGTTCACCACTGTTCATGTCTTCACCATTTGTGGATAATGGCTCTCACTGTGGTTCGCTGGAGTCCCAAAGCTTTAGAAATGGCTTTATAACCCTTTCCAGACTGATAGATCCTCAATTACTTTTCTCTTCTCAATTGTTCCTGAGTTTCTTTGGATCTCGGCATGATGAGTAGCTTTTAAGGATCTTTTTGGTGTACTTCACTTTGTCAGGGCAGGTCCTATTTAAGTGATGTCCTGATTGAGAACAGGTGTGGCAATAATCAGGCCTGGGTGTGGCTAGAGACAGTGAACTCAGGTGTGATAGATCATAGTTTGTTTTAACAAGAAGGGGGGGGCAATCACTTTTTCACACAGGGCCATGTAAGTTTGGATTTTTTTCTCCCTTAATAATAAACACCTTCATTTAAAAACTGCATTTTGTGTTTATTTGTTGTCTTTGACTAATATTTAAATTGGTTTGATGTTCCAAAACACTTAAGGGTGACAAACATGCAAAAAAATAGGAAATCAGGAAGGGGGCAAACACTTTTTCACACCACTGTATATGGTTAATAGTGTGGGTCGAGGAAACGGACAGGCAGGCAGGCTGATGGTTAGAAGTTTGAACGGTATTTAAAGAAATACATGAACTAATGAATAAACATCATTTATCTTGATTGCTTCTGTACCGTGCTTTATCCTGGTCAGGATCACACTGCATTCGAAGTCTATTAAACACTGGTCACCAGGCAGGAATACACTTTAGGTCATCAGAAGAAGGTGCATCCCCAAAGTTCATCCCAGGCTATCACGCTCTCACGCTCTCACAGCTAGGGGTCATTTAAAGCAGAGAATCCACCTACCAGCATGTTTGTAGGAAATGAGGGGAAACCTGAGTATCTGGAGTTACTCTTGCAGACAAGATGGAGCATGGCAAACTAAAAACGGATCAAAACTTGGGAAAACTGAAGCTGCACTACTGCCTATGAAGCAGTTACTATCCCCTGTCCCCTATCCATCCATCCATATTTGGTATCTATTTGTTCATCTGTTCATCCATCTGTTCCATAACAGGCTACTGGATGTGGACGTATTTATAAATCACATGCACCTAATAATCTGGTCATAATCTATTCTCCTAGCCACACATCAATCGATCCATCCACTGATCCCCTTATAGTGTATGTGTGTTAGAAGCCTTCTTTACATTCTGGGCATTGTGGCTCAGTGTGCTCAGTGTGTAATAATAACCAAGACAAAATGTCTTGATGACAACAAAGCGCACACCCACGCTGCCAAACCGCAGAGTCAGAATGGTTTATTCTCAGCAACCGAAGCCAATCAGCCATCAATCAGAGACAGACAGACTGAAATATGCAAATAGGCCTGGTGTGAACAAGACCAAAAAAAGTATGCTAGGCTTACCCTCTGCCTGCTCCCTGATGGAGGGAAGAACAGATGGGAACGGCGGAGAGAGAGAGAGGAAAAAGTCTGAGATTAAAAAGAGCGGAAAAAGAACAACTGTCAAAAACACGTACATAATACTTACTCGTATTCTTCTTCCGCGTCGGACATGCTTACACCAGTCCCTAGAGTGAGGAGCAGAAACAGTTCATTTTGTATTACCAGCAGCATCTGACAGCTCATCATGTTCAATCGACTCGTTGTCATGTTCCAAGCAAATTAGACGCAAAACATGAACGACGGACACATTGGAGAAGTGCTGGAGCGTCGGCTTCTATGTTCCAGGGTGCTGACGTTACTCTGGCTGCTCCATGGGAAGATTTACAGGGTGAGAACAGGTGGGCATGTGAGCATGGTACGACTGGAGTGAGACGCCACGTCTAACACTTTCTAGAGTTTCAGCGTCCACCACTTGTCTAGTTATTGTTTTATTTTTATGGTACAGACACACACGGATTGCTTTTGTTCCTAGTAACAGATGTGCTTGTGAGAATATCCCGTCCTAAAAAAACAGACTGATCAAAGTTAATGCTTCTCCAGTAAGTGCTTTATCCTGGTGAAGGTCGCAGTGGATCCAGGGCCTCTTCCTTAGGCACAAAACAGGGACTACACTCTGGACAGGGTGCCAGTTCATTGCAGAGTACGCTTTACGCAGTAAGCTCACAGGAGCTGGGCATCACCAACACCACTCGTGCTGCCCTTAATACTACTACATAATACACAGTAAAAAGACAAAGCAAAATTTAAAAAAAATCAAGTCAGATTTATTTCTATAGTGCTTTTTACAATGGAGCATTGTCTCAAAGCATCTTCTAATATCTAGGGCCAATCCCAAACTGAGCAAGCCTGGGGTGGCAGTGGCAAGGCAAAACTCCATAAAAAACTTGGGATGACCAAAACTCAAAAACCTCCTTCGGTGGCTTAGATGATAAATGTAAAAATGAAACTAATTTATCTAGTCAAGCAGGTCTGCAGTAAAAAAAACAGAAATTAAGCAAATAAAACTACTGAATAAAAGAACACAAAAACAGAATAATGTTTCATAATAAAGTTTGAGATATTCTAAGTTTAAGCTGAAGCTTATAGTACAACAACGATTATAACTACTTACTAAAGTATATCATCAAAAATTCCCGATAATAATAATAACAAAGTAAGCATCACGTAACATCCACAATGTGTTTTGTGAAATGGCGCATTATACGACTTGTATGTCGAACAAACACCACAGACTATCAAGATATTGTTCTAGATTTATAGCTTATATACACTCCTCAACACTGAACATGACCAATAAGGAAATGTGATGGATTTATGGAAATCACAGGATCGATAGACATGTAATTAAAAAAAAAAAATTAAATTGTTAATAATATGCAAAAGAAAGAAAAATCAAAACGCAATATTTTAAAACTTCTCAATTTAACGAAGGCATTTGCACAATCAAGCCCAACCTGAACAAAGGCCCTGCCAGGACTCGAACCTGGGTCTCTGTAGTGGGTGAGCTAATGTATTAGACCACTGCACTAAAAAAGAACCAATGTTAGTTAGATGCTAAAGATCAGCATAATATATTCGGTGCATCCGAATGCAAAACACTTGTGCAAATACATTTTAGGAATGCCTATCTGATGGGCACGCCATATTACCAATAATCCCTATCTACATTGTGCGGCTCACCCTAAAAACAAATGAAACCTCTCCCCCGTTCCTGGTGCCACTCACTGGAATGTTTATTTTTAGTTTCTACTCTGCATGTAACAGTTGGTGCTTAAAAAGCACATAGCTTAATCTACATTTGTCAGGCTTCATCGGGGTGATGGAGGGTTTCCTCTGCCCAATTGGAGACGCTCCCTCAGGCACACACAGTACAGATCGTTATCATTACATGTGGCACAACAGGGAACAGAGGGTCATTTGGGGTCGAGTCCATGTTTCTTCCAAGCACTCTATTATAAGATTAGCTTCATGTCAGCATCATAACGAGTTTCACAGCATTAGTAGAAACAGCTGTGTGACAGTAGAGAATGTGCACGTGTGCGCGATGTAACGTGATGAAAAAGACCCGGCTTGGGACTGAAGGTCCAGAGAGTCCCAGCACTTGAGCAAGGTTTTGGAAAGACCAATCAGAAAGATGCCTGAGCCACTACATTATACTGACATCATTCTAAGTAGGCCGGGTCATGAATGTATTGGAACCAGGTAGGAATTTTTCCATAAGAAATAATGGATATAAGGTTGCCGTGTTATTTGAACCATTTCCCAGAACAAAAATCTAAGTAAATTCTTGAGTCTTTGACTCTGTTTACAGTAGGTTGTTCCATGTGTGTGTAAATGCACCCCAAGACACATTAATATCAGATATCCACTCAAGCTTGAGACGCATTGTAACCACATACAGCGGATAAACTTGGATTTGAAACCACAATCAAATTTCCCCATAAGAAGTAATGTAAATTACTTGACTTGACTTGAGTTACTTGAATTTTATCACAGCAACTTGGGACTCGCTTGCTTTAGACTTGATGGATAAGACTTGAGACTTGCTTGTGACTTACACCCACCTCTAGTACTGAGACTCAAACTCATTTTGTTCTACTTTGGAGATTGTAGTGGAAATCCTTCTCAAAAGTGTGAAGACTATTGGTGCAGCAAAAAAAGGACAAAGTTCAAACTTTTCCCCATGTTTCTTGCTGTGGCATAGCCAGAAATTTGGTTTTGGATGGGAGTTGACAAAAGTGAGAGGGCACAGTTGTCACAGTTTTTGCAAAAGCAAAACACAAATAATATCAAATAAAATGCAACTGATGTTTGTTTTACCATATTCTACAAAGCAGCAATGAAAATGGTGATTGGATGAAAGCGTTAACTCAAAGCACATGTAGTGAACCTATGTAGGGAGCTGGAAGCGATTTTGAGATCTATCCTTAACTCTGCATTATTTCAACAACTTTTATGAATGCTCAAAAAAATGGCTATAGCAGTGATTTTTTTCATTTTTCACTGGATGGGCAGATGATTCCCCAGCCCACCCGTAGATACACACCTGGTTTCTGGATGTAGCGTTTGGGTTTGGGCTGCATAGCGCATCTAAAGAGCTTTGTTTTAACTGTCCATGGCCTTGAGCACATAAAGCTCGACTTGTCATTTGGGCTGTCATGATGGACTAAGCCTCTGAAAGTGAGGATGTTTCTATCTGTGGAAGTGTAAAGATCCTGTCAGGACTGTGGGTGGGGGCTTTAGGCACGGAATGCTAAAAGGTCCATTTCAGTCAAGGGCACAATTCGGAGATTAGCTTTGCCACGTAAGAGCTTCTCATCACCATGAGAGCGATTTTATTAATAGGTCGGACTATAGAGGCTGGAACATGAAACCATTATGATCACTAAGACTGTATTTTACTATTTTGTCGCCATCTAATAGCGTGTTGATTTGCTTTCCTTGAGTATCTGTCCCATTTTGTCACCCTTTGAGGCACTTTCATTCATTTTTTCTAACAGGGTCCCTGTTAAAGCACACACTGGGACACTTTAGAAATGCCAATTGACCTTATGAATGTCTTTGTATTGTGGGAGGACACAGGATTACCAGGATTAAACTCAGACAGGCATGGGAAGGACATGCAAATACATATATTCCCTGCATCTGATATCTAAGCTGGACAGTCAGGATTAATATACAATTGATCTATTTTTACCTCACCAAGTTTCGTAACCCCAGTGCAGCGCTATAGTTTACCAGGACTAAAATACCCCCAGTAATAATTACAGCAGTGTTATTTATTTGTATTTTTAGTAAGGTGTACAGTTTGGACAGCAATGTTTTGGCTTGAAAAAAGGCTACTAAATTTGGAAAGCAATTAGACGCATGGGGTGGCTCGTTCAAGTTCATTCAAGACTTGAGGTAGCGCTGATTAAGGTAGATTTAAACACGAAAAACAACCGGCCATGTCTGAGTTTTGAAGTAAAAGTTTAGACTAACATAAGAACGCGAGGTTTAACGGCGAGTGCGTTTACATGCATTTAATAATCAGAAAATCAGATTTTGTCAGTAATCCGATCAACAGGTTTACATGCCGAGTAATCAGACAATGGGAAAGCACCGTGGTAACATGATTCACGTAATAATCGGATTTCTACTTTGCAACCATCCAATAATCTCACAGAAATATAACTTAAACTTCAAACTTTAATATTAAATAATCAAATTCTTCATTTTCACTCGTATATACAGCGTTTCAGAGTCTCCACAAAGTGTTCGTTAGCCGTTTGGCTGCCTTTAATTCTGTGGCATCCCCCGCTAAAAACGGTACTGTCAACGGATAAAGCTCCAAGTGTTTAGAATGTGCGGACATGGCAACCGGACATGCGCAGACTGAAAAAACCGATTGAAATCGGTTAACTGCAGAGCCGTTGAAAAAGAGCACTCAAATCAATATTGATGCTATTTTAATTTTTCACAAAAACTTACATATTGCAGATTTAATTGAATGATAAATCTGGTCAAACATAAAAGCTTAAACTGGTAATAGTATCCGTAAATATTTGTATATTTGTTAACATTCGACCGAAATATGGAGCTGTAGCTAATATTGTGAAATATGTGAAGTATGTTTTATGCTGTCATGGAAAAAACATCATTCTTTGTGTTTTATTGGTAGTTAAGAAAAAGCTAGGTATAAAAGTGAAAACCTCTTACATAAAGCATCCATTAAAATAGCTTTTTACCTTGGTGACCAGAGGATGACTTGGCTGTAGTAGCTACACTCTCGGTGGAACAGCGGGGTCCGATGGGGGGACAATGGGCAGCTTTTTATACAGACATGAGCACAGAGAGGCTGGTGGCAGCTACGGCACATGGCCATGGACGGATTAACAAGACCCCAGGACAGAAAGATGACCAGCACTGAGGATTAAGAGGCAGAAGAAGTGACCTCACTCAACAAACACTGGGACAAAAAAAGAAAGAAACAAAAGAGAGACAGGAGGCCAAAAATAGAACAACTGTTCCAGAAGCCATACACAACCGAAGGAAACAAAAGCCATTGTTAATTGATCAGTCGGTTGATTTTACTTGCCTTTACAAAAAAACCTAAACAATCAGAACAACAAACACATTTTCAACAATACACCCTGTTCCTTTATATCGAGTTATGCAGTGTCTCACCCAGAGGAGAGTGCGACAGGTTCAGCAGTTGAGTTTGGGCCCAATCAAGGTTTTAAGGCATCTGATGGAGCTTATCCTTGCCACTGTTGAATCTGTTCATTTGGCATCCAGATTCACATTACGCTTTGCTTTATGCTCAGATATTTATGCAAATAACATCAAACCACAATCTACCTCTCATTAAAATTAGCTAAGTCAGCGAGCTAGCCAAGCACAGGTTGTGACTAATGTTTCCACTTAATACGTCATCATCCAATAACCGTTCTTGGAAGAAAGTTACTTGCAATACCAGTTAAAATTTTAACTTCATTTTTTATTAATCCTTAAAATGCCACTACTGCATGGAATACCCAAAGTGCATGGATACACATATTCATGTTGGAATTTTTCTGAATTTTAACCAGTAGACAATGGAGATACAAGTTCATCCACCATCTGTGCCAGCACCTTGATCAGGCCTTCTGACCACCAGACACACATAATTACATCTGTGGAGTGCACGTCCACACCGGATAGCACAAGACTATCTGACCTTTCACTGAGGGATATATCATTCTTTGCAAAAATGTCATTTAGTCAGACTAATCACTGATACACTGTTGTTTTAGACTCGTAATAAAACTTCTTTGACCCTTCCTTATCCTTATCTCAGAAAACAGGATGTGATATTATCACAGCCAGACACTTTCTGATAGCGGCTAACAAGTCTTTTATTTCTTGATTTATTATGTTTTTTAGTGTATTTTTGGTCTTCCAGATACTGTCAGCTCTTAACGGCATTTCGAGGAAACCGCAAGCAGAAACGCAAAGTTTGTGATTCATTCATAAGTTATTTTCAGATTATCAGTAGCTGCTCATGAACACAACATCCAAAGAGGCCTGAAGGCTCTGAGAATGAATCAAACTCTGGGACTGTCTACAAGCTTTAATTCTGAAACTGAACTAAACGACACTGGTAAATCACCTAGAAAGATGCTCAAAATTGTGCAGATGTTCAAACAGACCATCATAGCCCTTTCAGACTCAAAACCAAATTTGAAACACGTTAACAATATATTTACCATCTTTATTGACATATTTGACGTCCGACAACAATTGAGTACAGCGCCATTTAACAGTATTTACATCACCTGAAGTTGACCAGAAGAAATATGACATATCTTGGGTTCATGCTGACTGCAGTGAAATGAGACAAAGTAAACGCAAGGAACGCTGTGCTTTTTTTAAATTAACATTTTCAGTTTTCGATTTGCAGGTTACATATCTTGTGTTAACATGCACATGCTGTATTAATTATTTGCATGTACGAAGCTTTATAGCTGATGCGTTGAAGTAAGGATGCTTTCTCATTTCCTTAAGAGTTACCCTTAATGGGCTGATCGCTTATCCAAACCAGATATTTGACTAAATACATTTTAATAGAGATCTGTTAGAAATTCACCAAACACACTGGTCAATGTGTGACAGGCCCTCCTGAGTCACTCATTAACCAACCTTTCATACCCATGACGTTACTTTTCCTGACAAGGTACCAAATGTTTTCAGAGGAAAAACAGTCACACCAGAGAGCACTTGGTACAAAATGTGTTTTATTGAAAAATAAATATTATATTACAATAATTTCAGGATGAAGTCACTGCCATGGTCACGGTTAGGACCTGTAAGAGAGAAAATGCTCCACATGACAAACAGTACTTACAGTTAGCTCCAGAATTACAGGCAGCCTTGGAAAAGAAAATGTCATGAAAGCGATCTATGTGGTTAGTTTTGGGGCCAAAACTGATGTGCACACTATATAGGCAAAAGTTTGTGGTCACGGTTTGTAAGTTTGTGGACATGACACCATAAAAACATGGGTTTGGAATTTGTCCGCTACAACAGACTTCACTCTTCTGAGAAGGCTTTCCACTAGATTATGGAACATGACTGTGAGGTCAGGCACCCATGTTGGATAAGCCCTGGCTCTAGGTTGGCATTCAAACTCATGGAAACATGGGAGGAAATTGAATGAGTGGACTGAATTTACTTTGACACAGAGCACAGGGTGAGTAAAACCAGAGGTACAGTGGATTGTGTGGAGCTGTTCGAATACCTGCGTGTCGGTGTTATACTGGGCAGCGCTGCTCTCCTGGTCAATGAGGAAAGGTAAGAAGATGTCCAGGTAGAAAAGAGAAGGCCGAGCATTTAGGACCAGCCTGTCTTCTCCCAGGTCCAGTAGGAGAGCGCGGGAAAAGGACTGGCAGAGAACGACAACAGGGACACTGAGAATGAGGTAATTAAGGAACAGTACACGAGAGAGAGTGCTAGAACGTGAGATTATTATAGGCAGACTGCTACTAAGAGCACTATTCTGAGATCCCGTTACAATTTCCGTTACTTGACTAGTGATGATTAATTTCTTAGATGAAGCTCTTAATGTTAATCTTATCAGTCAGAAACTTAAAGCAGAGTTATAGAGCATCAGCAGCTTCATTGGGTTAAGAGCTGGACATGGTTACATGGATGATAATTAATGAAAGATGCAGAGTTTAACACCAGCAAAAGACGTCTTTGTGGCTGTTGTGAAGAAAATAAGAACGAACGAAGCTGCTGATGCTGTATAACCCTCCCGTTCCATTTCTGACTGATCCATAAAAGCCGATTCAGCTCATTTTTGTTGATTTTATTGAAACTGATCTTCGGCGTCGTTGCTCTTCAGCCGAGCTGTGAATCCATCAATAGCCCGGGATGTCTGATCTACTGTACTGACTTAATTTCTCTGCCTTTACAGCTCATTGTAAGGCTGATGAACCTCGGCTCATTGGAAGGATCAGGCTGCTCATTAACAGCTTCATCTTCCAAAGGATATTGCATCAAATGTTTTCAAAGCCAGTAGTTTTACAAACTCATTACAGTTCATTTCTTTTACTTGCATAATTATAACATTGCTGCTTTGTTAGGGCTGGCGTCGTCGCCAGGATACAAGTGTATTTGGTAGAGTAATACTTGAAGAGCTTCAATCAGAGTGCCACTGTCATGAAATACTGGCACCTCGAGATCGTCTCTCAGCTTGGGGTACAGTCTGAAAAGAATCATGATGACTATATGACCTTCTCAATCAATTAAGCAAAACAGAGCCACAATCCCAGTCAAAAGCCCAACATCGCGGTTCAAGTCCTGGATATCATGAGGGTAAAATTGGCACTGCAACAGTGACCCTTGGGCAGATCTGTTATTGACTCTTCAGGGCCTACATGGAAAAATCAATCATGTTCGATGTCATTTGATAGGATAGTAGACATGTTTCTACTGTCCCACGGTACAGAGGTACTTTTAAAACTTTGTGTAATGGTCTGTGTTATTGTGTTTACATAAAATAAGCTTATAAAGACGTGTCCAAAATCATTTATACCTGCATAAATTCTGTTCCACTAAAGGTCTACAGTTTGAAGCACGTAGGGAATATTGGACTCATACCAACAGGCCCTCACAGAGCCGAGCAGGGAAGATATGATTAACCTTATTTGGAGCTCAAGCTTCTAAAAATCCACTTAGTAGCACCCTTATTTATTTCCGTTACGTTTATATCCATTGTCCCACTAAACGAAGCTCTGTCCCAGTTTAAGCCTGGGCAATGGGTTTGACAGTACTCACCACTCCAGGAAGCTGGATTTCAGCTATCAGATATTCTGGATCTCCAACCAGAGGTTCCACCAGTAAACAAAACTGTGGGCTGTGTGATACAGAAGTGGAACAGTTAACAGCAAAGACTGAGAATACAGGAGCTGCTTCATGACTCGCAAAACCGATGCCTGAGAATGATTACGTAAGATTATACTAAAACTTTGTTAACCCTTTAGAATGATCTGGATTTCCATTTGTCTTGTTTGCTATGAAATCTTACAGCTCTGCTACCAAACTAAGTACATGTCTTTGCTGACTGTGTGCATTTGGGGTAAAGAAAAAAACAACACAGTAAACTTTCACAGAAAAGTACCTCTTGGCAGGTGGAAGCTGTGATTGCGTCTCCCTGTAGAGAAGCAGATATAAACTGGACATTAGTTATACAATAACAACTAATGGATTAATAACTTCTAATCTCCTTCCTTACTGATTAAAGGGCAATGACATCCCGTCCCGTCCCTTCTCCGGTTGACTGAGCATGTATTACAAACAAATCTTTCCCATCCAGGATGCAAGAACTTATGGTGTCTCTGTTCATTGGATTAAATTATCCCAACTTGGATATATATTCCATATTTCATTTATTCATACTACTATCCTATATGTTATAGAGTTATATTCTCTTTTTTATATATATATATATATAATTCTCATATTTACATTGTTTATTTAAACTACTATTATAAACTTAGTAATTAGGCAACTTTGTTTATCTCTTACAGTTAACATCCAGGCTGCCCAAGGAGGTTTGGTCCCTTTTGACTTGATTCATTAAAATTCTTATGACAAAAACTGTACAGCTTAGGATCCATGCTTGAACATTTCCTGGCCCAATCAGAGGAAGACAAATCCAGTGCAGCAGGAATACACTTCATTAAAAGTAAATTCCTGCCAGTGGTATAGTTAACCCCTGTGATCTGAATGTACCTCATTCCAAACCTATATGTTTTTAAGCAGGACAGGTAAACAGTAACAGTGCTCAGAGGACAGAAGTAACATAATAGAATATTATCGGGAAAATATCCAGATTGATTAATGTACTTAATCTCCTGAATGACAGGTTTGCTCTTCGTGCGAATGTTCTGCTCCATCACCGACCCCATGAACTTCCTGTTTTTCAAGACCTTAATGTCTAAATGAGAAAGACAAGATTAATTATGTACAATTAAGTACAGAACATCACGTCACAAAACAAGTACAAGCCTGACACCTTTCCACAGAGCTGTAATAATGCAGCGTCTCAAAGCAGCTTTACAATTTGACATCTGATTCTAATATCTAAGGCCAATCCCAAAGTGAACAAGCCTAGGGCGACAGTGGAAAGGAAAATCTCCTTAAACGTCATAAGGAAGAAACCTTGGGATTACTTGGAATTAAACTAAAGAACTATAACTAGTTATCTAATTAAGGTTATACTAATAGTTTAAATAAACAGAACCTAAATAAATATCAACAGAGAGAACATATTTCAAAATAACACTCAATAAAACGTAATAATAGGTGAAAATAAATAAAATATACAATAAAATAACGTAAAAGTGTGCATATGGGCATTATTTAGACCGGTACACATTTAAATGGACTGAAAATGTTAATTTAAATGATGAAATTAAAATGTTCATGCACAAAAGTCACAAAGGTGGTGGAATGAACTTCGGCCTTTAATAGTTCTTAAAAAATTGTATCTCTACTAAGACAAACACACAGCACTACTGAAGCTGCTCTTGATAAGGGATCTGCTAAATGCTGTAAACGTAACAGTAACATCCAAATCCTGATGCCGAATGAAATTCCACGACTCAGTTTGGATAACTAAACCAGTTCCTGTGACTTTCCCAGACGCTCTACAGGACAAACGATTGAAGTCCAGTCCAGTCTGACCTCTGCTCAGCTCCAAGCTGTATTTATTCTCCAACCCTTCTAAAGACACGGCGATCAGGAACTGCTGGAACAGCGCATCCTTCTGTCAGGGCAACACGAGAGAAATCCTGGGCTTGTGAGGACATGCTTGTATTAGGGGAACTCGTTACGATCAGCTCCGATTCCAACAATTAGTGACATAAACACACACCTGGCAATTCTGGAAGAAGTCCTGATTGATGACGACGTCGTAGACGGTGCAGCTGTGTGAGCCTTGAAACAAGAAAACATTTTGAAACCAAAATGCAACAACAGTGAGGCAGACAGACCCTATGGTGGTTGTAGTATTCGGGTCTGCATACTGTACATCTGTTGTAGATCTGTCCGCTGTCACGCTTGCTTTAACTTGCCCTTTCCAGCCGAAACACAGGAGCTCTCACCGAGTGCAGGTCTCCTCTAAAATCAACTGTCTCATGTTTTTTGTTTCATTATATTTTAGTGCAAATAAGTCACCAGGGGTCCTACGAAGGTTCGTGATAACAGCCAGCCAAAGAGGAAACCAGCGAGAACCATGATAGCACTTAAAGAGATAAGTGCCGTGTCTGATCTTGCTAAATTTGCATTTATTTCATCGAATTACTGTTTTGTAATTAATGCCAATAACGCCTCATGCAGTGTGGATTTTGACTCGGACTTGGATTTGGAATCACTCAATGACATTGGTCCTTATGGGAAATGTTCTCTGAGGACTCGTCGGTTCTCGATGTGCCTTCTGAAACGAATTAACAATGAGAACCAAGGAACCACTGGATTGTGATGATTTAGAATTATTACATGCATGTGCTTTCTGTTCTGTTCACAAAAAAAGTGTTTTTGGTCTTTTCATGTTCTGGAATGAAGAGCAGCCGCGGCTAAGAGACGGTATCGAGCGCGTAAGCGTGGTTTTAGGGCGGGCAGGGGAGGATGTGTCCCCCTCAAAGTTTAATTAATAATTCCTCCTGACAGCATCCTTGAGATTTCAGTTTTTTAAAAGTGCAATGCATTTTCTTCTGGCTTAGATTTGGCCATTACGATCATAACTATTATTAAATGTTATTTTTATATGATCATGGTTCTGTACTGTGGAAGCAGGAAGGCACAGTCACGCAGAATACCAGTACCGACACACCCCTAGTGGGCACATTCATTTCCACACACTATTGACTGATGATCGAGGGTTTGTGTTTTTTATGTCACCACATGAGCTTTTTTCATACGAACAGACAGAGTTTAGTCTAGTCTTACTACCATTATATACATCTTACTCCTATCCATTTCGGTGTGGGCCTCGCCGAGACTCATGGGTACTCTGTACGCCGTAGGGTCTTCTGACTCCAAGAGTTCCACCAGCGCCTCCCGAGACATGGGAGGAGGTGGCGGGACATCTGCTGACTGACATACGTTCACAAACACTTTCTGCTTATCTGGTAGGGTGGAGGTCTTTACACATAAGCCTGAGAGAAGAAAAGCAGAGTGAAGGTCATTTCGTTCATGATAAAGGAATGAACATCATGAACATCCATGACAAAACAAGCAGTATAACCAGTATTATTACCAGACACATTCCTTGTACTTGGCGAATAAATAATTCTGATTCTGTTTCACAAATATTCTGTATCAAACGAATACTACAAAAGCGTCTTCCCCAAACTGTTTCCATGAAGTCAGAAGCAGACAATTCTCTAGAATGTCACGGGATTCTGTTGCAATAAGATTTCACTTCCCTGGGACCAACAGTGTCAGATCATCAAAACAGTCCCTGACCATTATAATTCCATCACCAAACTCATTAGCCTGCACTGTGCATTCATTGTTCCAGTCTCCTATATTTCTGCTGTGCTGGTAAACCTTGCCTTTGCCATTTTGTCTTTTTTCATGAATGGTTTTAAGCATAAAGTGTTATTTTAAAGATCTGGCTCTAAAATCATGTTGCTCATGAGTATTTTTTTTTCACTTGCTCCTAAAGACATTACAAGCACTATACAGCCGTATGATTCATTGGACGATACAAACATCAACAGATCACTCATGATATAGCTGTAACAATGGACATATGACGTCACATGCGTTCGTTTATTACGCCGTCTGATGCCATTGCATTTTTCTGATCAGACATCATGCTCCCATCCACATGAATTGTAATAAGTACTCATTATTTTGAATTGTTATTCTTCAGAAATACAAAAGGAACGTTGTCCCTCAGGTATTTAATACATGGCGACGCTACACCATTTTATTGACTATATTAAACCTCTTGTTTCTAGTCATTTCTTTTCGTTTTTAATTTAAAACCTCAAATCACCTAAAACATGCAATCACAAATACAGACAAAGACATCACAGGCAAAGCGTGAGATGAGATAACATGTCACAGATGTGCGCACTAACCTGGCTGTGGGCGAATCACTTTAGAGGGAGCGTTCACACTAGGCATTTTTCCCATGGTCTACAGGTGAAAGAAATACAGAATAATCCCATTTATCAAGGTTTCACTGATCGGCTTGGTTATACACCGCAAGGGAGGGGATTTCATAAAGACATTTCAGACTGTTTATCTAAGTGGGACTCAATCAGATTTTTCAGATAAAGATACAGTAATCAGAACATCACTGCGGCTCCTCGATGACTGTGGACTGTCAGAACACAAGGGCTGCAACAAACGGCCATTTTATAGTCGAATAATCTACTGATTATTTAAACAAATAATTATTTGAATTCTGAATCGCTCAATTACCAAATAACTCTTGTGTAGCCATCAGCCTAGATTACATTTTATTACCTCATTACTAGCCCTAAATTGTCCCCGTCCCAAGTTTTTTTTGGAATGTGTTGCAGGCCCGAAATGCAGGAATGGATGTTTATTAACAAATGAAATTATCTGACCAGAAAAAAAAACAAATATATTGGGTTCATACTGTCAGCAACAAAATAAAAGTCAAAGAAAACATAAGGAACACTGCATATATTGCTTATTTGCATTTTCCATACCATCCCAATTTTGGGGGATGGAATAACACTACTACTACTAATAATAAATGTATTATGCTTATTGTTGTTTTTTTAAGAGGAAGAAAACAAACCTTCATTTTCAAAAGCCTCCAGAAATGCAGTCATATCCTCCATCTTTCGAGAATTATGATAAGATTTTGAAGGGAATTTACCATTAAGGATCTTTATGCAACACTTAACGGTTTTTAAAGGCTTACTTAAGGGAACATTTAAGGGTTTATGACCATTTCCCTTAAGAAAGCCCTTAGGTAACACATTCCTTCTGTAACACACCTGACTTAAAGAGAAGTTTAAGGGCAATTTCCTCTTAAGGGAAATTTTCACTAAAGGTGTTTTCTGCAACCAGACACAGGCCTTAACCAATGAGCCAGCATTATCCTGTTTGAAATGTTTTTTAAATGTTGTTTTACTGCATTTATGGTTACCTGCAGTAAAAGTTGTTGATAAAGCTCTTCTTGCTTCTGCAGGTCCAGTTCAGTATTCAGTAGAGATGAATCAGTCGCCATGGCTACAGTACTGAAAACAGTTCAATTAACTTAGTTATAAAAATACAGCAAACATACCAACCCACACAACGTCTAATAAGATCATTATTTATCATGAACTCATTATTTACATACAAACCAACCACAAGAACTACAAAGTCATTACACAGCGTAGCAGACGAAGCACGGCAACAGTCCAGGCTGTTAACCTGTTAGCTATTAGCATAGCATACGTTAGCGTAGCATAGCATTTACTGCCTTGATTTTATAACGCATTATAAACCGACTAGGCGTTAAATACAAACAGTACATACCTTTTCCCCTCACTATTTTTTAACGTATTGTTGTTATATGAAAATATATAAATAAAGAGACACTAAACAGAGGCTATACGAGCTTAGAGCTAAAGTTTCAAGGCTAACAGCCCCTTCAAAATAAAGGTTCGAAGTCGAAAGTAAAATATGCGTCACTTGAAGACCACTTTATGCGATCTGGATGTTAACAAAAATATGATATACCATTCTTAGTAACGCTAAGCCTCTGATTGAGGTTGCTCAAACTCTGCTTGATGATTCAAGACACTTTATTATATCAAGTGCAGGTTTACACGTTTTATTTACCTCATGGAACTCAAAATGAGATGTTGTTACAACTTGTAATAATCCGAGTGTTGTTATAAAGGCATGTACTTAAAAAAAAGCACAAGGCTTAACTGGCAATTATGTGTGAGCTGTGGTGGTGTAGAGGTTAAAGTAATGAATTATGGACCAGGGTTGAAGCACCAACACTGCCAAACTGCCACTGTAAGGCCCCTGACCCTCAATTGCTTTGACTAAGTTAATCTGCAGTAAGACTAAATGGAAAGGTTCTCTCATATTTGGCTGAAATAGCCCTTAGACATGGCCTTTCAAGGCATTTGTCAGAATTTGAATCCAATGCATGCACCTGCAACTATCATTTAGTAGGATTTTGTGTTCTTTAGTGTTTGTGTGTTAGGGTTGAAAAGAAATGATTATAAACACCTGCACACCCACTCAGGTACCTAGCTACAGGCCATCTGGCACATTATCCAGAGCCACTTACGAAAAGGTGCCACAGTACTCAATGCATTTATTATCAGTTAGAATAACAACTAATCCTTCAAAGAGACTAACAAGCATGTCCTCTGTTTCACTCTGTGGTCTCATAACAAATACTGAAAGCTTGAATATAAATTTGATGAACCTACAAGCAAAGAGTAGATGAGGAACAACAAAAGTGCAGAGGATAGATGAGTCACTACCCTAGGTATCATTTGAAGAGAGATACATGGGTGTCCTTAAGGGTAACAGCAGAAATAAAATGGAAAACATAGATCACTCATTAAATGGTGTCTGCATAGGGATCTTGGCGCTGTGAGGTGACAGTGCTCCCCTGCACCACCATGCCACTCTAGTGTAGAAACATGAGGAAATTAATTAGTTCTCACACTGTGTAGGCATTTAGCTGCTGACTGGACATGCACTCCTGTGAACTCGATCAACATTTGCTTGGCACTCTTTATTGCTGAAGTTGGCTGTTGGCAAGGGGAACCTGGAAACAAGGAAATTCATTTAGATAGTCTTACGCAAAAATAAAATCATTAAACTATTTGCATGGTTGATGATCTGTCACAGTCCACCAAGCTGAGGTTTTGAACTCTATCAAATATTTGGTTAAACACAAACTAACTGGAAAACATTTTTCAGCTACTCCTTAACTGTTTGAGGTCATTCAATGTACCTAATAATGAAATTGAAAGGGTTAAACAATTAGTAGTAAAAATATTCTGCAGAAAGTTTATGTCAGCCTGATAGAGAGCATACTTGTGTGTAGTATATCTGTATCTTACGGACACCTGACATTATTAAATAAGAATTATTAAGGATTATTAAGGTGGCTGGGAAAACAGTAAGCCACGGTAATTATTAATGACCCTAAGACCCTAAAGCTGCTTTCCTCTGGCCAGTGTTGCTTTGATAAAGAAAAAGATCAACGAGGGATCTTTTGTTCCTAATGGAATTAAGCACACACATGAATTGTATTATTTGATGCATGCCCTGTATATTGGGTGTAATTGAATGTTAAATTGAGGGTTTGTATACTGTGGGTATTTATGTGATGTGCTTATTTTGTGTTACCTGTGTCTGATAAAATGATTTTTATTTATTGTTAGTGAGACCAAAGATTTCCTGTTTAACAATAAAGTTCTATTCTGTTCTATTCTATTACCACTGAGTGGAACAAAAGTAATTTTGCAATATGCCCCAATTTTTTTGGCCAGGAGCATAGGCTTATAAAACTGTAGATTATATTGGTCATTGTGGTTATTTATGTTTAGAGTAAGGTGAATTCTGTTATAGATTTTATATGCAGTCATACCTCGTTATCTCTCCTGTTTCATGGCTACTTTTGGGAAGAGGCGAGTTTGGCAACTTAAGGAGGTTACGAAAAATAGACAAAGGCAGTGTCAGTCACAACTGATGCTGACATAATGTGTAGAATTTAATTGCTGGCTAGACGTTTGTCACATTTCAGGAATGGCGAGGGCGAGAGCTGAGGTTGGCGGCTATTCGAGATAAAATGCATGGAGTGAAATCCGTCATGCCATCCCAGGTGGAGGATAGATGAGTTTGGCAAGATAACTGGGGGTAAAAAATGGGGCAAACATATCCCAGGAACCCTGGAGCGTATCCTTACCTTATCTAGAGTGCCTTAGTCATACAATCTTCCTGGTACAGCACAAGGTCTTGCTTACAGGCCCAACAATGGCAGCCTGAATGTGCTCTGACTTGAACCCTGAACCTTTTGGTCAGTAGCCCAGTACCTTAACCAATGTGCCACCCCAGTCCCAACCACAGTGAAGTCGGTATACATAACCTATAAGTAAGTGTGTCTGCAGAGCGATTCTGGATGACTGCAGGTTGCCTTTTGGGCTTGTCCAAGCAGAACACAACTTCGATGCACTCACATTCCAGGATTTCAACTGTAATCTGGGTCAATTCTGTGTGTGGTTCGATGAGCATGATAAAAATCTCCCACGCTGACAGGCAAGTCACGCTGCCTCAGTATCATTTAAAGAACCTCTCTCATTCAATCTTTAAATGGCTGGATTAGTGCTGGTATGTTATGTGCTGTTTTGAATGTGTTTAGGAAGAAATAACACACGTTTATTGAGGTATATTGAAAAGTGAGTTGTACAGACTTGTACAGGAAACTAGCCTTGTTTTTTGAACCTCTTACCTATTTTGGCACTGTTCAGGAAAGAGATCAGGCAAGGTAAACGTGGCTCTCGATCTACATCAGCTAGGATCAGACATTAAGTAGTAGGTGATGTGACACTACAATAAAATGACTCTGATTTAAACAAACACGGCAGACTGAGAAGAACTGAATTGAGCTGAACACCTGGCTTTTGGGAAGGACGACGTTGATGTTGAAGGAACACAATGTAGCACATGTTTATTCATAAAGATGAATTATAAAGAGTAAAACACACAGCATTCCTTGTTCAATGGCCTTTAAACGTTCAATTTGGACACAGTAGCAGAACAGCACAGTATACAGAAAGGCATATAAATACACAGATACACAATACATTCCCACCCACACAATCAATTTAAGATCGAGGCACAATCCGAGGAAGTCACATAACAAGGACATTAATGAGAAACGATAAAAGCAACTCCAGTATTGCGGATGAATCGCTTACTCCCATATATACTCATTGACCATAACAAATAACGCACCAAGAAAGAGTTGTTGGGATCGAATGAATCGTTATATGTATGAATGTAATGATGTTATATGTAAGTCATATTATTAGAGTGAAAGGATGAGCTTATTGGGGAAAACTGGACAATTGACAGGAGGCTCTAGTTACCCTGTTAGGCCACCTCTAGCCTGGATGTGAGATGAGATATGGTTGATCATGGAGGTATAAAGGTCCCGACTGGCCCACAGAAGTTACACAGCAGCTAGGCCTGTAGGTCCTGTACACTCATAGGTTGCCAAATCAGGTGTCCCTGGTGATCCATACAAGCTCGATTAATCAGATGGGTGAGAATTATCATGCTGAAAGATGCCAGCTGGAAGTCCTGCCATGACAGGGAACATGTGTGGCCGAAGGATTTCCTGCAGACGCCGAGTTGTTAGTGCCCCTCCTATCACTACTTTCGTGACCCAGGGGCGTGTAGTGAAGGTGCCCCCTGTGCCTGGATGGTTGACAACAAACGATCTACTAGTGGTCTGTTTGGGCCATCTGGAGCATGTTCACCACTGCTCTCAACACCTCCTAACACCTAGATCAGAACGGTCCAGACGGGCGCCAATTTGTCAAAAAGACCATCCTGCTTCTCTCCGTCCAATCATACGCCCCCTTTTAAAGTCTGTCAACTGGGCCAAATGTCTGGGAGTCAGCGATCTCTCACCAAGAGGTACACTGCCCAAAATTTGCCTCTTAGAGCCTTTTTACAGGGCAGTGATGAACCATTGTACAGTGGTGGCCTCATTTCCATCTGGGTGCGTTATTTCTTGTGGACCTGCACATGTTAGTTATGTCACAATATTTAAATAGCTTTAAGAGATACTCACTGTGAGAGGCGACACAAAAACACAGTAATACATGTGTTGAGGGCATGCATTGTTACCACAACAGACTTTACATTTTACATTTTTCAGCGTGACGTGTACGAAAGAGCGCATCAGGGATGTAACTGTAAGCTGCTGTTGAATTGGTGCAAGAAGCAAACGCTGGAGGAATCCCAAATGAAACCTTTAAACCCTAGTAAAAACAAAAAGAAGTGCAACACATTTGATTTAAAAATCTAATTTGGTGCACTTCTTTTTTTACTAGGGTATAAAGGTGTGATTTGGAATTCTGGGTATGTAGGGAATCTGTCTTTGGATGAAGTTCTGATGTAACATAGCTGATGAAAAAAGAGTACTTTTTTCTGTTTGTTTGTTTGTTTTAATACCACTTTTGTGGGGTTCTGGAGGATCCGGTGTCTATCCCTGTAGAACACTCAGCTCAGGAGTAAGCACACCTTGGACCAGTCTAGTGCAGCACTGGGTAGGGGTCACTGCAATGCCAGAAAATGCCCAACTATCTTCTCTTTTCGGGTATGCCTCACGTATCTCATACGATTAATACTCATTGTATTATTACTAGAAATAAATATATCACTACATGATTTCTATAACCTCTAAAAGCACGTTTAACGCAATAGCACCACAAATACAACACATTTTACTTGGCTTCAAGGCTTAAAAACAGTTAAGCACAAATAAAATGAAGGTGTAAGTAACCGACACACAGACAATTAATAAACTAAAAAAAACGTATAAAAAATAAACAGAACCCGGTTAGGATTTCATACTATTTTCTTAAGAATTAAGCAAGTGTACAGTTTGGTTTAGTATATATTACTTTAGTGAACTTTTTTTTTTACTTACATAAATACAGAAAATGGCAAATAACTCCTCCTTGAATGATTCGATCTCACAGCAAAGATCTAAAACCTGACTTTGGCAACATTTTCCACTTTTGCATGGACAGTGGGTACAAAAACAAACATGAAAGAAAACTAATGTAAAAGTTCCAGAAGGGGATCAGAAAAATTCAAGAAGAAAAGAAAGAAAGTAATCGGAAGGAAGAAAACAAGCAAACAAAAATAACTAGGGAAAGAAAATGATAGGAAGAGACTTTTTAAAAAGAAAAGACAGAAGAGTGTGGATAAAATGTGAAACAGAAGCAAAAAATAAATACAATATAAGGGAAAGATAAAAGAGTGAAAAAGAAAGAAGTAGTAGGAACATAAAAAGGAAAGAATGAATGGAAGAAAATGATAGGGAGAAAAAGGAAGGAAGAAAGAAGAAGGACGAAATGATTGCAACAGAATGTGAGAATGAAAGAAAGAAGGGTAGGTACAAAAAAGTGTACAACAGTGTAAAGGAAAAATAATTAGCAGCAGAAAAATAGTAAAAATGAGAGAAAACACTAAGAACGAAGAATTAAAAGCAAGAGAAATAAATCTATAGGAAAAAATAAACTAGAAAAAGAAAGAAAACAAGGAAAGCCAACTAAAGAGAGGGAAAGGACAGAAGGAAGAGTAAAACCACAGGAAAAGTAAGAAAAAAGGAACATCTGTTGTTTTTGTTTCATCAGATAAGGTCAGGTTTGAATTATTTTACTATGTTTTATCACGAACCCTTCACATTAATATTTCACAGATTTTTAAAAAATAAATTGATCCGAGCTCCTGGCTGCGTTTGTGTAGTTCAATATTCTGCCATCAGTCATTTGCCTGTTGTTCTCATGCTTCACGTTACACGTTACACAATTGCTTCACTTTAACACATGTAGCTCTTAGCTTAAATATACAGAAAGCTGCCTCCAGCATCCGCCGTGACCCAGTGACCCCGATGAGTCCTTTCAGTCCTTTGAGTTCACATTACAATCTCATGAGGTTTTCACCCACTCATTTCATCCATAGCTGGAGAAATATTTAGATTAACCACACAATGACCATAAATGTGTTTACAGTGTACCAGGCTTTAACGCGAACCCTTAAAGGTACAGTCAGTGATTTTGCTGTGGAAGTGGAACATGGAAACGTGGTCCTTTGCTGTCATCCGTTATACAACACACAGGACAGTCCATTTGGTCATTTCAACCTCATCCAGCCATCCAGGAACTCATTCTGTACCAAGGGTTAATCTAGTCCACACTCTACCTTCCAAACATTTACTGCAGGACCAAGAGGACCATCAGGATAAAATCACCCAGGGTTAAATAGTCCCAACGATTTACACTCCAGTGGAATTGAGGATCCAGTGAAACATTATACTACATGAGAAGGAGAAAAAAGAAAACAAGAACTGTTCAGCTTTTGAGCACTACACTTACAGCTGTAGCAGTGAAACCTCTAAACATGAAAACAGAGCAACTTACTTATGCCTTGATCCTTCAACTCCAACTGAACCTAGAAAAGAAAAGAACATAAACACAGTGAAGCCTGGTGCTCATGATACCACTTTCAAATCCTCCTCTGTTAAGCATGCACTGAAAATAAAAAGAAAGAAAGATAGAATGCAAAAAAGGAAGGAATTAAGGAAGAAAGAATGAGAAGGAAAGAGAGAAAGAAATAAAGAAAGAAAGAATGGTCAAGCAAAGAAATAATATATTAAGTGTGGAAGGACGAAAAACAGGAAGCAATAAAAATAACACATGAGAATGAATTGAGCAACAGAATAAAGACCGAATGCAGAAAATGAAAGAATGAATGAACTATTGTATGGATGAAAAAGGTAAGAGAAAGAAGACAAGAAAAATACTGACTGCCGGATAAATAGTAGAAAAGAGAAAACAAAAGTAAAACAAAAATAAGACTGAATGAACAGTGCATTAGACATTAGAGAGGAATCACTGGAAAGTGAACTAGAAGAAAAAAAAACAAAAGACACAATATAAAAAGATAAAATGGCAGATAGGAAGGAAGATTAAATTTAGTTTGAATCACAGAACTGGGAGAAGGAAAGAAAAGATAAAGCATTAGGCAGCAAGAAAATAACACGTGGGAAATCAGAGATAAAGAAAGAACACGAAGGCAAGACAGATTATTGCTCAACGAAGAAGAAAAATACTGCTGCCAACTGTTATTTTAAGGAGTAGACGAAGGAAGGACTCCCACTTGAACCAAAAAATAGGGAAAGAAAGTAAAAAAGAAACGATGAAAGAAAGTGAAAAGGAAAGCAAGATAGAAAGAATGAGAAAAAAGGAAGGTAAACTTGTAGGTTGACATAAATAAAAGTGGAAAAAAGAAAGAGGAAAGTATAAAGAAAATATGGATTAAGTAGCAGAAGGAAGAAAGAGAAACTTAAGTAGAAATCAGTGGAGAAAATGGCCAGCGACGCCGGTCACCACACTTAACCCTGAAGAATGCACAAAGACGACACAAGAGAGAGAGGTCAGGAGAACCATGACCAACAACTCAGAAACCAAAGGTAAAAGTTTAAAATCGATACCTGGTTCTCAAGGATTCCCCAGTTCAGAGACTCTCCGTTGGTGTCAGACTGTTCCTGAAAACAAGAATATTAAAATGCAAACGTGATCACTCCGTCAGAACATGGTAATTAAAAAGAACAAGAAAGGCTTCTCTTCCATCATATTTACCCTTGTCCAGTCTGACTGACAGCTGAGCTTAGCAGCTAAGGGCTAAGGGACCCTTCTGATTAGTAACTGTTGAGTTTGACCAGTATGCCACAAAAGTACATATGAGGTGGCAAAGTTTAGCTATAGAAAAGCTGATGGGCTGCTAAATATGAAAAAAAAATTTTTTTTAATAATAATAATATTCCAGCTCTATAAGTTCTTCTTTAACCATTCCATGACAGATGGACCATCAGTTCACGGACAGATGTCCTGAAATGTTCCTTTAGAATTTGCTGCTATAATTCAGACTATAATCAGTAATTTCACATTCAAATTAACTGCTGATCCTAGAGGTTCACATACTTTTGCCACTCACAGAATGTCATTTCGGTATATTTCTCTAAATAAAAAAAAGACCAAGAAAATGTTCTCTTTATCTACTTTTAGGACTTGTGTGAAAATCTGATGATGTTTTATGTCATTTCTGCAAAAATATAAAAACTTCTAAAGGGTTCACAAACACAAGCACCACTGCATAAGGGAATGTCACACAGATCCCAGCACAAGTTACCTGCTCAGGATTTGGATAAAAAGTCCTCCGTTGTTTCTTCTTGCAGTGCACGATCAGGATGACGTTGAGCATTACCGAGGCCACCAGGCATACGGCCAGTAAGAGAGCTGGAGAAACAAAGAGGAGAAACTGGGTACATATGCAGGTCTCTGAAGTAATCACTAATGAGTAATGAGATCCCACACTTACATTGCAAATCCTTAATTTGTTCTGTAGACAGTTTCTCTGGTCCTAACATGACAAAAAGAAATAAAGGGACTCATTTAACTTATTAAATAAACAAAAACAAATCTATTGGTGGTGCTCTGGTGATGCAGTGGTCCAGTACCCTAGCCGATCACTGCACAGACCAGGGTTTGAACTTAACAGCCTACATGTGTGGGAGCTTAATTTGGTCACGCAGGAGAAAAGCGATTATCGGCTTAAAAACGCATGGATGTTACAATCCCAATGGGAGCTCCAGCTACAGGAAATACAGGCAAGGAAACTTCAATAAATACATAAATAAAGGAAAGACAGAAAGAGAGAAAAAAGATTAAGAGTGCAGACAAAAAGACTGAGAAAAGAAAGAGGATGTAATGTGGAAAAAGAAGAAAAAAAATCAGACATAAAAAAATCAGACATAAAAAAGTTGGTGTGAAAGACAGAAAAACGAGAACTGAAAGAAGTGAGAGAAAAGGAAGAGGAACGAGAAGGTGAAACAGCAGAAGGGGAAATGAGTTAAAGAATGAATGAAAGAAAAGAAAGACAGTCAGGAAAGAAAGAAAGAAAAGAAAAAGACAGTCAGGAAAGAAAGAAAGAAAGAAAGAAAGAAAGAAAGAAAGAAAGAGAAAAGGGACAGTTTGGAAGAAAAGAAAGAAAGAAAGGACAGGGTAAGAGACAAATAGAAGGAGAAAAAAAAAGAAAGAAACAAATTAAAAAAGAAAACAAGAAAGAAAGAGGACAGGGTACAAGACTAATAAAAGGACAAGAAAGAAAGAAAAAGGAAGAAAGAAAGAAAGAAAGAAAGAAAGAAAGGACAGAGAAAAAGACAAATAGAAAGAAAAAGAAAGAAAGAAAGAAAGAAAGAAAAGAAAAAGACAATAAGGAAAGAAAGAAAGAAAGAAAGAAAGAGGGCAGAGTACAAGACAAATAAAAGAAAAAAAAGAAAAAGAAAGAAATGACAGGGTAAGTGACATATAGAAGAAAAAAAGAAAGAAACAAAGTAAGAAAGAAAGAAAGAAAAAAAGAAAGAAAGAAAGAAAGAAAGAAAGAAAGAAAGAAAAGAAAAAGACAGTAAGGAAAGAAAGAAAGGACAGAGAAAAAGACAAATAGAAGGAAAAAGAAAGAAAGAAAGAAAGAAAGAAAGAGAGAAAGAAAGAAAGAGAGAAAGAAAGAAAGAAAGAAAAAGAAAAGAGACAGTTTGGATGAAAAGAAAGAAAGAAAGAAAGGACAGGGTAAGAGACAAATAGAAGGAAAAAGAAAAAAAGAAAGAAACAAATTAAGAAAGAAAACAAGAAAGAAAGAGGACAGGGTACAAGACAAATAAAAGGAAAAGTAAGAAAGAGAGAAAGAAAGAAAGAAAGAAAGAAAGAAAAGAGACAGTTTGGAAGAAAAGAAAGAAAGAAAGAAAGAAAGAAAGATAGGAAAAGGTAAGACAGACAAATAGAAGGAAACAGAAAGTGCAAACAAAAGTAAGAATGAATTAAATGGGAGAAAGAAATGAGAAAAATAAGGAACAAACAGGACTTGTGTATAAAGCACCTTTCATTTGACCAAAAATGCGAACAGGAGAACCGACACACACACACAGACGTTCTCACATCCCAACTCGTATCCATTATTCTGAAATGTGTGAAGCTACGTAGTTTTAAGCACTGCAGACACAAATGGAGCATTGATGGTGTAACAAGGACATAAAACGACCGTCTCAGAACGTGCTGACATGCTGCAGATAAAAAAAAATGTTTGGCTCGACTTAAAAGTGATGTGGGTTTGTCAAACGGTCCTTGTGTGATGAGGACACCGAGCTCTCTGTAGTGGCTTTGTTCCTCGCTCTCATTTCCGTTCAGGCCATGCTCTGGTGGGCACAGAAACACTAACAGTAGTAGAAGATGTGTATCTACAGATAACTGAAAAATAATGGGGCACAATGTAAAAGAGGCTGCATGTGAACGAACGCTGCACAGGAACGTGTGGTGACTCGAGTACGTTGCACAATCTTCAGTGCTGCGTAACAAGTGGGTTCACGGCCCATTTCCTCTCCTATACTGAGTGCTGTTTTCAGGGTTGGTTCTAGATATTTATACCTATAATTCAATCAAATTCAAGTTCACATTCACAATGTCAGTGGACACGTGCTATGAGTCTGTGCAAGATGTACATACATAATCCAAAATCCCTGACCCTTACCCTAATGCCAGCCCTACCACTAAGGCTAAACCAAAGCCCTAACTACAAGGCTATTACCCCAAACCCTGTTGTGCTGGTATCAGACACAGCAGTGCTGCTGGAGTCTTTAAACACTGTGTTCACTTATTAGGCACATCTCCTATACTGTGGATGTAAAGTCAGAGCCAGTATCTGTTGCTGCACTGTTTGTGTTAGTCATCCTCTAATCCTTCATCAGAGCTCACAGGATGCAGCCTAAAGGAGGCTGGTGGCTGGATATTTGTGGATATTTTTAAAACTTCATCAGCTGTGTCTGGCCCACTCGTACCAGCTCAACACACACTAACACAGTGTCAGTGCAGTGCTAGGAATGATCCACCACACAAACAGGACCTGATCTGTGCTGGTCCTGACCATTAGAGAACAGTGTAAAGGAACAGATGGACTACAGTCTGTAATTACAGAACTACAAAGTGCTTCTATATGGTAAGTGGAACTGATAAAATGGACAATGAGTGTAGAAAAAAGTGGCCGGTGTGTGCGTGTATCAGACATTACTTAAAGACCAAATGTAGCCTAAAACATGATTGGACGTCTAGTTTTTTTCAGACCATTTAAAAAGTGAAGGCGATGTTCGAACGATTTCCCCACTGCATGCACATGACTCACCTCTGAACAAACTCAGCTTTCGTAATCACAGTTCAGTTCATTCATGAAGCTTATTTACTCACTGACTCATTTCATACAGTCAGCACTAAATGGTTTCCCCTCAGGGGAAAAGGGAAGTCTGTGCACCCGTTGAACAGTCTCGAGCTTTATTTTGATTGCATGCCAATTTGACATATTCTCAAATGCCTGATATTCTGAGATAGCAAAATACTAGCACAGGATGTGTGTCTATTAACCGTAGTGAGTAACAGCGCAGATAAGATTCTATACAGCACCAACCTACCTTTAGTTCCATTTGTAGACGTTATATTCTCTGTAGCTGTGAGGGGAAAAAAACACATGAATGATCAGAAGCAG
The DNA here is from genome assembly GCA_025084515.1 of Ancistrus triradiatus. Lineage (NCBI taxonomy): Eukaryota > Metazoa > Chordata > Actinopteri > Siluriformes > Loricariidae > Ancistrus > Ancistrus triradiatus. Next base: position 65,751 of record JAJAGP010000666.1, on the reverse strand, counting down.
GTATCAAAAATACATGAACTATGTCATTGTATCATCTAAAATAATCTAGATTTACTCTGGTATTTGCAGAAGATATCTTATGGTCATTCTGCCAGTCTGTGGTGGTGAAACAGGAGCTTTACTGGTTTAGTAGTGACCAAAAGAAAAAGGTCACGGCTACAAGAGGCAGAAATGTGTGGTTCCTAGTAGTGATTGGCCGGGCCGATCCGATTAAAGTGCACAACCGTCGATACCGATACAGATTCCGATACAAGACTTTGTATTGTATTGGTATTGTGTTTAAGGTGACAACATGCTGTCTTGCTTTCAGCATCTCCAGAAAAGCAAACGACATTTTAGTTAATCCACAGCTAATATTGCCGTGTGCTCATGGTAAGACACAGAATGGAATTTGGATCGGTAAGTGGATCAGCAATATCAGACCGATACTGATCTAGGATCTTATCAGACCCATCTCTAGTTTCTAGGCAGAGACTTTGGCCTCCATGACAGTATGAGGAGTTTGTCAATCGATGGCAGATTTTATAGTATAAATGATAGTATTGACATCACATCAATCAGAACATCAACCATTAATCACTGAATAAAGGAGATGTGATGGCATGTATGGGGCTGGTATGATCAATGGAGTCACAATAGCATTTCTGAGACACTGAGAGCCATGAATAATATATCATTTATTAATCAGACATGAAAATATGATGGTTAAGAGAGGAAACAAGTCATGGAATATCCTATTTGCAATATCAATATATATAATAAAAGTCTTGCTTTCAATTTCAGTAACATCCGGTTTACTTTGTACTTTACTGTGCATACAGATCACCAGCAGCCTGAATCAAATCTGTTCAGGCCCGATTTGGAATAAGAAGAAAGATAGAAAGACCTATTTGGACCGATACAAGTTCAAGAAGCCTTCATCTCATCTTTTCTGCCTTCCGAATGCAAACCATACCATCAAGAGGTGAGATCAGATAACAACAGGCTGCCTATTCATATCATCTTCAAAGCAACATCGTTATGAACCGATAGAATAACCTTTGACCAGAACCAGGAAAACTGAGGAACCCATCCAAACTGAAATGACAACAGACCCAGACCCATGAGAACGCACCTCTCTGCTCTGTACAAGGGGAGGAGGAGGCAAGAGCATGAAGTAAACAAAACCATCCCTGGGAGACTTAGGTCATCTCAAGCTACCTTAAAACCGTTAGCACACTGCATCATTTGTTGAATTAAAATGGAAAGAGATGAGCAGAAAGAGAAAACCTCTGAGCATCTGAGGACCCCATATTGGCTCCACAACTAAGCAGAAGTTCAGGATCTTAGCTGACATCCAGCACCTCTAGTGATGGAACATTGTTTGTACAGCAGGACTAATCTCTATTCACTACATTCTACATCGTACACACAGCACTATTAGCCAAACAAAAGTGATGAGGGTGTAAACGGTTTGGGAAACCACCTCATATGACTTTGCTCATCATGGCCTTTTCACACCGGGTCTGATTTTTAAGGATAAAGAAGGTTTTGAAAAAGAACAAATGTATATTAATGACGTCCATCACATGGAGTCCGAAACTGACGAGCTGCGACGCTGCGTAAATTTTTTTTTATCAGAGCCTTTTCTCATTTCTGTCTCGTTCGGATGTTACAGTGGGGCACAAAAGTATTTAGTCAGTCACTGACTGTGCAAGTTCTCCTACTTAGAAAGATGAGAGAGGTCTGTAATTTCATCATAGCTACACTTCATCTATGAGAGAAAAAAATCCAGGAAATCACATTGTAGGATTTTTACAGAATTTAATTGTAAAATAAAACTTTTGTCATTTCTTTCCTAAGAATGAAGTTAAGAAAAAATACACATTTAAGAAGATTTTCTTTCTTAAGAAACTTTCGTGAATCCGGCCCCTGGTGGAATTTAACTGAAAGGCTGGAGAATGATGTGATAAAGCTCACAGGGACTCTATGGAACCATTTGATTATTTATCTAAGTGCATTCTAATCTGTTCATGATCATAAAAACACAAACCAGAGTTTCCTGCACTCATCTTCGCTCATGTCTTTTTTTTTTAAGTTGATGATGTGAAACAGGCACGGCGAAATCTCCAACACATTAAGATAAGGGAAATTAAAGAAAGTAAAAGTGGACATCGTATCCGGTTTCCTGGTGTGAAACGGCCTTTACTGTGCAACTGCAGATTCTGTCACATTAACGCACTAAACAAACACATCCGGCACATGAGACAGCAGCTTGCCCGTGCTGTTTCTAATATCTATAGAATTACTTCAGCTAATCACTACTGATGGACTTTGTGTTCTGAACGCGACACTTTGGCAGCCCTTCATCAGAGAAGTCACAACAAATGAGATAATATATGATAAAAAATTATTTTATCGAATGATTAACGGGTAATATAATGTTGTTTACTTGCCACGGAAATACTATTTCCTTAGTGCCAAACAGAAGGAAAAATGTCATTAATAATGACCAACACAAAAAGACATCATGCAATTAGTTGTGAATAAATACGGACACCATTATGAGAGCACCATTTAAAAGTATGCGCTCTAATGACCTCCTGAGGCAATCAGGAATCCCCCCGTATTTTGAGAACGGTTATTTTGTGAGCAGACTTACTTGTGTTGTGAGTTATGGTAGTGAAACTTGGCGCGGGAGTTGATGTATCTTTAAAAGAAAAGAAAATGTGTAATTTTTTACAGTTACATCATTGTTTAATAAAGAAATAACACCAGCTCCTACATGACAGGTCGACATCTGTAGTTAGCATACTGGAATATAGTAAATAACTTACATTCAGACACAGCTGGTGTGGTTGTGTAACTGTCCGATGATGATGTTGATGTTGATGTTGATGATGATGATGATGATGATGAAGTCGATGTGTGCATGGTTGGTGTGGCTGTGGGAAATAGAAATACAGTTCAATTTATAATTAATGTTACCTCAGACAGACACATTGGACTCGCCTGTTCTCAAGCAATTTCTGAGACGAGACGAATGAGTTCGAGACCGAGACGAGACCGAGACTGCTCGTTTATGGTCTCGAGACCGGACTCGAGTACTATAGCACTATCATTAATAAATCCCTCACACACTCATTACACGCTGAATTTGTCACGTCAGCTTAAATGAACGTGTACTGGTTGCACTTTTCCCAACGATATCAACTTAGGAGCAAAGACCGAATAGCAAAATCACTGGGAAACCACCGATCAGTGTCCATATCCAACAAACATTACATTTCAAAGACTTTAATGACTTACTTGAGGGATTCTATACAAAATATATTCAATTATACATTCTCATATTGTGCACCAGCCTCGCCGAGAAAGCTCACGTTCCTCAGCACGTCCTACAGAGGGGCAGCTTTGGTTTGTGAGATCAGTGGAGAAAATCACTGGTGTCTCCCCAAAGTCCATAGCCACCATCTACCAGCGTCTGCAAGGCATCCGGTATTGTGCCATGAATTCTTCACCCTATTGCCCTACCCTCACACCTCCGTCCCAAATCTCACACAGACCGAACAGCCATCTCCCTTATGGTCGCACGCCGCACTTCGGTTCTGTCATTTCATGTGAATACTGCTACAGAGCATCAACACTTCTTCTCCTGAAATTACTATTCAAAGTTTACAAAGACCATTCTTGTGAACCGGCACATTATAACATCCATAATGCTGTCAATCTTCATAACTCTACAATCTCCGTACGCTGTAATCTCCACCCTCATGCTGCTACTTCAATTTCCCAATTATCATCACTTCATGTGACATTTATTGTTCTGTAAATTGTACTTATTGCCCTCATTGCCTTGTAAAATACCTTATTCATTGTCCAACGTACAAGCTGATGTGTGTTGTGTGCAGAGAGAGAGAGAGTGAGACAGGGAGAGTGTAATAACTGGCAGAAATAGGAGGTGAATAAAGACAGCCGATGCAGTGTTTGTGCAAACAATTGAGGCAAAGAATACAAAAGAGCTGAGTCAAAATCAGTTCAATGCCAAAAACCAGAGCAACCAGGCAGAGATTCAAACACACAAGACATAATGCAGACTCCAGGAAACAAAGCATTGTTCATACCAGTAGCGTAGCGAGAAATTAGGTTTTGGATGTTGGATGAGCCTTGACAAAAGTGGGTGAGCACAGTTTTCACAATCCTTCAATATTCAGTAGTTTGGTGAATCGAATTTTCAGATATCTCACTGCACTATCAGGCTGTTCGTTCATGAAGCTCAAGCTCCTTGTGGTAAACAGCACAGCCTGTGGGTAACATGTCCTTTGACACAGAACTAACAGACACTCGGGGAAGCCTGTGTGTCTCTGGATGTCTACCAACCCTAGATTATGATATTGTGAAAAGAGCTTTTTGTCAATAAAAATTGTCAACACAATTTCTGACCACCTTTGGCCGACATTTTCAGTGGCATACATGCAAAGGACGTAAACCTTGACACAACACACATTTCTGCACAAATTAATAAATCATTAACAAGCTCATAAGCACTTGTACTTGTTTCTCATTTCTCCTATAGGTTTTAAAATGTATGCATTGTAAATCTCAGAAATGTATTTGTTTCTTGCAAACAGACTTTTTAAAAGATCAGCAAAACATGTTTTCTGACCCGTAAACATGTTTTTTTTTCTCCCTGCAAAGGTTGTGTTACAGCTTCGTCTTAGAGTGAATAGGCCTGGATTTGATCATTTGAAATCTGTCTTTTGTATAGCTCTCAGCGTGGGGTATCTGATTAAGGTTAGGGTTGTTTTTCCTCCCAGTGGTGCGTCCTTTATTTATTTATTCTAAGAGAAGAAATCACTGGAGGTGAAGAGCGACAACAGCAACAGGGGTGATCACTTTTGTGAGGTTACATCACCACTGTTATTGCAGTACGGTTTGTGGTTTGTCACTGAGAGGGGCCACTCGAGAGAAACAGTCCATGAGGACACACTTAAGCATGGATGAATGCCATATTACCCAAATGTTACTAAGCCTACAGGGCCTGTTCAGCCACAGACGAAATATTAACCTTTGAGCCGCAGTCGTACGTATAGGATTAAAGAGCATGACTCATCCTGCACTAACCAAAATAAGGCAGATTTAGAAATGAATAAAAGAATACTTACAATTACTGAGAGGCTTCGGACAGACTGACGATCAAAGACGAGAGACAGGAGAAAAACAAACAGAGAAACACATGTTTTAGTTTGTTTTGGAGCATGTAAGCATGAATATTTAATGATTTATGATGGGATGGGCAAAGTATCTACATATATATATCTACAGGGGTTAGACAATGAAACTGAAACACCTGTCAGTTTAGAGTGGGAGGTTTCATGGCTAAATTGGACCAGTCTGGTGGCCAATCTTCATTAATTGCACATTGCACCAGTAATTAATGTGAAGGTGTGAAGGTTCAATTAGCAGGGTAAGAGCACAGTTTTGCTCAAAATATTGCAATGCACACAACATTATGCGTGACATACCAGAGTTCAGATGGTTTCATGAACATGAAAGTGAAGTTGAACATCTCCCATGGCCTGCACAGTCACCAGTTTATTAGTAAATAGTAAATATTATTGAGCCACTTTGGGGTGTTTTGGAGAAGCGAGTCAGGAAACGTTTTCCTCCACCAGCATCACGTAGTGACCTGGCCACTATCCTGCAAGAAGAATGGCTTAAAATCCCTCTGACCACTGTGAAGGACTTGTATATGTCATTTCCAAGACGAATTGACGCTGCATTGGCCACAAAAGGAGGCCCTACACCATACTAATAAATGATTGTGGTCTAAAATGGCAGGTGTTTCAGTTTCATTGTCTAACCTCTGTATATATATATATATATATATATAGGCAATTTCTTTCAGGATCAATAAAGTTTTTTTTGTCTTATCTTATCTTAAACAATCTCAGTTTTCTTCATTTTCACTAGACAAAGACTCTAAATCCAGCTGTCTCACCCATGAGAATGAGGATATGTTCCCCATTTGAGCCTGGTACCTCTAAATGTGTGTTATAAGTCGTGTTTCTTTCCCACTGTGACAGACTCTGGTTGCTCTCATGTGTTCAAACTTGTCTTTCTGTCTATTGTTAACTGAATTGCTACCCGAGCAATATTTTTGAAAGTCTGACTGTCAACCCACTAATTAGAAGGGGTGTCCACTCTATGGATCAAAAATGAACCATGACATGATCATGTCAGTCATGTCAACCTACTTGCTAAATATTCTGATATGTTATGAAATGTCCAAGCCCCAGCATCACCTGAGCGCTATACCTGGTACGGAGGTGGTCGGATTCACTTTTTCATACATGTCACAAAATTGGTTTGGTGTGACATAGCTGGTGTTGTAAGAATGGCTGCAGTTATATTTTTCGCAAAACTTCAGCATATCATTTAGATTGTGGTCACACTTTGCCTGGAAAGACAGAAAAGATTGCACACAATTACCATCCGCACCATTCATCCCATCATGATAGGATTATGATACACTATGCTTAAAAGCTGTGCTGGATTCACACATAAATTCCATAAGTGGCTATTAGAGAAACCTCAGAGGTCAGCAAATGTGTTGTTCTGTTCAGCAAAGCAAGTGCATTGTTGTTCCATGGGTTGTGCCATGGCTTTACTCAATTTCATTGTAGTTTCTGGAAAGCAGCGGTTCTCTTTGTGGAGAACGTTGGTTGGTGAGTCACACATTTATTGAAGTGGGACTTAAGTTATAGACATGCTGTATGGACAATTCTAAAGGGTTCACAAACTTTTAAGCACCTCTGTGTGTATTCGTGTATAAAGACTGGACAAAGCTCTAGCCAAAATATAAAATGACAGAACACTGAGACAGGACTGCATAAAAACTGAGCCAAGCCATTGAAAAATTAAAAGAAATGAACAATTTCAATCTTCGAATTAGTTCGTACACAAAACTGACATCACTTCTACTTACCCATTTACTCAGGAACTCTACATATGCCCATATAAGTTTTTCAAAATGATCACTTTTAGAGGTAGTTTTTTCTGTATAAAATTCTTTATTCTCTTTCAAGCTGGAACACATCATGACTATAATAGAGAGAAATGTATGCTCCTCCTAAAAAAACACAAAAGACAAAAACTATAGTGAAATTATATTACGTGACAAAAGCTCCAGGAACAATTATCAAGCAAAGCTTTTAACACTTGGTACGGTTCTACATTTAATATTTTAGTTCCCACATGTTGCCAGGACGGGGAAAGTGACTGAAATAAATACTCTGCTACAAATACACAAATACATAAAATTACATCTTTTAAAATGTATATGGAAAAAGTAATCCCATTACTTATTGCTTTTAAGCAGAGGTGTAAGGTAACTAATTACCTTTACTCACATTACTGTAACTTTTTTAGTGTACTTGTACGTACCATCAAACTATCAACCTTATTTTATAGTGTTTCACATCATTTAAAAGAATGCCAATAACTGAAGAAGCATTTGTATGATCCTACCTGGTCTGTCTCTCCAGGAGCTGTGAAATTTTTTATAATTAAATAGTGATCATGTAATAAATTACCTTCCTGCAAAAATAAAACAAAACATGCATGAAATATCATCCCAGTACAAAGATGCGAATGTATTTAACAAGAGAAATTGCAAGCATTTCTGTAACCATTTTGCTTTGTTTACTTTGCAGAGAAGCAGCTAGCTTTCACTGTTTCATGGCTATATTTGTACATGATGTAAAAATACTTCATTTCCTTAATGAAATGTGAGGATCTTGCTTTCAAATTCGGATAAGCACATCAATAAGCAAACATCATTAGTAATGAGACTTACAATACAACTTCTACAGTCGTATTCCATACATTCGGTACCACAGACACGCACAGTCAGCACTGCCTGTAAAAAGAGAGGACGTTACTCATTCTGAAAAGACTAAAACAACATCTTATGTCCTATTTGGAGTGGATTCATTTGTCATTTGGAATCTGTACAGTGGGGCAAAAAGTTTTAGTCAGCCACTGATTTGTGCAGGTTCTCCTACTTAGAAAGATGAGAGAGGTCTGGAATTTTCATCATAGCTACACTTCAACTATGAGAGACAAACTGAGAAAAAAAACATCCACATTGTAGGATTTTTTAAACAATTTAATTGTAAAAAGTATGGTGGAAAATAAGTATTTGGTCAATAACAAAAGTTCAAACTCAATGCTTTGCCAACAAAGGTTATGGTACAATGACAGAGGTCAAACGTTTCCTGTAAGTCTTCACCAGGGTTGGCACACACTGTAGCTGGTATTTTTGGCCCATTCCTCCATGCAGATCTCCTCTAGAGCAGTGATGTTTTGGGGCAACACGGCCTTTCAAACTCCCTCCCTTGAGGTCTGGAGACTGGCTAGGCCACTCAGGACCTTGAAATGGTTTTTATGGAGCCACTCCTTCGTTGCCCGAGCGGTGTGTTTGGGATCACTGTCATGCTGGAAGCCCCAGCCCGTTCCATCTTCAAAGCTCTCACTGATGGAAGGAGGTTTTGGCTTAAAATCTCACGATACATGGCCCCGTTCATTCTTCCTTATCAACGGATCAGTCCGTCCTGTCCCCTCTGCAGAAAAACAGCCCCAAGGCATGATGTTTCCACCCCCCATGCTTCACAGTAGGTATGGTGTTCTTGGGGTTGCAACTCAGCATTCTTCTTCCTCCAAACACGGCGAGTTTGAGTTTTTTACCAAAAAAGTTCTATTTGGTTTCATCTGACCACATGATATTCTAACAATCCTCTGCTGGATCATCCATATGCTCTCTGGCAAACTTTCAGACGGGCCTGGGACATGTACTGGCTTAAGCAGGGGGCACAACGCCCTGGCACTGCAGGATTCCCTGTCGGCGTAGTGTGTTAATGATGGTAAGCCTTTGTTACTTTGGTCCCAGCTCTCTGCAGGTCATTCATCAGGTCCCTCCGTGTAGTTCTGGGATTTTTGCTCACCGTTCTCATGATCATTTTGACCCCACGGGATGAGATCTTGCGTGGAGCCCCAAATCGAGGGAGATTATCAATGGTCTTGTATGTCTTCCATTTTCTTACAATTGCTCCCACAGTTGATTTATTCACACCAACCTGCTTGCCTATTGTAGATTCACTCTTCCCAGCCTGGTGCAGGTCTATAGTTGTCATCCTGGTGTCCTTTAACAGCTCTTTGGTCTTGGCCATGGTTGAGTTTAGAGTCTGACTGTTTGAGGCTGTGGACAGGTGTCTATTATACAGATAACGAGGTCAAACAGGTGCCATTAATACAGGTAATGAGTGGAGGACAGAAGAGTCCTAAAGACGTTGTTACAGGTCTGTGAGAGCCAGAAATTTTGATTGTTTGTGGGTGACCAAATACTTATTTTCCACCATGATTTACAATTAAATTCTTTAAACATCCTACAATGTGATTTCCTGGATTTTTTTTCTCATTTTGTCTCTCATAGTTGAAGTGTACCTATGATGAAAATTACAGACCTCTCTCATCTTTCTTAGTAGGAGAACTTGCACAGTCAGTGGCTGACTAAATACTTTTTTGCCCCACTGTAATCGAATCAGTGCTAAAACTCTTGCACCTGCATGGGGACAAGGGAGAAAAACACACATCAAATTAATAAGAAATAACACGAATGAGTAGCTCTTGTTAAAGAAGAAATGACCTCTGGATCCCAAGTACCTTACTGTCCAAATAAAGCTATAGACAGATTTATATTTAATAGCATGCATATCCATATTTTGGAATAGAGATAATCCTGATAATTGTTTTTTTCGTGGTTTATCCCTGCTTTTCCTGGTCAGGGTTTGAGGACTCAGGTCTATGCGTGCCCTGAACAGGGTACTAGGCCATAACAGGGCCTGCAGCAATCGCTGTTGCAATTTAGGGAAGCTTGAGCACCTATAAAAAGGGGCTAGACATGCCTATGCTATATATACAAACAGCACTGACACTTTTTTATCGTAACGATTAGAACCATGAGGTACCAAAGTTACTATAAATCAAATGTTACTGGCTAGTGCAAAATTGTACTACCACTTGGCCATAGGGGGTGTTAAAGTCAATCAATCAATCAATCAATCTACATTTATTTATATAGCACCTTACAACAAAACAATTATCATGGATGCTCCATTTGTAAACCACGGGAGCTACAATGGTGCTTGAAAGTTTGTGAAACCTTTAGAATTTTCTATATTTCTGCATAAATATGACCTAAAACACCATCAGATTTTCACACAAGTCCTAAAAGTAGATAAAGAGAACTTAGTTAGACAAATGAAACAAAATATTATACTTGGTCATTTATTTATTGAGGAAAATGATCCAATATATTGCAATAACTGCAGCTAAACGTTTCCTGTAGCTGTTGATCAGTCCTGCACACCGGCTTGGAGGAATTTTAGCCCATTCCTCCGTACAGAACAGCTTCAGCTCTGGGATGTTGGTGAGTTTCCCCACATTAGCTGCTCGCTTCAGGCCCTTCCACAACATTTCCATTGGATTAAGGTCAGGAATTTGACTTGGCCATTCCAAACCATTGTTTATTCTGGGATAAGGTTCTTATGCTGGAATGCAGTGTTTTCCTTTCTCCTTCTGGCTCGTTCCCGTGACCTTTAGCAAACTCCAGATGAGCAGCAATGTTCTTTTTGGAGAGCAGTGGCTTTCTCCTTGCAACCCTGCCATGCACACCATTGTTGTCCAGTGTTCTTCTGATGGTGGACTCATGAACATTAACATTAGCCAATGTGAGAGAGGCCTTCAGTTGCTTAGAAGTTACCCTGGGGTCCTTTGTAACCTCACCAACTATTACACGCCTTGCTCTTGGAGTAATCTTTGTTGATCAACCACTCCTGGGGAGGGTAACAATGGTCTTGAATTTCCTCCATTTGTACACAATCTGTCTGACTGTGGATTGGTGGAGTCCAAACTCTTTAGAGATGGTTTTGTAACCTTTTCCAGCCTGATGAGCATCAACAACTCTTTCTGAGCTCCTCAGAAATCTCCTTTGTTCGTACCATGATACACTTCCACAAACGTGTTGTTGTGAAGAGCAGGACTTATAGATCCCCTGTTCTTTAATAAAACAGGGTGGCCCCACTCACACCTGATTGCATCCCATTGATGTAAAACACCTGCCTCTCATTTTCACCTTCAAATTAACTGCTAATCCTAGAGGTTCACATACTTTTGCCACTCACTAATATGTAATATTGGATCATTTTCCTCAATAAATAAATGACTAAGTATAACAATTTTGTCTTGTTTGTTTAACTGGGTTCTCTTTATCTACTTTTAGGACTTGTGTGAAAATCTGATGGTTTTAGGTCATATTTATTCAGAAACATAGAAAATTCTAAAGGGTTCACAAACTTTCAAGCGCCACTGTAACTGCTACACTGAGGTGTGTGTGTGTGTGGGGGGGGGGGGGGGTTGTTTATGGTACTGCACTATGGACTAGAAGGTCCAATCCAGTTGCACCGCTGCCAAAATAGTTGGCACAGTTGGACCCTATAACAGACTCATTGGACTGTAAACTGCATGACTGTATCAGTTATGTGTTGTTATAGATAAGACTGACTACATTTCTACTTAATTACTAACTGTTTACGCAGACTGTAGTTATCTGAGAAGCTAGCGAGTGAGAGCGTATGATGAAGCCGAATCGAATCTGAAGTACTACCTTGGTGCTACCACTTACAGGGAGAACATACATCAGATCATGAGAGCATGCACACATTCATGTGAGCTGAAAGAAGGTTTGTGAACTCACAACCAAGACAACCCCAAAGGCCCAAACTTTTCCGGTCATAACTCCAATGTGGTGACCATCCGAACTCATGCCGTCATGGTGATTTGAGCCTAAATGCAGAGAAGAAATGAGCTCTTAATGACTGTTTATTCAAACCTAACCAACCAAACAGACATGAGCAATAGTAATGTACCAGAGTCATTTAATTTAACTTTCCTATTCACAGACTTTCTCACCCTCTAGCCCATGCAGAGGATACGGTTGGCTGGGTATTTCTGGTTGGTAGACTATTCTCAGTCCAGCAGTGACACTGAGGTGTTTATAAACTCCAGCAGCACTGCTGTATCTAATCCACTCATAACAGCACAACGTACTAACCAGTGGTGGACCGCAATGGATTAAATGTAATTCATGACTATTCTTAAGTCGTTTTTTTTAAGTGTAGCTTTACTTCACTGAGGTAATTCCATTTTGGGTGATTTTTTACTTTAACTTCACTTTAACTCCACTATATATCTCAACAGAGAACAGGATTATATTTTGACCATTGTACATTATAGAACATTTATATGTAACACTGTTTTTTCTTTTAAATGCAAAATATACATATAACAACAGACTGGCAGGTTAGGACTTACCTTGAAGTGCTGAAGCTGTAGTGCGATATAGGTCGTGTCTGCTATCTCAGAAGATAGCAGATTCCTCCAAGAAATTCCAGAAGCGTTACCGATTGTATGGCAACTCAGGAGAAGCTGTAAAAACAAGTAAAGCCTGCATCACACAATGCCTGCATTGTTATATGACAGCAAAGATATAGCAGGTACAAAAAGTGCAAAAGAAATCCCATTACTTACACAGCATTTGGCTTGTTGCTAACATAGATAGGCTAACACAGGGGTGTCCAAAGTCCAGCCCTAGGGCCAAATGCGGCATCACTCAAGAATACATTAGTAGTGGCCCTCTGGCACGTTGCAAGTTTTCCTTTCTCTTGATGTTTCCAGCAGTATGTAAAGCCATTGATGCCAAAAGTGATGTTAAATAAAATAAACAAACAAAATTGGTGATGTGCCTTAAGAAATACAAGATTTGCTTTGTTATGGAATTCCATTAGTCTGGTAAATGCATAGCAACTGAGTAATAAGATATAATCTACATGAGAAATACTGACGGATGATACTTGACATGTTTTAAAGACAGTATTAAGCAAAAATGCTTTAAAATATTCAACGTAAATACTCTGCAGTAAGTCGTGCTACGTTTCACTCTTTTCATATCCTGCTGCAGTATTTCCGCTCAAATTAAATTCAGTAGTTAAATTAGTGTTAACTGTTCTGTGCGTTTGTGTTTTTTAATGCAATATTGTGAATAATTTATTCATTTTATTTTTGGAATATAAAAAGACTGTATTTCAATATGCTCCAATCTGGCCGCCGTTGAAATAAGTTTGGACACCCCTGGGCTAACAGATCTAGCACTGCTGTTACATAACACATTTTTTTGGGGTTAAAAACCATTTTCTGTTATGCATTTGTATTGTAATACATATGTTTTTAAAGCCTAACAAGTAAGTAGCTCTGTTAACAGCTGGGAGAGGCTCTGCAGATTAAAGAACAGAAAACAGAGATGGAGGATAAAGAAAGTGAGACCGGAGATGCAAAAGAAGAACTTGTGGCCATGAAAGGACCTGTGTCTGCAGTTTGGAAGACTATTAGGCTATATGTTGCAAAGTTTGCTGAGCCACTGTTGGAATACAGAGTGTGTATGAGATTACAAGTCATCGGATTCAATGTCGTCAGCCAGTATCGGCAGTGAAACAATGGAGCCAAAGGCTCAGACGTCACTCGAGGAGGTATTTTCTCAAGGCACAGCATATGACAGGAAAAGCACATGATGAATGCAATAACAATCCCGTCGAGAGAGTTCTGAGCAATCATTAAAACATTTAATTAGATGCATGTCTTACTGGCGTGAAAATACTTGCCAAAAAAGGCATCTCTTTTTGAGTTCTGTATTTAAAAAGTTGCAGTTTGACTTTCAACTGTTTCATGAAAACTGATTCCTTGATACATCGTGTAATTTTGTGGGGCAAAATAAACCCTATAGCAATCAAGGCCTTCATTATGTACGTGATAAAAATATTTCAATATTCTATGTACTCCTGACAGTAGAATAACCCACAAACTGTTACATGGTGATCAAAGAAGAGCAGACGATTTGCAGGGTCCCAGTCCAAACACAAAGTTTATTAGAAAGTCCTCAACCAAAACAAAAGCCAGGCACAAAACCACAAGGACAATAATCGTGACTAAAAAGGGAGAGGATAATAATAATAATAACAATATTAATAATAATAATAATAATAATAATAATAATAATAATAATAATAATGAAAATAATAACAGCAAAGATAATAGTAACAGATAACAACAATAAGAATACTAATGCTAATAAAGAAGAACTACCTAGAATGGACACCGCTAACCAATGCTAGGGAAACGAGGGAAAGGCCGAAGGAGCTTAAGCGAGCTAATGCCGACAGGGGGAACCTACATGGAGCTAACGCCGGCTGGGAGAAGCTACGGGAAGCTTTAGTCAACAGGGAGAGGCTACAGGAAGCTTTAGTCGGTCCCTTGAGGATCCCAGGAATGGGCGCTAAGGCGATCACCCTCAACCCACAAAGGAACCCTTTGTATAACCTTGAGGCAGAGCGGGGAGCACTGGACAGCCTCAGGACGGACCCCACCGGGGCGGGCAACCTTGGCACTGGCACTGGAGAGGAGAACCTCTGGGAAGGCTTCACTGGAATGGAGGGCCTCAAACATCCTTGGCCCTGACATAGACGCTGTCGTCCTCTGGGCTAATGTCCGTGGCACTGGGGTTGGCGCAACTTGAACGGAGCAGAGTTAACATGCTCAACTACCAGGTTGTCGGGCGCTAAAGCTAAACAAGGGAGCTAAACAGTCCGATACAAAGCTAATCTTAGGGCTTAGAGTTCAGGGCGTCTTCAGCGAAGGAAGTGGCGCTCTGGACGTCCTCAGAGAAGGAGGCAGCGCTCTGGAAGGTCTCCCGAGAAAGCGGAATGCTCGGGACGGTCTCTGGAGAGAGCGCGTTCTGGGCGAGCGGCGTGCTCAGGAGGGTCTCCAGATGAAGCATGCTCTGGGCAGGCTTAATCCTGAAGCCCCCTGAATCCTCCGACAGTCCATGAGTAGGGGGTCCAGGAGGCGGCAAGCAAGGAGGGGTCGACGAAGCTTGGTCGGGCCGGGGCGAAATTCAATCTCGAGTGCTTCCAGAAAATGGTCACAGGTGCCCAGAAGAAACTGAGACCAACAGTTATGGGGCCTACCCGAAAGCCGGAGGGCCACGGCTAATAGCCGATCTGCATCAGAAACGGCCAGGTAGAAGAACACATAAGTTCGGGACTGATATAAAAAAAATTGCCAGTGGTTAGGGTCCCCATCAAACTGATCCGGCAGGTGTGGAGGTCCGACGGGGCTGGAACTCGCCGTCTGCGTTCCACTTGGTGGGAGCATTCTGTTACATGGAGATCAGGGAGGTGCAGACGATTTGCAGGGTCCCAGTCCAAACACAAAGTTTATTAGAAAGTCCTCAACCAAAACAAAAGCCAGGCACAAAACCACAAGGATAATAATGTGACTAATAAGGGAGAGGCCAATAATAATAATTTCATAATAATAATAACAAATAATGAAAATAATAACAGCAAGATAATAGTAACAGATAACAACAACAAGAATACTAATGATAATAAAGAAGAACTACCTAGGATGGACATAGCTAACCAATGCTAGGGAAACGAGGGAAAGGCCGAAGGAGCTTAAGGGAGCTAACGCTAGCAGGGAGAAGCTACGGGAAGTTTTAGCTGAAAGGGAGAAACCACGGGACGCTTTAGCTGACAGGGACAAGCTACGGGAAGCACTAGCCGACAACAAACCCAAACAAGGAAGCAAGCAGGAGCAAACGAAAAACCTAGTAAATGGCGGGCGCAGCCGCGGGCGAAAACAGAACAGCGGACGCAGCCACACAGCTGTAAAAGGGCAGGAACCGCGAAGGCAGGAGTCCAAGAGTGGATGAGGCCGAGGCGAACACAGTCCAGTGAGCTAACCCGCAACAAAAGATAATCCAGCAAATAACAGGCGTACAAAAATTAATCCACACAGGGGATGACGAGGGAAACTGAAAACGCAACATAAGCTAATGCTCCCGCAAAGCTGTGGGGGAGATGCTGTAAGCTTACATAGAGTCCATAATCCAAACAAACGAGTTCCCCAGTGATGTCCCGCGGCGCATATTTCATTATTGTGGGCAATGTAGTCTCCAATCGCCCACCCGAAGGCAAAATCGCACTCCGGCCGGCAGAACGTAACACAAACCCTACAAAAAGCCCTCTATTTTTGGTCATACCGCCCAGCACTACTAGGACACCACGCGACAGACAAGAAGGGGCTGTTTAAAGTAGCAAGGCATCCGGTATTTCCCAGACAATTTCATCCACTCTCACACTGCATCCATGTGCTGTAAGTGAGAAGGTGAGAAGGACTGAAAGTATCAGATGCAGCTGTAGTCATTAAGGTAAGATGAGACCTCAGGAAATTAATTCAGGAAGTTGCTGATGAGCATTGAACAGATTTTTTCCACTGAAAGAGTCTGACAGGTCCATGTACCCCCAGTGTATCGGTTGTTTTTCATAAAAGCACCACTCAACTTTCACATTGCAAGCCCCACCTGGGATCTGAACACAGCCCCTCTACCCACTGCTGGCTCTACCCACTGAGCCGAAAATAAATAGATGATGTTATGTCGTCTGTCAACGTCTTTCACTTTCGTTTTATTCAGTGGGTAGTTCATAATATTAAGTTATATAATACTTGTTTTTGTCTTTTATATTGTAAGTCATCAAGTGCTAGACTTTTGTAAAATTACCATTCAGAGCAGCATGATAGCGCAGCGGTTAGCGCTTTTGCTCACATTTTTTAATTGACTCAGGTTCGAGTGGCTGCCTGTTTCGAGTTTGCATCTCTCCTGAATCTGGGTTTCCTCTGAGTACACAGCTTCCCTCCCAAATTCCAAAAACACTTGCATTTGGGAGTCTCTAAGTGTCCCCAATGTGAGTGAGTGCCCGTGAGTGATTGAGTGAGGTTGTGTGTTAGAGCTATAGGGCATATATGCTAAGTTGGACTGAACACCCTGTCTCGGGTTAGTTCCCACCTTGCCCCTTGGTTGTTAGTTAATCTCCCACGCACACCCACCTTCACCTGGTGGCAGTGAGCGAGAGAGAACAGCTGTGGTGGTATGTGGCACCAAAATAATTAGGATATTGTGTATTTTAAACCAGAAACAACCGCAGCCCTCCGTTCACTTTCATTGTTTTACAAGCCCAGCGTGGAACAATATGGCGGATGCCTTGACGTATCTCAGCAATGAGTCAAAGCAGCCATGTGACATCTAGGTACAGTATATTTATGTCTATGGTCTGTGGTAAGTGATGACGGACGTCCTGCACAAGCAGCAGACAACGGCAGGCAGGACAACCAATGGAAAATCCCATGAGATTCCCATTCCATGCCTGCATTATAACATGCCTGTGTTATAAGACAGACTGTGTTTAGCTTGGTGCTAATTTGCATAGCAATTCCCATAGAAGGGACAACAGAATTAGATTATCGTGTTTAAAAGGATCACTCAGTCAGTCACAGAGTGATATAAAAATGGTATAAAAGATAATACTGACAAATAGAGAACTCGAACTCTCTGAACTAACATTTATTATAGGACCAGAACATTTATATTTACCCACTAGAGGTCTCATCTGAACAACTAACAGCTGGCACAGTGCCATCTGCATTTGATTTTTGTGATTTACTGTGCTGTGCTGTTATCCCTCATACTTCTTCCACTTTTTTGTTCTTTCATACATTTGTGAAATGATCTGACAGCTGTTGCGTATATAATCCTGTGCTATGTGCTTTCAGAGGGGACTGTGGTAGCCTAGTGGTTAAGGTACTGGACTATGGACCAAAAGGTCCAGGGTTCAAGTCCCACCTTTGCCAAGCTGCCACTGTTGGGTCCTTGAGCAAGACCCTTAACCCACAATTGCTTGGATTGTAAGACTGTACCAATTGTAAGTCGCTCTGGATAAGGGCGTCTGCTAAATGCTGTAAATGTAAATGTAAATGTTCAGAGTCCAGTAAATGTGACTTCTTAAAGATTCACGTTTAGTACGCTGACTTGTATTGGCAGGTTTGGGATCCCAGGAAAAAATGTACAGTGAAATTTGCCAGTGAACCATGAAGTGGCATCCAAATTACCATCAAAAATGGTACTGTGAACTGCATGGTCAAACTGTGAAAAGTTACATTAATACTGTCAAGAAATTCACAGTTTTACTATAAGATTCACAGTACATTTTTTTCCTGGGATTATTTACCATGAGCATGTTCTGTTTAGCTGGATGGTCTGAGGATTCTTGTAGCGCTGCATGTGAAACCATTAACGCTTGTATAAAATGTGTTTACAAAGGGTCTCTGCATTGCAACATTATTTTGACAATTGGCTTTGAACCTCAGTTACAAACAGAGCTTGAGCACTATAAATAAACCACAATCTGGTTTAAACATGGGCTGAGAACTAGAGAAGGTGAAGCAGGACTGGGAGAAGGAGATGATGGGGAAGAGGAAGAGGATGGGTAATCAGGAACAGTGGTTGAACATGTCATGAGGGAGGCTGGACAGCAGATTCAACTAAACCTGAGCTGTTATACTATTACAGTTACCATCTGAACATTTCGAAATGAGAACTCAGAGGTCCTGTAGTAATCAAAAGTATTAGGATAAAGCAGCTGTACATATTGGCAGGTGACCAATACTCCAGCTAACTGGTACTGGATCTTGAAGGGCATCCATGTTTTTCTTATTGCACTACATTGTTTTGTCTTCCTCTTCTTTAGAGCAGTCCTGGAGCTAGAAGCAGATGCAGTGCATAGTGAGCTAATATATGTGGACAGGGGAATAATGTATTGGCAACGTAACATATGGCTGTTAGTTGAACAGTGTCCTCCAAATAGACTCATTTCTAAGGTTCAGAGGCCAGAGTAGCCCAGGAATGTAATCATCTGAGACTATGTTAGTGTGACTGCTTGGGTCTGCAATCGGTTCACAGGTCTCCCACGTATCATTGCACTTATCGTCAGTCTAACCCAGTACTCCCCATTCTTATAGTCTCCTATTGAACAGTTTGTCTCTGCATGGCATTGGAATGTGAATGATCGCCAGCCCTTAATTAAAGGATGGTTTGTTTGCACTGTGTTGACACCAAAGCACAATTTGCTTGAAAAAGGGTTTTTAAAGAGTCTTGCAAATATTGTTTGCTTTTGATCAGAAAAAAAAACAGACCAGCTCAGTTCCACACACAAACCCCTGTCTCACTGTCCTTGTGAGAACTGTCCACTGACATAACTAATAATTGATAATGAATAGTTAGTGCTATACATACACCTACCCCTAAAACTAACCTTAACCTCAGTAACCTAAAGTAAATATTTTGGTTATTTTGGTTTTCAAATAAAAGGTGCTGTTTTTCTAAAAAAAGCAATTATAGAAGTGAAGACCGGCAAAATGGTCCTCACAAATCAAAACTGTCAAGTTTTCCTATCATTGTCAGGACATATGGTCCTCACAATTATAGCAATCCAAGGTCACACACACACACACGAACGTATGCACGCATGCACACTCAATTTGCACAGCCTCAGTACCCCAGTAAGGGAGGGTGGGGCATCTTGCTGGTCCTCATACAGAAATTAAAAAGAAAAAAAGCTGCTACTTAAAAAAAAGCGTGCAGGCAGATCTGGGACAAGGTACCAGTCTATTGCTATGTTAATCTTACGGACGCAAGCCCCAACCAGGCCCCTACACAAGTAGCTGACTCTACAAGAGCTGCTGGAGCTGCTCGATTTTTATTGAGTCTAAAACCCAAAAGTCACAAGTGCTTCTCGTTAAACTATCAAATGCGTAGGTGGTGCTTTCTATTCAAACAGTGGTTTGGATGTGCTGTAATGACACAAAAACACTACAGAAATATAAGTGCATTCAACTTAAGGTCATGTTCAAGAGATCCGTTTGAGATGATCTGAGCTTTGATGCATTATCCTGCTGGAAAAACCCCAGAAGATGGTACACTGTGGTTATAAAGGGATGCACATGGTCAGCAACTCTCAGGTAGGCTGTGCTCAAGGTAGACAATGCTCAGTTGGTATTTGGGAGTGCCAAGAAAGTGTGCCAAGAAAATATGGGCCTGTGCAAATTGTAGCCTCAGTTGCCTGTTCCTATCTGACAGGAGTGGAACCTGGTGTGATCTTCTACTGCTGTTCCTCATCTGCTTCAAAGTTCGACATGTTGTGCATTCAGGATGTTGCATACCTCGGTTGTAACCAGTGGTCATTTGTTACCTTTCTATTAGCTTGAACCAGTCTGGCCATTCTCCTCTGAGCTCTGGCATAAACGAGGCATTTTCACCCAGAGAACTGCCCTCACTGGATATTTTCTCTGTAAACCCTAGAGATGACTGTGTGTGAAAATCCCAGTGGGTCAGCCATTTCTGAAATGTCTAGCACCAACAATTATACCATGTTCAAAGTCACTTAAATCTCCTTCCTTCTCCATTCTGATGCTTGATGTGACCATGGTCTTCTTGACCATGTCAACATGCCTAACGCATTGAGTTAATGCATTGTGATTGGCTGATTAGATATTTGCGTTAACCAGCATTTAAACAGCTGTATCTAATAAAGAGTGCAGGCACGCAGCTATCAAGGCAAAACGTATATCAGGTTGCAAAAGGGTTTCCATTTGCACAAACACAATTCGAGAAAAGTGTCCACGTGTGTCTAGTGAAACACAGACAAGCCCAGAGGCACTACGCGCACTGACGTTACACAAAAGCTGTAATAAACGCTACCTTTAATCGGTCTGCAGGACTTCGCTTGGTCTCTTCGTCCAGGCGAAACTCCACAGGCGCTTTTCTCTGAGTCTCGTTTACTGTCTGGTCCTCGATATTCCTGTAAGCGCAGTCTGGTGAAGCTTTGCTCGTACCGCCGGCTATTTCTGTGCTGGAGCAGCGTGCAGAATGATCTTCGGTCACGCCTCACACTCTGGCAGCTTTTACTTTCACTCTCTTTATAGTGACCGCTGATCAGGGAAAGTCCAATAAAATCCCCCACTGCACCATCACGTTTAACTCTCAGCCTCATCACATCACTGCCTTATAGAAGCCCAATTCCTTCTCCTAGATTTTTAATGTCTAAATGCTTAGTCATTATCTTAAACGTTTGGCTTGTATCTACTAAATTCGACTTTTTTCTAAGATCAATATTTTGACATTTCATTTATTTACATTCTGATACCATCATGAACCATTATCACTATATGAACTATGGCTTTACGACCAAAGTCAATACTTGTTTTTACGTTATGAAATGAAACCAACAGGGAGCAGTGCTGCTTCTGGAAAGTCTGGTGGAGCTCACCAAACACAGTACAGGCAGCTCATCAACAGATAATACACAAACATACAGTGGAAGCCAACGATCTGAGAGTGAAAATGCTTGTTTGGGTCTTTTTGGAGAAAGATTCACACTGCAGCAGGATGACGACCCAAAATGCACCTCAAAGCTTTACAACAACCACCTGAAGACCACAGAAGATCAAGATCTGGGTCCCATTTCATCACATCAGAGGCTGCATTTGTTAGAGGGGCCAGTTACCTTTTACCTAAATGTGCATTGTTGCCATGGGTTCTCAAGAGTGAAGCCTGTGGTCACGGGGCAGTCTGAACCCCCCTACCAGTACCGCCACTGCTCACTCTTACATTTAAAAGGACACTCTTACCCAGGCCAAATCATACAAGGTAAAATCCAAGTGACTGAGTGTTAAGGGCTGTGCTCAAGTCCCCAACCATCTTTTGCCAGAGTCCAGTACATTACCTAATTCGCCACCATTGCTCATTCTTACTCCCTCACTCACCAACTCTCTCACTCACCACCTCATTTATTCACTCACTCTAACCCACCTGCTCAGCGGGACGGCGGCAGAAGCAGTTAGAGCGTTTGCCTCACAGCTCCAGAGATCCTCAGTTCAATCCCAACCTTGGACTTTGCACTCGGACGCATGTGTGGAGTTTGCATGTTCTCCCAGTGTCTGTACGGGTTTACCCCTGGTTCTCCGGTTTCCTCCCACCTTCCAAAGGCATGTGTTAGGTTAACAGGCCACTCTAAATTGGCCCAATATGAATGTGTTTGACTAGTATTGATGTAACCTTGCTCCTGACGTGAATTGCCATTGATGCTGATCCAACGTCAAATAAACAAACAAACAAACTCACCTGCTTGTTCAGGCACTCGGTTTCTGCCACCATCTCACTGTTACTGCTACCTCACTGATTTCTCACTTTCCTCACTGACTCTTTCACTTTCCGATCTCTCACACATTATCGCAGTAACATCGTCATCACACTTACTCACTCTCACTGTTTCTCTTTCACTGTCCTTGTCTGGCTCATTCTCTCTCTTGCTCTCTCTCACACAAACACACACACAGTTGCTGTTTTCATGTGTTATACAGACAAACAGGGTTTCCAGTGTTTATCCCCAGAAAACACAAAACAAAAGTGCAAGTGTGCCCAGAATAGAGAATATTCTATCACAGAGTTGGTTGGAGTTTGCTGTTGCAGCACCAGAGGATGATCCCCTGACTGGTCTCTTTCCCAATAAGCCAACTGGGGCTTGAACCCAGGTCCCTGCGATGGTGGGCTAGTGTATTACAACACTGTGCCCTTTGAGAACTAGAACATATTCCTCCCCCACTCCCCAGGCTACTTTTGGGTAGTATAGATCGTTGGGAGATCATTGACTGACTGCAATGCACTCAAAGGCAGTTTGCACAGTTGACAGACTTTGAAAGGGGGCACATTGTTGGACTGAGATAAGCAGGATAGTCATTTCAACAAATTGCCAGCCAACTGAGCACTTGTGACCTACCTGTTACAGTCGTATGAAAAAGTTTGGGCACCCCTGATAATTTTCATGATTTTAGTTTATAAATCATTGGTTGTTCAGATCAGCAACTTGAGTTAAATATATCATATAGCAGATGAACACAGTGATATTTGAGAAGTGAAATTAAGTTTTTATAGGATTTACAGAAGTGTTGCAGTAATTATTCAAAAACAAAATTAGGCAGGTGCATAAATTTGGGCACCCCCCCAACAAAAAAATGACATCAATATTTAGTAGATCCTCCTTTTGTAGAAATAAACAGCCGCTAAACGCTTCCTACAGCTTCCAGTCTGGATTGTGGTTGAAGGTGCTTGGGACCATTCTTCTTTAGAAACATTCTCCAGTTCAGTCAGGTTTGATGGTTTCCGAGCATGGAACAGCCCCACACATTTTCAGTAATTTTCATGTCTGGGGACTGAGATGGCCATTCCAGAACGTTGTACTGGTTCCTCTGCATGAATGCCTAGTAAGATTTTTGAGCAGGGTTTTGGGGTTGTTGGCCCTCGGTGCAAACTTTGTCACTGATTCTTGAAACATTTGTTCTCAAGAATCTGGAGATATTAACTGGAATCCATGCGACCCTCAAACTTTAAACAAGATTTCCTAGTACCTGCACTGGCCACACAGTCCCACAGCATGATGGAACGCCACCAGAATTTTTTACTTGTGGTTAGCAAGTGTTTGTCTTGGGATGCTGTGTTTTCTTTTTCCGCTCCTTGTTTATGTCCAAAATAAACTCAATTTTAGTTTCATCAGTACACAGCACTTTATTCCCAAAATGAAAGCTGGATTGTCCAAATGTGCTGTAGCACACCTCAAGTGACTCTGTTTTTGTGGGCGTGTCTGCAGAAAAGGCTTCTTTCTGCATTACTCTCCCATACCTCTCCAATACAAGCCCTCTCCTTGTGCAAAGTGCGCTGTATAGTTGAACGATGAACAGTGAAACACCATCTGCACCAAGATTGAGGTTGTAGGTCTTTGGAGGTGGTCTGTGGCTTGACTATGACTGTTTCTCACCATCCTTCGCCTCTGCCTATCTGAGAGATTTTTCTTGGTCTGCCACTTCGGGAGTTCCTTAACTAGAACTGTGCCTGTGGTCTTCCATTGCCTCACTATGTTCCTCACAGTGGAAACTGACAGCTGAAATCTCTGAGAGAGCTTTTCCCTTTCCCTGAACCATGATGTTGAACAACCTTTGTTTTCAGGCCATTTGAGAGTTGTTTTGAGGCTCCCATATTGCCACTCTTCAGAGAAGATGCAAAGAGGAGAAAAACTTCCAATTGGCCACCTTAACCCTTTATCATAGTTGGACTCACTTGTGTATGTAGATCAAGGGTCAGTGAGCTTACAAAACATATTTTGTGTTCCAATAATTAGTGCTAAAGGTATTCAAATGACAAGGGTGCCCAAATTTATGCACCTGCCTAATTTTGTTTGAATAATTACTGCACACTTTCTGTAAACCTATAAACTTAATTTTCACTTTCACTTCTCAAATATCCCGGTGTGTTCATCTGCTATATGATATATTTACCTGAAATTGCTGAGCTGGACAACCAATGATTTATAAAGAAAAATCATGAAAATGATCAGGGGTGCCCAAACTTTTTCATACGACTGTAGGAGGTGTTGGAAGCAGTGGTTCTGTGAGGGCACACCCAGACAGACCACCAGTACAGAGGATTGTTTGATCTGCCAACGAGCACCAGCACCTCTCACAGTTTCACTGTCCACCATCCAGACACAAGTGTCACCTTCACTACACACCTGTTTCTGCCCGAAGGAAGGAAATTTGTTGTCACTGCGCCCATTACATGTCCTTCTATCAACAGCCAGACACCGTCACCCTCATTTGCAGTGGTGTAGTGATCAAAAAACCTGGAATCGTATTGTCTTTTGTGACGAATCCAGGTTCTGTTTGGGATCCAACAATGGTTGGGTTTGAGTACGGAGGCCTCGTGATGAGCGCATCAATACTACTGTGGAGTGACACACTGCCCCAACTGCTGGTGTGATGGATGAGGATCTACAGGCCCAGCTGCAACATCTGTGGGCAATGCCCAACCCAAATGCCAAATGCCCAATCTTGTATCCAGGCTAGAGGCAGCCCAGCAGGGTATTAGACCCTCCTTTCAATTGTACAGTGTTCTGCAAAAATCTTTTTGCTCTAATATTGTAATAGCTTACATAAATCATCACTACAGTCATACATATAAAGTTCACACTGACCACATGCCAATCAGAGGTGTGTGTGCAGTTGTCATGCTCCAACTCTTCTCCATGTTATTTATTTGATTATGGTAGGTGAAAGAGATCGGGCGTTACATCATGTTTCACTGGGGTGTAACCGAAACCCTTTTATTTTTTCCTGTTTGATAGGTTTTGGAGTTTACCTTGACTAACTTCCTATGAGTACTTCTTACCCGACTGCGTTTTTCCTACAGGAAATTGCAGGAATTGCAGGGTTGCCAGATCTTGACAACTTAACGAGGATCCAATCGCAGGTTTATATTGTTCTATAGCGACCTATATGCAGACAAATTGTTCACTTTCACTTCAGTTGTTTAACACCAAGCTATGTAACTATTCCTCTTAAATAACCCCTTAAATCTGATTTAATCAATGGCTTCATTTTCTTTTTAGCAATTTAAATTACACTTGTTTTTTTAATAGTTCTTCCACGTACACTCCTCACTTTTCCATTTTAATGACATTTAAGGTGTAAAACTAAATGCTTCATAGTGATTTTGTATGGTTTAATATAATCCATTGATGTGCTAAATAATTATAAAAGCTTATACAATTATAGTAAATCATATATATTATATATAGGCTATATGTAATATATGCTGGAAAATAAAAGAAGCTACCAGCAAAATGTTCCCAACCGGTTCCACAGTCTTCACCAGGACATTTGATCCTCACAATGATACGTAAACTTAATTCAGTCACTCACTCACTCTCTCTCACTCACTCTCACACACACACACACACACACTTACAAATGCCTAAAGCATACTGCCCTAAAGCATGTCTTTGAAATGTGTGAGGAAACTAGAATCAAAGACAAAAATGCAAAGACCACACCGGTAGCCAGGACTGAGTGTAAAGTGTAAGTGTGTTTTACAGGAGAAAGGATTCTGTTTGGTTTGATTAGCCAAAGTGTGTTGGTGTTGGTATGAATGGGAGGCAGCACTGACAGAAACCTGAGAACAGAGTCTCTAAGAAAACAAGCAGTTGCAAAGTGGAAAAAAGTGGAGCTGCCCATACATGTTCTAATACTTTTTTATGTCAGCAGCTGTTTTCGCAATGTAACGTAAATTCATGCAATCTGAAACACTCTTCAGTTCAGATGCAGGTTGAACTCAGTGTTGGCTTGCCACCAAAATTTTGGTGAATATCTGCAGTGACTGCACACAGGAAAAGACAATAACCAGCAACACACACATTTCACTCCTCTCTGTTTACTAACATGTAGTTTTAAGTTTTTAGTTTTTAGAAGTAATTAGGTTCCCTTTATCTACTTTTAGGCTTGTATGAACTAGTCTTGTAGTCAATACCAAGGCCGGGAGAGGATAGGACCGAGCCGAGACTGAGACCAGATTAAGATTTTTCATACAAATGCAAAAAAAAAATTAGCAAACACATTTTTTTGTAATTAATTCTCATTATCATTCATTATAGTACAGTATATATCAATAAATTATGACTTGTCATCATATATGTAGTAACATATAAAGTAAATGATTAATATTAATTAAATCATTAAATTATATATAGCCTAAAATTATTCTTCATTATTATTACATTATATATAAAATTATTTCATTCGATCCTGTACACACACACACACACACACACACACATATATAATATATATATATATAAGAAAGATGAGGAGAGGTCTGTCATTTTCATCATAGCCTACACTTCAACTATGAGAGACAAAATGAGAAAAAAAAATCCAGGAAATCACATTATAGGATTTTTAAAGAAATTTCAATTGTAAATCATGGTGGAAAATAAGTATTTGATCACCCACAAACAAGCAAGATTTCTGGCCCTCTCAGACCTGTATGTAACTTCTTCTTTAAGA
The DNA here is from genome assembly GCA_025084515.1 of Ancistrus triradiatus. Lineage (NCBI taxonomy): Eukaryota > Metazoa > Chordata > Actinopteri > Siluriformes > Loricariidae > Ancistrus > Ancistrus triradiatus. Next base: position 38,814 of record JAJAGP010000666.1, on the reverse strand, counting down.
AGCTCTTCTGTCCTCCACTCGTTACCTGTATTAATGGCACCTGTTTGACCTCGTTTTATCTGTATAACAGACACCTGTCCACAGCCTCAAACAGTCAGACTCCAAACTCACCATGGCCAAGACCAAAGAGCTGTCGAAGGACACCAGGAAGAAAATTGTAGACCTGCAGCAGGCTGGGAAGAGTGAATCTACAATAGGCAAGCAGGTTGGTGTGAATTGAATAAATCAACTGTGGGAGCAATTGTAAGAAAATGGAAGACAAGACCATTGATAATCTCCCTCGATCTGTGGCTCTATGCAAGATCTCATCCCGTGGGGTCAAAATGGATCATGAGAGAACGTTGAGCAAAAATCCCAGAACTACATGGAGGGACAGGCGTGTCCCCCTGCTTAAGCCAGTACATGTTCCAGGCCCGTCTGAAGTTTGCCAGAGAGCATATGGATGATCCAGAAGAGGATTGTTAGGAATATCATGTGGTCAGATTGAAACCAAAATAGAACTTTTTAGAGAAAAACTCAAATGGAGGAAGAAGGATGCTGAGTGCGCATTCCAAGAATACCCATACCTACTGTGAAGCTGGGGTGGAACATCATGCTTTGGGGCTGTTTTTCTGGCAGAGGGGACAGGACGACTGATCCGTGTTAAGGGAAGAATGAACGGGGCCATGTATCGTGAGATTTTCGAAGCCCAAAACCTCCTTCAATCAGTGACAGCATTGAAGATGGAACAATTGACAATGATCCCAACACAATACCGCTCGGGCAAACGAAGGAGTGGCTCTGGAAAAAGCATTTCAAGGTCCTGGAGTGGCCTAGCCAGTCTCCAGACCTCAGCCCCATAGAAAATTTGTGAAGTCCCGTGTTTCCCAGCGACAGCCCCAAAACATCACTGCTCTAGAGGAGATCTGCATGGAGGAATGGGCCAAAATACCAGCTACAGTGTGTGGCCAACCTGGGTGAAGACTTACAGGAAACATTTGACCTCTGTCATTGCCAACAAAGTTTTAAGTTACAAAGTATTGAGTTGAACTTTTGTTATTGACCAAATACTTATTTTCCACCATAGTTTACATTTACATTCTTTAAAAAATCATATAATGTGATTTCCTGGATTTTTTTTCCTCATGTTTGTCTCTCATAGTTGATGGCTGACTAAATACTTTTTTTCCCACTGTGTGTGTGTGTATTATATATATAATATATATATATATATATATATATATATATATATTATATATATATATATATACACACACACACACAACACAAGGTAGGGAGAAAAAAGTATTTTATAAAGTATATATTTATATTATAGTATATAAAGTATATATATATATATATATAATACTATATATATATATATATATATATAGATATATATATATATATATATATATATATATATATAAAAAAAAAACAAATAACGGTGATTTATTATTATTTAGCTGCATTCAGCTCCTATTTTACCCCCCACTGTTAAGCAATACTGAGCCTGCCTTTACGCCTCGGGTCAACTGATTGGTATTTAGCAGTAGTCTTAGATCTGTAGAGTATGTGCTGCATTGTTTTTTAGTGTGTGTGTGTGTGAGATGTATTGTGCTGTGATCAAATAGCACAGCTGAAATCATTAACACAAGTGGCGTAAACGTCGAATAATTGCTTCCGAAAAACAAACCAGAGTAAAACTCTTCAATCTGGCAACCGAACGACGGCTCTCCGAAGCCTTATCTGACTGGCAGATGCAGGATATTTTGATAAAGCAGATAAAGCTACTAGGGCAGCACATTAAACAGTTAAATGTATAATTATGCACGTATTTATGAGAACGTATCAGAACACAATTGACGCTGAAATAAACTGGAGCGTTAAACTCTACGCGTTTTACTTTCACTTTCAATCTGAGTGACGTCATACCTCCTTCGAGGTACGCGGTCCTTTCTGTTGAGTCATACGAAAAGCAGCGTTATCAGAACATGCTTGAAAATGTAACACACTCTAGTTTAATCTTCTAAATTGCGTTATTCTCTCTAGATTCTATTCCAAGAATGCTGATGCAACTGGCAGCCTTAGAAAGGAACCCATTATTCATGTCATCAATATTCAAAGCACGGTGAAGACTGTTTGAGAAAGAGTTGCATCAAAAGGAGGTCAGCCAGAAATGATCACAGATCCTTCTCTGGAATTCCACAGCATACACAAGGGAGTAGCAGCTAGTAAGCTGGAAACTCCACAGACTTCTGAAAAACAAATGTGGAGCTGCTCTGAATGTGCAGTGACTGCCAGGTAATGGGAGATAATATGATCTAATACTAGAATGCTAAATGTAAACACTGACAGAAAGATGTTTTGAAAATCACTGGGGATCAATCTGGGGAAGTTGTTCTCAAAGTCGCTTAGGTGAATCTTAGGAAAATATACAAAACAAATTCCAGATTGTGCTTTCAACTTTTTAAAGCTCTACCCACCACTGACACATCAATGCACTCACTGCTGATGCAAAAAATGTTCTGACCTTCTTCTGATGAAAAAATAAAACAAACAAAACAAAAAAGTAGCTTTTTCAGATAAAAGAACCAGCTTTGATTTATTTTTCTGATAAAAGAACCAGCTTTGATTTCTTTTTCTGATAAAAGAACCAGCTTTGATCTTTTTTTCTGATAAACGAACCAGCTTTGATTTATAATCTAATAAAAGAACAAGCTTTGATTTCTTTTTCTGATAAAAGAACCAGCTTTGATCTTTTTTTCTGATAAAAGAACCAGCTTTGAATTATATTCTGATAAAAGAACCAGCTTTGATTTCTTTTTCTGATAAAAGAACCAGCTTTGATTTCTTTTTCTGATAAAAGAACCAGCTTTGATTTCTTTTTCTGATAAAAGAACCAGCTTTTATCTTTTTTTCTGATAAACGAACCAGCTTTGATTTATAATCTAATAAAAGAACAAGCTTTGATTTATATTCTAATAAAAGAACCATCTTTGATCTCTTTAATCTAATAAAAAAGAAAAAGCTTTTGAGTTCTTGTTCTAATAAAAGAACCAGCTTTGATCTTTTTTTTCTGATAAATAAAGACGCATCTTTGAATTATATTCTGAATAAAGAACGGCTAGCTTTGATTTCTTTTTCTGATAAAAGAACCAGCTTTGATTTCTTTTTCTGATAAAAGAACCAGCTTTGATTTCTTTTTCTGATAAAAGAACCAGCTTTTATCTTTTTTTCTGATAAACGAACCAGCTTTGATTTATAATCTAATAAAAGAACAAGCTTTGATTTATATTCTAATAAAAGAACCATCTTTGATCTCTTTTTCTGATAAAGAACCAGCTTTGATTTATATTCTGATAAAAGAACCAGCTTTGATCTCTTTTTCTGATAAAAGAACCAGCTTTGAATTATATTCTGATAAAAGAACCAGCTTTTATCTCTTTTTCTGATAAAGAACCAGCTTTGATTTATATTCTGATAAAAGAACCAGCTTTTCTCTTTTTCTGATAAAAGAACCAGCTTTGAATTATAATCTAATAAAAGAACCAGCTTTGATCTCTTTTTCTGATAAAAGAACCAGCTTTGATTTATATTCTGATAAAAGAACCATCTTTTATCTCTTTTTCTGATAAAAGAACCAGCTTTGATCTCTTTTTCTGATAAAGAACCAGCTTTGATCTTTTTCCTGATAAAACCAGCTTTATTTTCTAATAAAAGAACCATCATTGATCTGTTTTTTTGATAAAGAACCAGCTTTGATTTATATTTTCTGATAAAAGAACGCACCATGATATCTTTTTCTGATAAAAGAACCAGCTCCAATCTTTCTCCAATAGAGGACCCTGCTCTGATTTCCCTTTCAGTGAAATGAATCGGCTTTATTGTCCGTTCTTGCGTGTGTACACACAACAAAAACTGTTACTGCCCATTCGAGTGGTTACACAATATGCAGTGTGTGTTCCATAATTCCTCTCTAAAGGTCAGACCAACATAACGGAGTCTGCCCCCGCAAGGTCTTAAACTGAAACTCAAACTAAAACTCAGACGTCAATAGGAAATGTCCTCGATGTTAAAAGGCCTGCTGTCTAAACCCATGACGGCTTTCTAAGTGATTAATGATGGATTAGTCAGAACTCCAGCAGCATTACTCGTGTCCTTGGCTGGTTCTTCAGTAGCTGGCTTAGCACAGAGGAACTCACTTATTCTCCTTAACCAATCAAGAATTGAAACTCGTATTATTGGTCATGTCAAATAACATTTCACCATTGATTTTGACAGCGAGTTTTGTTCACCACAAAACGTTTGCTTGCCTCTGGAGGGACTCCCCCCCCCCCCCCCCGAGGAGTATTATCAGTATTTCATGGCTAATAGTTATTAACAATGATTAAATGTTCTATTTTATTTCTATAGATTAAATTGTTAATATTGCATAACATAAGGAAACAGGTGGAAACTCCTGAACAGACAGAAAAACAGATGGAAGCAAAACCCAGAGTGAAAGTCTAGCAACAGAACACTGAGGAAGCCAGAAGATGAAAAGCCTGCTGAGCAGTGTGTGTGCGCGCCAAGGCGTGAGAGCGAATACTCGCCAGCAGTGCCATGTGAAATGTGAATGGAAGGGACTCACCACGTCTTAACAAGCAGTAACCTGGCAAGACTGGTCGTCTCCTGTGCTCTGTAGCACCAGAGGGCATGGCAGTTGGTGGAAGAGTAGGTTACTTAACAACCCAAAGTTATTTCCGACAAACAAATACTAGCAAAAGAAGAATTGTAAATGTTTATTTGCAAAATAACAATGTTTTCTTATTTTTTTCAAACATCATACAGAAAGAGAACAAAAAAGAAAGCAAGGAATAAAAACAAAACAACTACAGACAAACCTCGCCATCTTTAATGGATCGACCAGTTTAATATCAGAACCTTCTAATCGAACCAATAACCCTCCATAACAAATGATGATCAGGAAAATCACAGAAGTAGACAGGGTTCTGAATGGCTGAATGGCAACCCTAACACCATGATGAGGTTTTTTTTATTATTATTATTATTTATTTAAAAAGAAATCATAGGAAATAACAGCTATCAGGCACCTGCTGTCTGAGAGCTGAGTCATGTTTTGGAAGGAGGTACACACAGATAACCCAGTTTGACTGGACTGAGTTTATCCTTGCATTGTTCTTGCCTTGTTAAATCAGCGCTTAACAGATTTCCTGCATCCTGCACAGAATCCTTGCGTACGTTCTCCAGCGGTACTTTATGGCAGTAGAGGCTTTGCACTGTTTTTGCGCCATTCATGTTAAACAGCACAGCCTGTTAACATCAAACTCCACATCCCAGCTTGCATTGTTGTTGCAGTATTAAAGTACAGTAGTAATAAAGAGGAGTGCATTAGGTAATGAAGCAGTGCAGAACCTTACTGACTTACTGCCGTAGTAAAGCCATAACACCACCCTGCATTGGAGTGCTATGGAAAAACGATCACATCTGCAGCAGCTGCATTGACACAAGATTACAGAGGTTTTAAAGAGGCTACACGGCGTAAATGGGTTTTGCACAGGCTTTTTACAATAGTGAACAGCGTCTACATGTCTCTGCAGCAGTAAAGCAGTTTTACACAGGCTTTTAGTGCATTTCCATTATTCAAGCATCCAGTTCTGCATCATAAAACAAACAAACAGTCAAACAAAGTGGCACTAGTGAAAGTTGCATTGCTCAGGTGCATTTATGTATCATTTATGTATGTAGCTTTGGTTCAACTAGGTTTTAAACGTGTTTGAGTCTTAAACAAAGTTCTGCTTTGTGTTTAATCAAGTTTTAAATGGGTTCTGCTTTGTTTAAGTTTTCAACAGGGTTCTGCTTTGTATTTAAGTTTTAAATGGGTTCTGCTTTGTGTTTAAGTTTTAAACAGGGTTCTGCTTTGTTTAAGTTTTCAACAGGGTTCTGCTTTGTTTAAGTTTTCAACAGGGTTCTGCTTTGTATTTAAGTTTTAAACAGGGTTCTGCTTTGTGTTCAAGTTTTAAACAGGGTTCTGCTTTGTGTTTAATTAAGTTTTAAATGGGTTCTGCTTTGTATAAGTTTTAAATGGGTTCTGCTTTGTGTTTAATTAAGTTTTAAACAGGGTTCTGCTTTGTATTTAAGTTTAAAACAGGGTTCCGCTTTGTGTTCAAGTGTTAAACAGGGTTCTGCTTTGTATTTAAGTTTTAAACAGGGTTCTGCTTTGTATTTAAGTTTCAAACAGGGTTCTGCTTTGTGTTTAAGTTTTAAATGGGTTCTGCTTTGTGTTTAATTAAGTTTTAAACAGGGTTCTGCTTTGTATTTAAGTTTCAAACAGGGTTCTGCTTTGTATTTAAGTTTTAAATGGGTTCTGCTTTGTGTTCAAGTTTTCAACAGGGTTCTGCTTTGTGTTTAATTAAGTTTCTTCAAACAGGGTTTCTGCTTTGTATTTAAGTTTTAAACAGGGTTTCTGCTTTGTATTTAGTTTTTTAAAATGGGTTCTGCTGCTTGTGTTTAATTAAGTTTCAAACAGGGTTCTGCTTTGTATTTTAAGTTTTAAATGGGTTCTGCTTTGTGTTCAAGTTTTTCAACAGGGTTCTGCTTTGTATTTAAGTTTTTTAAACGGGTTCTGCTTTGTGTTTAAGTTTTAAACAGGGTTCTGCTTTGTTTTTTAAGTTTTAAATGGGGTTCTGCTTTGTGTTTAATTAAGTTTTAAATGGGTTTCTGCTTTGTGTTTAAGTTTTTTAAATGGGTTCTGTTTTGTGTTTGTATCATAAAGCAGAAAATCAAAGCTGACATTAATGTTTTTCCTGCTGTTGCTTCAGTTAGAAAGCTCAGATTGTATGTAGAGTGTGTGTGTGTGTGTGTGTGTGTGTGTGTGTCTTTGTGTGTGTGTGTGTGTGTATTAACCTCAGTCTTGCTTCTTGTGAGGACCAAATGTCCTTGTGATGTTAGGGAAAACCTGCCATTTTCAGGTAATTGCTTAAAAGTTAAGTTATTTTTTCTTTCTTTTCTTTTTTTTTGAACAAAAACGGCAACTTTTATTTACAAATATACCAAAACTATTTGCTTGCAGGTTACTGAGGCTAGGGTTAGCATTAACTTACCACAGCAAATCCTTCATTGTCATTCATGTCAGTGGAAAGTTCTTTTCACAAGCAATAGCAAGACAAGTGTGTGTGTGTGTGTGTGTGTGTGTGTGTGTGTGGTGTGTGTGTGTCGTTGTGTGTGTGTGTGTGTGTGTTCTTGTCAGCAGCGAATAAAAAACTAGCGGGGTTCGAGTTTCACACAGAAAATCCCTTGTGAAAGTGAAGTGAAAGCTCACACTCGTCTTCATGTTATTCATTTCAGTTTCCGCCCAACCGCAAAGCCGCCATCCTCATTTCTACACAGAGAAATCAGTTCTTCTGTTCATTCACCAAGTACACTTCATTCACTCACTCACCCTCATGCTCTCATTCTCACTCTTACATAGAGCACAAATCAGTTCCATTGTTCTTTCAATAAATAATACGCTCATTCCATCGCTCACCCTCCACTCTCCCACCCATTCACTCGCTCACCCTCACTCTCCCACCCTTCACAATCGCTCACCCTCACTCTCCCACCCATTCACTCTCCATGCACCCACTTCCCCCCACCTCATCACATCCTCTCACCCTCAACTCTCCCACCCATTCACTCGCTCACCCTCACTCTCCCACCCATTCACTCGCTCATCCTTACTGCTACATAACACAGATCCTCATTTCTACAGAGATACATCTATACGTCTGTTCACGGACACAGCCATTCACCAACGACAGCACATTCACTCCCTCATCCTCATTCGCTCATCCACACGTTTACTCTCACATACTCACTCCCCCATCCACTGATCCTCATTCACTCATCCACATTCACTCGTCCATCCGCACATTACACTCACATCCTCACTCTCTCATCCACACATTCACTCCCTCATCCATACATTCACTCTGTCATTTATTCCCTCATCTGCACTCACTGGCATCCTCACTCATCTGCATTCAGAGTTATCCTCACATCCACAAGTTTACTCTCACATACTCACTCCCCCATCCTCATCTTCACTAACTCATCCTCACACTCACATCCACATACTGACACTCATCCTCACTCTCTCATCCACATATATACACTCACATCCTCACTCTGTCATCCAGCCATCCACACATTCACTCTTTACATCATTTCATCTCTTACATTCACTGATTCGTGTTTTTGTCATTCATTCATTTACTCACACTCATTCAGTCACTTCATACGCTCACCTTCACTCTCACAGTTCAGAGCTTAGTTTTGGTCTCAGCTGACGGTTTGGTGTCTGTGCCGAACAGAGACATCATGTCCTTTAAAGCCTGCTGAATCTGAGAGCCGAACCTGTGTGAGTCCTGAAACAACACAACACACACACACAGGTACAACAAGAGTCTCTAAATGTCCTCAGCTTTTATTCAGTACTCTTCTACAAACTCGAACTCGTTAGGAAAGCGTTAACTGCGTGACAGTGCTATGATGCGGCTTCACACTCACCGTTTCTGAACAAGAGTGCTTACTGGACACATGGAAATTGATCAGGTTCTCCCCAACGATGATGTAGGAGACACCATACCCATCATCAGCCACCTACCAGAGAAACACCGTCTCAGTGAAGTACTGAGTAAGCGACGTTAAAGAAACCAAAGAAACAGACAAACTGATAACAGAGTGCTCATCATGCATCAAGGGTTGAACAAAACCTGAGGCACATCTCAGTAGCTTCAATAATCAGAAGGTAGAGAATTGAAAATACAGTACACAGACAAAAGTTTGTGGACACCCCCTCTAATTACTGAACTCTACTTTTTCAGAAATCTTCACTTGGAACGCTTTCATAATTTAAAGCGTACATGTCGGATTTCTTCACTGACAAACAATAGCAGTAGAACGGGTTGTCCTGATAGCCCAGTGCCTCTCAATAGGACACTTATAGGTTTCTGCTTCCAACAAGACAGCTCATCAACTTTCAGCCCTGCTGTCCTTATGCAAAATAAACAGAGAACTCGTTTGCCAACTTTGATTGAGAACTTGGCTGGCTTGCACAGAAACTCAACCTCAACTCCATCAGACACCTTAAAAATGCACTGGAATGGCAAAAGTCACAGGGATTATTGTCTGACATGACAAGACGACCTCATGGTCATGTTCCAAAATCTACCCCGCAGGACGCATTTCCCTTGCCATATGGCTAAAGCAAACATAGCGTGCGATGTGGGCAAAGGCTTTGGCCTACACCGGCTCTGAGACAGGGTGCACAAGGAGAGGTAGAGTAACCCAGAATGTTTTTCTTATTCGACTATATTTATTTTACAGTATTTTCTGTAACTATAATTTAGTTACCCCTTCATAAAAGTTACTTATCTGTCAAGTAAATGTATTCATAAGACTTCACCATGTACTTCAGGAGTGGGGATACCACTCTGGAGAGAACTTAATGTACACAAAAAAGGACCAAGCAGCAAGTTAGTGTTTTGACCAAAAGATACTGAGCTATCGAAACTAGTTTGTTACCCCAACATCTGTAGTTTCACAGGAAGCTCATCTCTTGCAATTGAAGAACAGTGGAGCAGGGGCCCTCTAAACAAAGCATAACACCCTTCCACCATGGGACTGACTTCAAAAACATTACAGTGGTTTAACCACAACAGTTACCGAGTTCAATTAATGTAGCTGTCATAAAAGTCAGATATCAGATGTTAATTACACTATGGTTATTATATAACCTTAAGGGCAGAACGCTATATTGTAAGAGTCGCGGATATGCGGCTCATGGTAATAATGTCTTTTCGCTATAACACAGTGTAGAGGTTTTGGACCTGGACTGTAAGATGTGCAACATAAATGAATAGAAATTCAAATGAATTTTCCCAGGGGTGCCCAAACATCGTTGCATAACATCAAATGGGTGTGCATTTCTTACCGGGCCGAAGCCACCACCTAGTGAGATGAACTCAGGATGGTTTACCATGTCAAAGAGCTCAATTTGCTGCACAGGCGTCTGAGAGGTGGACAGACGCCAGGGTTCAGACAAAACCTGCACAGGAGATAGACAAACATGTAATTAAATGTAATTATTGCTAACGTCTTTCATAACTGCATTAGTATCATAAACAACACGTTTATGATTAGTCAGTACATAAACACGTCCTGGCTACACTAAACATCCAGGTAGTGATGTCAAAAATAAAGATCACTCGATGATTATCAACACTAAACATTCTGAAACGGTACAATACTCGTTTCCCACAGCATCAATTCTATTCATATCAAAATGCGCTTTTGTTTGACCCACTCAGGTTTCCGTAGAGCACAGTACGGTTTGTTATACTGAAATGGCAGCTGAAGCAAAATTAACGTTTGCAGTCCGTCTTAATTAGTAAAGAAAGCAGGAGGAGTGCTGTAATACTTTGTCTTTGAAGCGGATAAGGACATGAACAATCCGGCCGCGTCGGCCCGTTGCTGCGATGCATCAATCCGCCATCTTGGTCCAGGCAAGACTGGCTTGTAAACAAATACAAATAAACGGAGGATTTGCGTTTTCCTTGGTAAAAAAACAAACAAAAAAACCCCACAATAACCTACATTTCTAAACTGATTTTAATGGGTCGTTTTTTATATTCAAAAGGTGTTTATTAAATCTACGTGGAGTACAAAAAAGTTCCAACTCCCGGGACTTTGAATCTTGATCGGAGTGTGTATTAGGGCTAAGCACGCTATGCTACAGCTAATATGGTGTCATAAGAAATTTGTAAAACCTCGTTTGTCAGGCAGGAATTTTGATTATTTTTCAAGGTTAATACGAGTGAAAACGTCTCTTTATAATTTAAAATACATTAAATGTGTGGTAGGTTTTTATGTGGGGGAATGGCTTTTTCTATCCTCATCATTTTAGCTTTTCTTTTGCTCCAGGTCAGAACTGGGCACGTTCTCTTTGAAATACTGAAAGAAATACGTAAATAGTGCATCTTTAAATTCTTATAATTGACCGTCATTGGGAAAAATGTAAACAAAGTCAGTCTGCTTTCAATGGCAAGGATACAGTAGAGTATAGAAGTAAACCTTATTATTATTTGAACATAAATACAATACCATGTAGTCTAAAATAATATATAGTGAATTAAATAATAGATTAACAATAGTAAATCGTATTATAGTACATTAGCAATATAGTATATCTGGATCTGTTTATTTTAAAAAAGAGCTTCAAAAGTGAAATGAGCACAGTATGTCTTTGGTTTTGAAAATGGTATCGAATTTCAATATTTTTCAAAAGTATCATATTGAAGTTGAAATTCTCAGTTTCGTGACGGCACTAGAGTGAGGTAGCTGCCTGGAGCCCCCGTGTCCCCGTGCAAGAGAAAGCAGGGCTAAGACAGAAAAAACTTCAAGCTTGCCAAGTCATTTTAAGCAGGGTTGTGAAGAATTAAGTTTTCTCCAGAGAGTCAGCTCCAGGGCAAAACTTCAGAATCAGTAGAAGGGATAGGTGGAAGACCTTTGCAATGACAATCGCTGAACAGAAGGCCTGCTCGTTCACCCACAGAGTCGCATTCTGAGTCGGGGATTTTGTGGTTGGCCTGTATTCGTCCCCTTCTGTTATATTTCCAGTACTTCAGTGTTCCACTGGACTCTCATGTGGTCGAGAACACACCACTCATTCCACCCAATAATTTCCTGCGTCTCCCACTGATCCGCTCACATGTCAAACAAGAACATGCAAATAGAGTTTACAAATTGGTACATACGCCATGTAGACAAAAGTATGTAGACACCCTTTCTAATTATCGACCGCTGCCATTTCAGCAACACTCGTCTGTAAAGCGAACATTTCTGGATTCTCCATAGATAAACAGTGACAGTAGAATGGGTTGTACTGATACCCCATTTATAGTTTCTGCTTCCAGTAAGTCAGTTCATCAGCTTTTTGCTCTGCTGTGCATAAAACAAAGTCCATAGAGAAATGGTTTGCAGCCTTGTTTGAGAACTTGGATGACTTGCACAGAATCTTAACCTCAACTCCATCAATAACACTGAAATTGCACTGCAATGCCAAAAGTGCACCAGGGCTTATTGTCTCACATTGGATGTTCCAAAAGCCCTTTTAGGAAAAAAGCAAAACGCAGCAAAGATTGGGGGTCCATCCACACTGTGGGAACCACCGAGATATGCCATTTGATTTGCTAAATTCCGTCAATTATTTGCGGATCTTCCCAAATCAAGTATGGCACGTAATTGACGGTGATTACCAGGTCCACTGGTTGCTGTGAATGGGGTTGGGGTTTTACTGGGGTTTCTTTATTTACAACATGCCAATATCTTTTGATCTGCATGCAAAAACAGTAAGTTATAAAACTTTTAAGAGGCTTATTCCATGCAGTTGTCCTTTTCATTACAAAAAAGCAAAGAATTATTGGAGTAGGTTGCCCAAAAATATGCTCGTCTGTGCTGGTGAAGGAAGCAGGAAGAATGGAGCTTTTTATGAAGTTATCTGATGCCTTTTTAGAGCAGTGGGGTCAGAACAGTGTCAACAACGGATGTCTGAGCATTTCACTGCGTTGGAATAGCACATTTTTTATTAAAAGAAACTATACTTTCTATTAAGGTACCATTAAATTGATCAATTCATACTGGGAGTCACTGAGGTGTTCAGTACAACCCACTATACTACCACTGCTGGTCTATGGAGATTCCAGACCTGTACACTCCATATTACGAGTGTGGCTGAAAGGACTGTGATGCTCTCCAAAAAAGACAGACTTATATGAAGGGGAGTCTACATACTTTTGGCCATACGGTGTATTTAAGAAATAGAACATGAGGGGGAGCGTGTTATCGCTGACATCAGCTGTGATTTGGTCGCATGCACCAGCTACAGCTACAGTGGCAGAGTCTGACTGTTTTGGTGTGGAAAAGCCATGCTGTTATCACAAATATCAGCACAGTGAGAACTCCTCAACCAATCATATTGTCAGAAAGGTCAGTGTTGTATAAATGTATATATATTTATGTACTTTATACATTTACATTTGGTCCTGCAGCAAATGCCCTTATGAAGAGCAACTTATAATCTTACAGTCCAAGCAATTGGGTGGTTAAGGGCTTTGCTCAAGGACAACAGTGGAAGCATTAACTGTCACACGAACTAATTTGTGTGTATTCAGAATTCTAAATGGGAGATTTAGCAGTTAGTTGATGGCTGGCTGGCTGATAATAATAGCAAACAGCTTTAATGTGGCTGCACAGCTCCAGGGACTGAGGTTTGTTCCCCGAGTCCAGATACTGTCTCTATGCAGTACTACAAGTTCATCCCGTGCTTATGTAAGTTTCTTTTTTCTCAAACCACCAAAACTTTGCAGTGTGTTTGTAGCATATTACTGTAAAAAGCCCTTTTCATGGCTGAGCGAGCGAGCCAGCGAGTGGTAGCATGTTTTGGACTTTCATCCTATCTAGGGTACATTCCTGCCTCATGATGAGTGTTTTCAGTCCAAGCTCCAGACCAAGTGCAGGACTGAAGATAAATTAATGAACAGACAGACTATTAAACCTCAGTGCAACCTACAGCCAACAGAACGCAGTCTCAATGCTTAAGGAAGAAACATTTTTTTGGAAAATAAAAGTACAGCCAGAGTGCTCATTGCAAAGCAACTGTATAACAACTGCAGAGGTGCTGAAAGTTTGTGAACCCTTTAGAATTGTCAAAATTTCAAGTCCTAAAAGTAGATAAAGCGAACCCAATTAAACCAATTTGATTTGCTTTCAGTATCTATTGTGACCCCTTTGTGTGTCAACAACAGTAACTAAACGTTTCCTGTGACTGCATCAGTCCTGCATACCAGCCGGGAATAATTTTAGCCCATTCCTCCATACAGAACAGCTTCAGCTCTGGAATGTTGGTGGGTTTCCTCACATTAGCTGCTCGCTTCAGGTCCTTCCACAACATTTCGTTTGGATTAAGGTCAGGACTTTGACTTGGCCATTCCAAAACATGAACTTTATTCTTCTGTAACCATTCTTTGGTAGAAGGACTTGTGTGCTTAGGGTCGTTGTCTTGCTGCATGACCCACCTTCTCTTCAGAATTGGCTGTTCCAGCAATGATGGGAAGCCATCCTGGCCCAGATGCAGCAAAACAAGCCTGAACCATGATACCACCACCACGTTTCACAGGTAGGATAAGGTTTTGCTGGAATGCACCATGGTTCTTTCTCTAGATGTAACGCTTCTTATTTAACCTGAAAAATTCGATTCCGGTCTGGGTTGCCAGATCCTCGCAATCCTCGCGTCAGCGTTCTCTCAGCGTTGTAGAAAGGACAGAGTTATTCTGTTTGAACTGATTGATGATATTCACTAACAATAGAAAAAACGTTTATGATTAATGTTACCTCACACAGATTCATTGGACTCGGTTGGTCTCGAGAACCATTTCCACGTTATCCAGAGCGACTTACAATTGATACAGTCTTACAACCCAAGCAGTTGTGGGTTAAGGGCCTTGCTCAAGGACCCAACAGTGGCAGCTTGGCAGAGGTGGGATTTGAACCTTTTGGTCCATAGTCCAGTAACTTAACCGCTAGGCTACCACAGTCCCATTCAAATAGTGAATTAACATTACACACCATTCCAGCTGGGTAAAATTCTTAAATTCTGGACTTATCTGCTCAGATGTCAAAAGTCAGATTTATTTCTATAGCGGTTTTTGGCATTGTCTCAAAGCAGCTTCACAATTTTCTCTTACCTTCTATTATCTAGGGCCAAAGCCCAAATTGAGCAAGCCTAGGGCAAGAGTGGCAAGGAGAAACTCCTTAAACATTATAAGGAACAACTCTGGGAGGACCAAGTCTCTCAAATTCATCCCATCCAATTCAGCTTTATTTATATACCGTTTTTTTTTTTTAAACAATGGAGCATTGTCTCAAAGAAGCTTCTAAATCCAAAATTGAGCAAGCCTAGTTAGACAGTGGAAAGGAAAGACTCCCTAAAAGGTATAAGGAAGAACCCTTGGCAAGACCAAGACTCAAAAAGGGACCCAACCTTCTTAGGGAGCCTAGATGTTATGTATAAGAATTGAACTATAGTTATCTAATTAATGTTTATAGTAATAGTTTAAAGAAACATAAGCTAAGCTAATTAATATATTTTACTTAAATATGTCCTCTATTAATTTAATCGAGAGTTTTTGCACAGCTCACCTGATTGAGGAACGGAGACTCCACACCCAGGTATTTGGAGACCACGTACAAGCAGAACAGGTGTCTGTCGATGCCTGAGCCGGTCATGGCTAGCCGGTAGAGAATCTGATGTTTCTCAGAAGCTTTACGGAGCAGCGAGCAGCACTGACTCATTTCCTAACGAGGACAGATTAATCAACATTGATTCATGTATTCAATCATTTTCTATGCCTGGGCTTCTTTGCTCGCTCTGCTGCCACTGCGACCCTGAAATGGATAATGATGATGATGATGATTTTCTAAACCGGATTAAACCAATTTACCGGATAAATGTCCCTAGACAGGGCACACACACTCACACTGGGACATGTTAGAGACTGAACGAACACGTCGTTGGGATATGGGATGAAACCTGAGTACATGGAGAAAACCCACACAGAACCAAGGAGAACATGCAAATTCCACACAGTGGTCCGTGACTTGAACTCAGGTCTCAAGAGCTGTCACCGCACAGCTATCACCTGAACCAGAACTGAGTAATGAAACTTTAAAGCCATCATGCTCTGTAGCCTCAAGGTTAAGGGTCAAGGACCCAACAGTGGCAGCTTGGCAGAAGTGGGATTTGAACCCTGGACCTTCTGGTCCATAGTCCAGTACCATACAATTTTACCATCCACGTGTCTGGTGGCTGTACTGATACAAACTCCAAAAATACAACCCTCAAAAAAAATCTAAAACAACAAACAAACATAGTTCAATTAATAATAAATTAAACTATATACAGCTCTGTGTGTTGTTTGTTTATACACCAAAAATGGCACATGCATGAAATAACTGCAGCCTGACCTGTTCAACAATAAAATCAAACACAGGGTCATTCTTACACCATTCACCTTCAAACCCAGTATTCAAATGAACTTCAAGAAGTGGTTCAGATAATGAACATTCAGAAAATGGGAGCCTATATCCATGATTTCTTATAGGACAGTCTCTACCGGGTTCTTATATAGTCCAAACCCCTCCTACTTCCATTTACATTTTGTGATTTATCACACACCCTCATTACTTACAACATACAACGTCTACAGTCTTACAATCCAAGCTAGTGTGGGTTAAGGGTCCTTGTGCAAGGACCAGTGCCTTAACCACCAAGCCACCGCAGTCCCACAGGGACTAAACACTGGTGCTGGGACTTTCTGGTTGGTCCTCCTGCCTGTTTATAATCTATTATCTTGGCTCTCTAGTAGTATATGTGGCTCCACTTGTGACACAAGTCCAACAGGATGGATAGTGAGTTGTTTTTCCCAGAGGAAGCCGTTGGAGCTTGGAGGCGATTCAAAGCACAAATGTGTGGTGTTAAACCGAGGGGAAGAGCATGTGACACAACCAGAGAGATCTGAAAATGGAGGACTGTAGCAGGACATGACCCCATTACCTGTCCAGTCTCCAGAGCCAGGACGAAGGCACAGCTCTCGTTAGAGCACGAGCGCACCGTCTCCGTGCGCCCCTCCCGAAACAGACGTGTCATCGAGGCCTCGTAGGTCAGACAAAAGTTACTGCGGTCCTGAAAGCACACGAGGACATGCACAAACATATTCAGAAAGAGACAGCGAGCTCACAAACTAGGAATGTCCTGATAATTGTTAACAGGCTGACAAAATAGAGCACATGACTGAACTGTCTGTAGCAATAATCACTTAACAGAAAACAGACCCGTCAAAATAAGACGCCTTAAGAACGTTACACCATGTCTCACTATCTTTGAGGGGACCTCCCACTGACACAGTGATTACTGTAGCTAATTAACCCTAACCTCAGTAACCAAAAGACCTTTGGTTTTTCAAAAGAAAGTTGCAGTTTCTGTAAAAAGAAAAGAAAAAAAAGGCATGTGTGTCAAAACGTCCGCTCTTTCTATCCT
This sequence comes from Ancistrus triradiatus, assembly GCA_025084515.1. Taxonomy (NCBI): domain Eukaryota; kingdom Metazoa; phylum Chordata; class Actinopteri; order Siluriformes; family Loricariidae; genus Ancistrus; species Ancistrus triradiatus. Next base: position 21,695 of record JAJAGP010000666.1, on the reverse strand, counting down.
AGTGGGGACATTTAGTCCCCACGATGTATTATACACATGCCCACACACAGCATGTCTCACTATCAAGTCTGTAGCTAATGTAATCATGATCAAGATGGACATGGGATACAATAAGGATAGTAAGAGGAGACTCGTACCCTGTGATACGCCAGCTGCAGCGCTATCTGAATGAAGGCATCGGGGCTGATCTTCAGCTTCTTAATCCTCCCTTTCCCAAACTCACTAAAGGGAAACACGTGACAGTCGACATCATCAGCCAGAGCCCGAGCCACCGACAGGGACTCCGCCACCTGCGTCTGCACCTGCACATACAGAAAGTGAGAAATGAATTTTAATGGCAGGGCTTTAAGCAAACATCTTTAAAGCACACAGTGGTGCTTGAAAGATAGTGAACCCTTTAGAATTTTCTATATTTCTGCAGAAATATGACCTAAAACATCATCAGATTTTCACATAAGTCCTAAAAGTAGATAAAGAGAATCCAGTTAAACACATGAGACAAAAATATTGTACTTGGTCATTTATTTATTGAGGAAAATGACCCAATATTACATATTAGTGAGTGGCAAAAGTATGTGAGCCTTTGCTTTCAGTATCTGGTGTGACCCCCCCAATGAATTCATTGTTCCATCAATGATGGCAAGCCGTCCTGCCCAGATGCAGCAAAACAGGCCCAAACCATGATACTACCACCACCACCATGTTTCACAGATGGGATAAGGCAGTGTTTTAGTTTCTCCAAACATAACGCTTTTCTTTTAAACTAAAAAGTCCTATTTTGGTCTCATCCGTCCACACAAAACATTCTTCCAATAGCCTTCTGGCTCGTCCACGTGATCTTTAGCAAACTGCAGACAAGCAGCAATGTTCTTTTTGGAGAGCAGTGGCTTTCTCCTTGCAACCCTGCCATGCACACCATTGTTGTTCAGTGTTCTTCTGATGGTGGACTCATGAACATTAACATTAGCCAATGAGAGAGAAGCCTTCAGTTGCTTAGAAGTTACCCTGGGGTCCTTTGTGACCTCGCCAACTATTACACTCCTTGCTCTTGGAGTGATCTTTGTTGGTCGACCACTCCTGGGGAGGGTAACAATGGTCTTGAATTTCCTCCATTTATACACAATCTGTCTGACTGTGGATTGGTGGAGTCCAAACTCTTTAGAGATGGTTTTGTAGCCTTTTCCAGCCTGATGAGCATCAACAACTCTTTCTGAGCTCCTCAGAAATCTCCCTCGCATACTTTTGCCACTCACTATGTCCAAGTACAATATTTTTGTCTCTTCTGTTTAACTGGGTTCTGTTTATCTACTTTTAGATGAAAATCTGATGTTGTTTTAGGTCATATTTATGCAGAAATACAGACAATTCTAGAGTTCACAAACTTTCAAGGACCCCTGTACATGTAGTTTCGTCTGTTTTTGCAACATCTCGGACCTTGTTAATGCGTTGTTATGATTTGTAGAACTACACTGAAGCTCATCCGCTACAGGGTATGTGTTGTGTTTATTTCAATCAGAAAGTTATTTAATCAGGGTGTCCAAACGTTCACATAACTCCTTACTGCCTCTGGCATCTCCTCTGGCTCAGGGGGAAACAGCACTTCCAGATTACCTAGGTTTGAACGCCAGGCTGGGCCTGCACACAAAGTCCATTAGGTCCATTCCTTACACACATCTGAGCCCAATAAATTCCAGGATAGGATCCAGAACCTCTTCATTACAAACGAAGGATTCCTTATTCTTTCCCATGTCGGTAACTAATAAGCCACATAACTGATTACAATTTATGTAAAAACAAAATGCAATATCAAACAGCTATATATTTTTGCAATCCAAACTTTCTTTTTAGTTTTAAGTTTGAGTTCATCCCGACTGTAGTATTTTGGTTTCGTGGTGTTGCATTCTTCTCCTCAGGGCATTGTCTGCAGCTTACACTCACACAGGTCAGGAAAAAAAAATCCCAGATTACCTCATAATCATCTAATGGGAACCAACCTGTTGACAAAGATGCCAGTAATGAATAAGACAGGGCAGATTTGTTAAACAGGTCTTATGAAGCAAGACTTATGGAAATTTCTACACTTGAGGCCAAAAGTCTGAGCCCGCTAGTCAAAATACTTCCGTTTTGGAATTTTTCCCAACTGTAATAGAAAGTTTTTGGAGAGAGGATAGAGGACAGGACTGAGGATTCAGATAACGCTGCAGTATTGGACAATAAGTCTGCTTCCAACTTCCTGTGTAAAACGTGGAAGCAGATGTGTGTGCATGTGTTCTTACTCGGGGAGCTTCAACTGTGTCACAAGCTTTTCAACGCTCCACAAACAAGGATCTCTTAAATGAGACTTCATTTAGAGAGACTGCAAAAACCTGCCATTAAAACAGGCATGGGCCGACTGGGCAGAAGACTGAATAGAGAATTCACCAGGTCTTGCATTTATTATGTTATTTATTTGTTATTGTGAATTTTTAACAAAGCCAATCTGCTGTTTAACGAACAGCTAAGAACGTCCTGCTGTTCTGTTAAATTAGGATCATTCGAGGCATTCAGACGTTCATTTCAAACGCAAAACCCAAACAAGACTTCACTGATACAAGATCACAGGCTGATTGTTGGAAAACAACCACCCACATGGTTTTCTTTGTTCAGCCAGATAATGTGTGGAAAAACCCAAGCAGCTCTAATGATGCTCAGGCAGCTGTGACAGCGTCTAATAAAGCTCCATACATCTGCCCTGCATCCTGGCCAAATGCATAACTGAACGTCCCTTTACATATCACGAGTTGCTTCACAATGGCTGCATTCTTAATTCTGGCCATTATTTCAAAGGGCCAATTATTCAGCATAAGGCACAGATCACTAGAAATATTTCTCCGTCAGCTTCTCACATCAGGAGCTTCCCATCACACGGACTGATCTGAGCTGAGCACCCAGAGTGGGATTTGTGTACAGGACTCTACCACTGAGCCACTGGGGAGTCTGAAGGACAGCAGCCAAGTGAGCTAGTGCTTCAATATAGGACAGCAGGGAAAAAGAAAGGACCGACACCAAAATGGCATCTTCCAGCCAATAACTAATTATAAAATCTGAAATGAAAATGCGAAATGAAGGGACAAAACACAAAGGACTGAGACCTTTCCAGATCTGTCCTTTCCTTTTCTATTTTCCCTTCCTTCCACTTTTAATGTAATTATACCTCTACTCCTTAATTGTCTTTCCTTTCCTGTTTTCACTTTCTCTTGAAACTTCATTTCACCGAAAATATTTTCCATTCTTTAGGTCCTTTAGGTCTCCACCTTTTCCTGCAGTGTTTAAGTTAAGGGGTTTCTCATTTCTTTTTATGACATTTCATTTCTGCAAACCTCCCTTTTCTTTCTTGGAAGCCTTAGAAGACTCTGGCTAAGTGGTAACGCAAAGCTTACCAGAGACAGGATACGAACCACGGTGGCGCAGCACAAGGCTGGTATACGAGTAGTGTGTGCCAACTGTCTTGGTTGCATTATGGGGTTTGTGATGAAATGGGTAACACAAAGATTTAAACAAAATGATAAAAATATTATACTTGGTCATCTATTTATTGAGGAAAATGGTATTACATATTAGTGAGTGGCAAAAGTATGTGACCCTCTAGGATTAGCAGTTAATTTGAAGGTGAAATTAGTGTCAGGTGTTTTCAGTCAGTGGGATGACAATCATGTGTGAGTGGGCACCCTGTTTTATTTAAAGAACAGGGATCTATCAAAGTCTGCTCTTCACAACACATGTCTGTGGAAGTGTGTCATGAAATGAACAAAGGAGAAAAAGAATTGTTGATGCTCATCAGGCTGGAAAAGGTTACAAAACCATCTCTAAAGAGTTTGGGCTCCACCAATCCACGATCAGACAGAATGTGTACAAATGGTCGACTAACGAAGATCACTCCAAGAGCAAGGCGTGTTCATAGTTGTCGAGGTCACAAAGGACCCCAGGGTAACTTCTAAGCAACTGAAGGACTCTCTCTCATTGGCTAATGTTAATGTTCATGAGTCCACCATCAGAAGAACACTGAACAACAATGGTGTGCATGGCAGGGTTGCAAAGAGAAAGCCACTGCTCTCCAAAAAGAACATTGCTGCTCATCTGCAGCTTGCTAAAAATCACGTGGACGAGCCAGAAGGCTATTGGAAGAATGTTTTGTGGATGGATGAGACTAAAATAGAACTTTTTAGCTTAAAAGAAAAGTGTCATGTTTGGAGAAAGGAAAGCACTGCATTCCAGCATAAGAACCTTATCCCATCTGTGGTGGTAGTATCATGGTTTGGGCCTGTTTTGCTGCATCTGGGCAGGACGGCTTGCCATCATTGATGGAACAATGAATTCTGAATCCTGAAGGAAAGTGTCAGGACATCTGTCCATGAACTGAATCTCAAGAGAAGGTGGGTCATGCAGCAAGACAACGACCCTAAGCACACAAGCCGTTCTACCAAAGAATGGTTAAAGAAGAATAAAGTTCATGTTTTGGAATGGCCCAGTCAAAGTCCTGACCTTAATCCAATGGAAATGTTGTGGAAGGACCTGAAGCAAGCAGCTAATGTGAGGAAACCCACCAACATCCCAGAGCTTGAAGCTGTTCTGTACGGAGGAATGGGCTAAAACTCCTCCAAGCCGGTGTGCAGGACTGATCAACAGCTACAGGAAACGTTTAGCTGCAGTTATTGCTGCACAAGGGGGGGCACACCAGATACTGAAAGCAGAGGGTCACATACTTTTGCCACTCATTAATATGTAATATTGGATCATTTTCCTCAATAAATAAATGACCAAGTATAATATTTTTGTCTCATTTGTTTAACTGGGTTCTCTTTATCTACTTTTAGGACTTGTGAAAATATGATGTTTTAGGTCATATTTATGCAGAATTATAAAAAAAATTCTAAAGGGTTCACAAACTTTCAACCACCAGGGGAGCACTCTGCAACAGCAACCACTTCCAAGTCCTGAATGATGGACTGGTGCCCTATCTCTTTGGGGAGACTCACCACTATCCCCGACGTGATTTATTTATTGCAATGTATACATACATCAGAATCCTTTATTGATCCCCGAGGGAAACTGCAGATCTAATACAGTTGTCCAGGGATGCCAAAACTTAGAATCCACTCGCCCAGAGCGCCTGACATCCAGTCACTTTACCTTTATTCTGTACAAGTCACTTCATCACCCTGTAATATTTTGTCTGTGTAATATGTTGTAGTTATATACACATTGTTACCTATTTGTACATAGTGTGTATTTTCTACTTCTACTTTACTTTTATACAGTGGCATCTAGGTTTGCTTCAAAGGCCATCTTGTTGTACAATGACAATAAAGATGACAATAAACATCTTATCACTGTATAATCCATATGACAGCAAAACATGAGCTGCTGGAAATGTATATATAAAGTGACATTAGAAGCAGGACTATTCTAACATATTTATAGGCAATGACAACTGAAAGTGTGTGTGTGTGTGTGTGTGTGTGTGTGTGTGGCAGTATTAAAGCTGGGTGCTTTCCAATGTGAAACCCCTGAAAGAATCCTTATTGAAATATAGGACCAGTTGAACGCGAGGTCACGGCAGGAAATGTCAGTGCTTGTGTGTGCATTATTGAAAGTGTGTGGTCACTGTGCAAGCGTGTGCTTCTGTATGTATATAGCGTGTGTGTGGGTCTGACCTCCGGTGGTATGTTCCAGCTTAGACGTTGAGGGGGAGGTAAAGAATGATCCACTTCACCCCAACAGTTTCCATCTGGGTCATAGCCGAGCTGAAATGCGTCTGTGGCCAGGGTGAACTGACGGAGGATGTGAGAGAGAGGATGTGTGAGCGAGAGAGAGACAGAGATGGTGACTAGCTACCTATGTATTACTTACAGTACTGTGCAAAAGTCCTAGGACACCCTTGGATTAGTTGTTTTGGTGATGGTATATTGACCATATATATATATATATATATATATATATATATATATATATATATATATATATATATATATATATAAAAACATATCGTTGATAATTGCACCCGAAAAATTTCAAACATGAATTCGTCACTCCATAGTCTTCTTTGCCACTGATCTCCGTTCCAATCTTTGTGAGCTTTAGCATATCTTAGCCTTTTCACCCTGTTCCCCTTCTGAAAAAGTGGTTTCTTTGCTGCTACCCTTCCAAAAAGACCATTCCCGATAAAGCTTCTTCAGACTGTAGAACGTTCAACATGGGGTCCAGATGAATCTGCCAGATGCTGCTTGCTATTTCTCAAGTGTAAGGGCAAGAAGAACTAAATACTTGGCACTGAATCCCACAGAGGCTGTTTTATCTGGGTTTTTTTTTTTCAGTTTTTTAATCCTGCATACAAATATCTATGTCAATTGTTAAAACAATGAGGTATCTAATCTAATGGTGGCCTTTTGCACAGTACTGTACTGTCTATCTATAGCGCTTCTTGAAACAAAGCATTTCCAGTGCATCCACTCCAGGGGCAAGGAAAAACTCCCTCAATGCAATGAGGAATAAACCTTGGGAGGATCAAGACTCAAAAAGGGACCCAACGTCCTTGAGAAGCCCAGATTTTATATGCAAGAAGTACACTAAATTATCTAAATAATACATTTGTGATAAGTTTACATAGACAGAATCCAAACAACAAAAAAATAAAGAAGTTAAAAAATACAATAAATATAATAAATGAAGAGAATACAATATCATGAAGAGTATATATAAAACTTTAAAATACAATACAATAGTGTATATATGTATATATATATAGTGTACATATTTGATTTCACATCATAAACTGTATTTTTCTACTTTAAAACTACAATACTCTTTTTGTTCAGTCTACCAGCTCGACTTCACACTTTCCGCCAAAGACAAGAGTCGGTCAAAGCTGCATTGTGGGCTTTTGCCCCAAGGCAAAAAAATAAACACGTACACATCTCTGCACCCACCACCCGAGCCTAACGTGGGCTGACCTGACCGCACTGTGTGTGAAACCGAGGCCCACACAGGAATGCATACTTTGAACTCTAACATATTCCATCCCCAAAAGGTCACGTGCAATTCACATAACTCATTAATCACATTCGTTATAAAAGACCGAGTTCACACGGATTAGAAATAAGTGTCTAAGCCTGTCCTAATGTAAGGACCAACGCACAAGCCGTAAACAAATCAGGCACTGTGCGCACTTATCACATGCCCCTGGGTCCGAAAACATGGGTCGTGAGAATCCAGTGTTCGATCTCAGAGCGCGACCACAAAGCAACCGGCGTCCAAAACATGACAAAGTCAACTACGGAACGGAAAACAAACATGTTAAACCAACGAGATGGCAAAGCTAGTGGCATAAAACCATATAATCTGCAATGACCATCACTAACAGCCTTTGTTTGTCAGTAAATATCTTACTTTCACTGTCATGCATGACTTAACTTCTACTTTAAGGGTGAGATAATCGCACTATGTCATCGGTACTAATGGGCGCTCGAGTGGTTCAGGTTTGAGTACCGACATAAGTTCTCGGTGGTCTCACCTCCCATAAATGAGCCACCGTGGGAGCATCAGCCCAGGAGTGCTCGGCATTCAGACCGGTCTTCCCGTTCTTAAAAATCACTACAGAGAAGGACTTGTCGAACCATCTATGGGAGAGAGAGAGAAAGAAATGATTAGACATGATTTTCAGACGAAAAATGGCCGATTTATATAATTTGCTGCCGATTGAATCGTGTTCAGACGAAGCGTTCCTGTTTTGCTTTCGGTTGGCTCTTATAAACTAACCTTTTTAGGACCCATAGAGACTTATTTAAAACACGATAAAAATAGCGTTCTTCTATTGTGAACCTGAATCACTGAATCACTGTATACTGAATCGTGACTCGTGAATCGAGCGGCTGAAACGAGTCGCGCGGGTCGTCTCATACAAGTTTAAGCAAGTGCGCCAAGTACCGAGAAGAACCGAGACAAGTTTTCCTAGTCAAAATGCGTCGGGAACCGAATTCAAATTTAAATTGAATTAAAAAAAATAAAAAATAAAAAACACTGTACAGGAAATTAAAAACAACATACAGCATAAAGCAGCTCACCAGCCAGCCTAAGCTGAAACAAGCAGCAGTTCCAAACGTCGAATTTAAGCATCAAATTCAAACTGCGAGATCAAAATCTGTATCAGACATGTCGCCCGTCCCAAACTGTACCCGCTGGATGAGGTCTTATAGAAATGCAGAGGTACCTGGACAGTCTGTATCTGATACCTTTCATGACAAACGTCCACATACAGCCACAGTCATTGTCTATGCAGTGACCTTCTACATTTAAAAATTAGAATCCCATTTCTTGCGAACATTGATTGCTGATTTGTATTAACACAGTAACACACGTAGCGTTAGTCATTTGGAATGGATTACTTCTACAGAGTAACACCACCGATGCAGGACGGGCAGGAAACGAGAGCGTTTGGATGTTTTCGGACCTTTAGAAAGACAGCCTTCATTTTTTCATAAACACATGTACAGTACAATGAAATAAAATTCTCCACATATCCCAGCAAGGGAAAAAAATGAGGTTACAGCCCAGGCTGCCTCTCTGACCTCCTAGCAAAAAAAAAAAAAAAAAAAAAAACAACTCGTCATCTCAGTTAATCCTTTATTGTCACAGGAAGCAAAGGGGTCAGTCCTGTTCTATGGGGCGTGTGCAAAAAATGTTCCCAAAATGCTTTTCACATTTTAAGTATGGGGCTGAATAGTTTGTAAATGCCATGTTTATCTGAATACTACGCACGGAGGAAATATTGCACAACTCGGATACAAAACAAACAACAGCAATTTCCTATTTGGACTGAGAGATGGGGAAACTAGAGGGACAAAGTGGTACGTGGCATTTCATTTGAACTTACTAAACAATTCACTAATGACTAATAGGAAACCTATTCAAATAGTGTAGGGGGGGGGTCTCCTTTTGTTCTAAAACAATTCTGCTCTCACCTCAATTCTCCGTGGCATGGACGCAGTGGAAACTTTCCTTTGAATTCATCTGAGGTACCATTATATTTCAAAGAAGATCTCTCACCGGTCATAGCACTTGCCGTGCAGGAGGGCTTTGGCATAGCGGTCCAAGTTTCCAGCTGGATCGTCCCCCCTCATGCCCTCCTCCTGGTCATCCAGGGTGATGAAGAAAGCTGCTTTCTCGATGCAGTCCAGCGAGCGTTTGTTCACCCCATAGGTGAAGTGCTGCTTCCGCACACAGGCCCAGGGAACCCTGAACACACGGCATAAAACACGCCAATATTAATAGTACATCACATGTAGAGCATTGGATTCCAGTCCCGGCCTGACTCGCTGCCTGTGTGGAGTTTGTATGTTCTCCTGTTGTCTATATGGGTTTCCTAAGAATGTTCCGAATGACCTGCCTGAGGTCACAGTGGAGAATATGGAGCAACTTGGGTGTGTGGGGTCATTTCTGATAATATATGGTCATTATACCATTGCTAAAGCCATAAATCCAATGGTGGCCTAAGACTTTTGGACAGTGCATGCATGGACTGAACCAAACAACCTAAATGCCAGCGTTTAGGGGGGGCACTGTTAGCGTTCCCATTAACGTTAGACTACTTGCATTATCAGTTGGTGAACAAAGACATGCTTTGCTACCAATAAAGCCAGGTCTTACCTGGCCGTACTGCAAAGTACCAAATGCAGACTGGGTGTGCTGGGGAGTTGCTAATAAAATGTCTAATAAGATGCTGTCCAGAATAGTTTTCATATACAACCATACCATAGCATGGCAGAAACAACAGCTATATACATACAGAAAAAGTAAATACCACACTAACAATCCAGACAGAGACAGGTTCAGAGCAATGATTAAAACACTGGATTTGAAGTCTTACCAGGGCCAAAAGAGACATTTCTTTTTAGAAGTTCTGTCTTTAATAAGCTGCAGTGTGCACAATAAAAACTGGGTACGTACTGCAACTGATTCCTGCAAACTGATTCCTTCATGTCTTGTGTAAACCCTACAGTAATCAAAGCCTTCATTATATACATGATGATTTTTTTAAATATTCAAATGTACTACTGACAGTAGAATAAGCCACAAGCCTATATAAAAACCCAGTCATGCCCAATCAAAAATACAGGTAATTAAATTCATTTAAAAATGTGTTATACAGGGAAATCATAATATTCTTAAAACATGCTATAAATACTGACCAGCACTAGAATATAGCAGAGGAAACATTTCATCACTTGCTCTACCCTGTGGCTTTGTTTCCTGCTTCTATTTTGAGTTGTCGTGTCTCCTCGGGTTTGTTTTAAGGTTTGTCATTGAAATGATTTACACGCTGACTTTTTAACAGCACCTAGAGACCTGACTTTTTTTTTTTATTTTTTTTACAACAGGCAAATCAGTGTCAATTCAATATTTATACTACTATTTCATATGCTATCGTTTACTCTCTATTATATTATAATGGGGCACATGAGTTAACAAAGAATATTTCAATACCCATATAATCTACAGAGCTGAAAGCTGATGCGCCATCTAGAGGACATCCTGGCCTTTACGCCGATGTAACATTTGTGGAGGGGTGTCATTTGCAACCGGAGATCTGCTTTTTCAAAATGGCTGCCATCTCAGCGACCGCGTTTTACGGACGCAAGAGCAGTAAATTGTTAAATAATATGTAAAAATGGGTTTCTAAAATCTACACTTATGTTTAACCACTTAAAAGTGTCCCTTATTTAATGTACTCTGTAGTGGACATTGGGACTTGCTTTTTGATCTGATGCAGAAGGGAAACACAAAATACATAAAGAAAATGACTATACCATGTTCCGTTGTCCCTTATAAAAGGACATTTGATAAAACATAAACAAAAGTAAAGATCCCTCAAACTAAAGTTTTCCTGGGTCTCAGGAGGATATATTATTCTATTCTAATTTTAAGTAGTATATTTTATTTACATATATTCTTTCATACTTACATTTTACAGCCAGGCTACCCAAGGAGGTTGGGCCCCTGTTTGAGTCTTGGTCCTCCTAAGGTTTCTTCCCTCTAAAGTTTGGGGAGTTTTTCCCCTTGCCACTGTCGCCTCAGGCTTGCTCAACTAAAGATACTTGTAAAGCTGCTTTGAGACAATTCTGTATTGTGAAAAGCACTAAATACATAAATCTGACAATTTTTTAATTTTGAAAGTGAAAGTATTCAAGTTAAGATGTCCGACATGCCCACACAAATCCCTCAGGCTCTCTCCACACCTTTACGAAGGGTGAAGTTCTGAGAGAATTACTTTAGCTGGAGCCTAAAAAACCTGGTAAGCTAGAGCCAAACATTTTTAAAATGGCAGCTGCCCTTATGCCGCACCAATAACAGATCTCTTTAATTGATCTATTACTACTGCCCAAATTCCGACAGAATGCCATCGCCAGCCCTCTTTTTAAGAAAGGTGACCAAACTAACCCAGACTGTTACCGGCCCATCTCCATCATACCCTGCATCTCCAAGGTTCTGGAGAAACTTCTTAATAAGCAGTTAAATGATTACCTTAGCAATAACAAAATCCTGCCCGGGGTACAATCAGGTTTTAGGCCAGGTTACAGTGGAATCACTGCAGTAATAAAGGTCTTAAATGATGTTTGTCTGCTTTGGATGCCAAACAATATTGTGCTGCAATTTTATTGATCTGGCTAAAGCATTTCACTTGGCTGATCATACCCTTCTTTTAAACAGATTGAGCAGTATTGTTCAGTCTTTAGCTTGGTTTGCAAATTATCTTTCTTTAAGGTCACAGCAGGTTACACTAGACAACGTTCTCTCTTCACCCAGGCTAGTCATGAAGGCTGTCCCAAAAGGTTCAGGACTTTGACTTGGCCATTCCAAAACATGAACTTTATTCTTCTTTAACCATTCTTTGGTAGAACGACTTGTGTGTACAGCGTTGTCTTGCTGCATGACCCACCTTCTCTTGAGATTCAGTTCATGGACAGATGTCCTGACATTTTCCTTAGAATTCTCTGATATAATCAGAAGAAAAACCCAAAGGAAAAAAAAAAAAAACACAAAAGAAAAAACAAAGAAAAAACCCCCCCCCCCCCCCAAACCAACCCCCCCCCCCCCACACAAAAATTCAGAATTCATTGTTTCATCAATGATGGCAAGCCGTCCTGGCCCAGATGCAGCAAAACAGGCCCAGACCATGATACTACCACCACCATGTTTCACAGATGGGATAAGGTTCTTATGCTGGAATGCAGTGTTTTCCTTTCTCCAAACATAACGCTTTTCTTTTAAACCAAAAAGTTCTATTTTGGTCTCATCCGTCCACAAAACATTCCTCCAATAGCCTTCTGGCTCGTCCACGTGATCTTTAACAAACTGCAGACGAGCAGCAATGTTCTTTTTGGAGAGCAGTGGCTTTCTCCTTGCAACACCATTGTTGTTCAGTGTTCTTCTGATGGTGGACTCATGAACATTAACATTAGCCAATGTGAGAGAGGCCTTCAGTTGCATAGAAGTTACCCTGGGGTCCTTTGTGACCTCGCCAACTATTACACCTTGCTCTTGGAGTGATATTTGTTGGTCGACCTCTCCTAGGGATGGTACCAATGGTCTAGAATTTCCTCCATTTGTACACAATCTGTCTGGCTGTTGATTGGTGGAGTCCAAACTCTTTAGAGATGGTGCTGATGAGCATCAACAACTTTTTCTGAGGTTCTCAGAAATCTCCTTTGTTCTTGCCATGATACACTTCCACAAACGTGTTGTGAAGAGCAGACTTTGATAGATCCCTGTTCTTTAAATAAAACAGGGCACCCACTCACACCTGACTGTCATCCCATTGACTGAAAACACCTGACTAATTTCACCTTCAAATTAACTGCTAATCCTAGAGGTTCACATACTTTTGCCACTCACTAATATGTCATTTTGGATAATTTTCCTCAATAATTAAATGACCAAGTATAATATTTGTATCTCATTTGTTTAACTGGGTTCTCTTCATCTACTTTAGGACTTGTGTGAAAATCTGATGATGCTTTAGGTCACAGCCAAGCTTGGATTTTTATACAGAAACCTTTCTTTCTCTCATACTGCCAAAAGGACTCTGGGTCAAATGACCCCACTTCCTCTGTGTGATTATGGTGATGTAGTTCTTGCACGCAAAGTAGCTCCTCAGAGGCTTGATGTAATACATCACTGCCATCCGTTTCATGACTGGCGCCCCTTATAGAACACATCTCTGCACTCTGTACTCTGGTAAACTGGCCCTCCTTACGCACACACTCTAACAGACACTGGTAACACTCATCTACAAAACTCTTAGGTCAAACTCCAACCTATTACAACCTATTACAGCCGGTTTCTGGTAAGCATAACACCAGGCCTTCACTCTACATGCAGCTTAAAGTCCTCAAAACACAACTCTTACAGCTCCAGTCTGCTGCTGCTCACGGCTGGAATATTACTCAGAAGACACTCAGACTGCAGTCACTTATTCCTCTCTGTCTGTAAGAACTCCATAAAAAGCATTTTAACTGACACTTGTACCTGTTACTAACGGATCGTTTCACCACCATGGAACTATGCATCTGTGTCTACTACTGGTGTTGTCAACTTGTATTGTCAGCTCTGTGTACATTTTTTCCCTTTGTGTTTCCTTTCCTCAAGTGGCATCGGCTACTTGCCAGGCTGCCATTGTAAAGACGACTCAGTTTCTAATGACTCGCCTGGTTAAATTAAAGGTGAAATAAAAGCTCCAGCTAGCAGGTGGTGTTGAGAGATGTGGAGATGTCGGGGGATTCCAAGCTCTATAAACTGTTGTTGCTCCTGGTGTTTGTACACCAGACTTTTAGGTTCACGTATTACATCCTTTAAGACGCGACATGAGAGTGTGTTAGGTGCTTTCCCTGCTGACTGTCATGTAAATGGCCTTAACAAGCCACGTGTGTATAGCACGGAATTCACCTTGGTGTCCAAGAAACAAAAGTCTTTCTAGCGCTACCTCATGTTGATTCCAATAAGCGAGGCAGAAGCTTCGAGTAAACTGATCCACTGAGGCGAAGAAGAGAGCAGCAATAGAGTACTTACGCCCCCTAGTGGAACCAAAGTACTTCTGGCTTACTAATCGGCAGTAAACGCTGTGTTGACCACGAGTTCGAGTTTTTATATTGTCAAACATTTAAAGGGGTCCATATGTAAACAGAAAGGTAAGAAATAAGTATTTATGTATATACTGTATATACAGGGTGTCCATAAAGCCCCAATTTATTAAATGTATTACTCATCAACCAAGGTACACAAGAGGCTGTTTTCAGATTTATGAGGCACAAGGAGCCCAAGTTTTATCCACATTACATGGATTCAGTGGGAGCCCCGAGGGTGACGCAACAAACCAATGCAAGTATTAATGAAGTGGGACTTACTTTATAGACACCCTGTATTGGACAGATACACAGAGAAATCTTTGATTTTATTGAGAAGTTTGTTTAAGCCTTGCACACAGCCATAGGCGGCCAGATGGCACCGCAGCCACAGCTGGGGCACTGCCAAACTGAAAGTTATTATTATTATTACGCTAGACGCAGAGATAACCCGGGAACTCCTGCCTGGTGGAACAGGCCTTGCCTTTCCGAGAGGGAAATGAACATTCCCTGTGGAACCAAAGCATAATCCGACTGCCAGGCTCTGCCCAACCAGGATCCACCAGTGTGATGGACTGGAAAAGTCCCACTGCACCACCCGAGCATCATACAATGATGCAGAGCAGTATTTAGGACGGATTGTAGGGGACACTACTCACCAAGTAAATATTTTTGTGGTAGAACCATAAAACAACCCATTTCCAATATCTACAATAAAGGTAAAGACTAATCAAACTCTTTCACCAATGGGAGTTTTTCCTTGCCACTCTCACCCTAGGCTTGCTCAGTCGGGGCTGTGGGACTAGATTTTTGTAAAGCTGCTTTGAGATAATGCTCTGTTGCAAAAAGTGCTATAGGAACAAATCTGATCTAGGACATTACCGTGTGCCACCAAGACAGGCCTGAACAGGACGGAATACCAAGCCTGGCGGAGTTTACTTGCAGTGCATGGATTTACAGTTGGGGATCACATTCCATATTTGAGCCTGAATTTAAAAAAACAACCCTGCAAATTCTTTCCCACCAGGCTGGTTGTGGACTGAATGGTGGTTATGGCTGGAATGAACTATTCGTTCCTCGTGACAGAACCTGACTCATCCCCAGTAAAAACAAATAGGCAGTCAAGCTACTCAGAAGCAGCCAAATGCCTCTAGTTATTATGCATCACCAGGCGTTACTAACACAAACACGGTGTTAATATTTCTCTTTAATTAGGATCCTAAATCAGCAGCTGGGTTTTGTTGAGGTTTGAGATTTTTAAATAGGGTAGCACTATCTGTTTTTTTTTCCACTTTCTAACCCTGCTTTCCCTGGTTGGAGTTGCGTTTTCTAGGTGGGACACCCATGGGTGCAAAACTTCCAAAAATGGCTCAACGAGCTGGCGTACTAGTAAAACACTCAAGTGTGTAGAAGGCATGACAAGACCGATGCCACACAAAGATTAAACTGATGGTTTCTTAAATGCCTTCCATAATGAGACAGAAATGCAGCTGTCAGAACTCCGGCGAGACTGAACGCTTACAAAACTCTGGATCGCAAGTTAGAAACCCAAGGCAGCATTTACAGTTAGATTTTAAAACATATAGGCATTCCACATGATCCATTAGTGTTCTCACCGGGTGTCAGAACCTCACTGATGTATTACCAGCTCTTTAAAATCTGAAGAAATATTCATGTGGGTTCTAACAGGAAAGAATGAGAGTAGACCCTCGTGCAGAACTGATCCATAAACGAGTCACAGAGAGACTGTCGGGCAGACTGGGATTGGACCAGGGAGTAGAGGACACAGCTGCCCAGATTGGGGTTCCAGCTCTGGGACTACAAAGAGCTTGTGCCTGTGTATTTGTTCGGATTACACGCCCCAGGTGCGATCACTTCGCTTGATAGCCATTCTGCTGCCTTCCGTGGCGCGTTTAATGGCAGGGTTGCCAGATCCCACGAGCAAAAAGCCGTTACAGTCAATGGATAAAGAGGCAAAATTAAACCCAGTCTTCAGAATATGCGGACCTGGCAACCATGTTGCGATAGGCTCGAGCACATGCGCAGACTGAGAAAACCGACTGAAATCAGTGGTATACGATCTGACTAGTGCGGTAAAATCCAGCTTTCTTGATCAGATTTCTTAAGTTGATTTGTAGATCGGAGTATGCTGTACTCATTCATGACACTCATTGTGTGTGTGTGTGTGTGTGTGTGTGTGTGTGTGTGTGTGTGTGTGTGTGTGTGTGTAACCTGTTCCCTGCAGTCAGCGCTCCCAGGTTCTCCTCTCCCGGTTGAGGCGGCGACGGATCATCCAGGATTCTCTGTATCTGGTACTGGATCTCTCTGGGGGAGAGGAGACGTCCAGCGGAGTACACCCACAGCCGGAAATAGCGCCCCCGGTGGTACACGGCCACAAACTCACTGTCCTGCCAGTGCTGCAGCACATCTGACAGAAAGACAGACGGAGGTACTAGCTTTAAAAATCACCCCTGACCTCAATAGCATGTTTATGATTCAATTTCTCTTCTACAGTCCTGGACAAAAGCCTTAGGCATTCTATGTCTTTCTATTTATCTTCCGCTTATTATTTCATTAAGTTTTATCGCTCCACCTCGTAGATGTCCATGAAGTCAGACACTCATTTATTGCTGCACTGTTATACATCCTCATTCCTTTCATCAGTGCTCACAGGACGCTGGTGGCTGGATACTTTTGGCTGGTGGACTATTTTCAGTCCAGCACTGACAAAGAGGTGATTTAAAACTCCAGCATTGTTGTGGGGACCCCACGTGCTCAGGAGGGCAAGATAATCTGTCATTTTGACGTTGTGGAGACATGGCCAGGCAAGACGCTGTTTACTATCCATACAATTTTTATTTGAAAAACCAAAGAAGCCAAGAGATTTCATTTTGGTTTCTGAAATTAAGGTTATGATTAGTTTTAATAGACATCAAGTGAATAGCTACAGAAATACAAGTCCATGTCCCTATAAAGATAGAAATACCCAGAATGTGTGTGTTTGTGAGGGAGTGTTACCTAGTTCCTCTCCCGGAGTGCGGGTCGTGTTGAACATGCGCTCACACTGGGCCGCACACAGCGGGATGACCGTGCCAGGAATGCAACTCTAAGAGACACACACACACACACACACACACACACACACACACACAACAGGGAGGCTTTTATGAACGGAACACACAGACGAGCGCTTCCTAAAACCCTCGGCTGAATTTGTAGACATCATACATCAGTTACAGTTAAACCTCTTCATTTTCCCCCCCATCTCTGCAAACAGAGGTCATTTTTTCCTACAGGAAGCGAGTGAGGAGGCAGGGCATACCGGTTTGAGCTCCTCTCGGTTCAGCTTGCGGCGGTACAGCAGCAGAGCTGTGACGGTGTTTCCTGCTCGCGCCGCCTGATTGGCTGTCGGGGTCACGTACAGGAAGTCCTACATCAAATGATAAACAAGAAGGAAACAATCCACAGGCACAATCAGACAGGGGTGCTCCAGAATATTAATGCCACATGGTTTATTAAATCAGACAGACACCACACGGCAGCCTCAGGGAGCACGGTACCATTCCATAGTAGTTGCTGTTGACCATGATGGGATTCCGGCCGCGCAGGTAAACGTACTCCTCCCACCAGTCGCTCACCTGAGGGACAGAGAGCAGAAGAGAGAGCTAGAAAGATGTTCTCTTATACATTTCCTTCATACATACATGTTACACAACAGATGTCAACAACGTTCACTTTAACAACCCGAGGTCTTAATTATAGTTTAAATTATAATAGGAAAGACAAAACTGTGTCTGTAACCAACACTGTGGATCCACGAGGTGAGCAGAGGTTCTATCGTTTGTGTCCAGTTGTGATTTTTATTCAAAAAATGTGCCGCACTTCATCCAAATAAACAGGAATATGACACTCTATCATGAGCATGCAGTTTTTCAGCTCTGACGATATCATCAACAGTAATTTCTCACGATTTACAATAAATATATGCCACCCCTAGTATCAGCAGTCAGGATTCCCCATCCCAGCATTGGTGGTATTAATTCCTTACCCTGCCCCACGTTTTTTAATCAAATCCTCTGCTATTTAAACCCCTTGTCTTAAGGGGTCAAAGCCATAAGCTTGGTCCCTAAGCTCGGCTTGTTCACGATCGTGGTGGTCTCCACTCTCTGGCCCAGCCTAACCACAAGTACTTCAGCCAAACATTTCTGTCCTTGTTTCTCTCTTTCCTTTGGTGGAAAACCAAAAGTTCCATTATTTAATAAAAAAATGTTGGTGGCTGAAAGTTCAGTGCATCTCCAGTAAATATCCCTCATGGATCACCTCCAACACGTCACTACTCACACACCAATCTAACAGAAAGCTTACCTTAATTCCTATGAGATTAGATTAGATTCTAATCACTTTGAATCTAATTCAGAGCTTAAAGGTCATCATGCTAACAGCACTAATACAATCTGGGATGAAAGTGATGGTAAAAGTAAGGAAAAATCAAGACGTACATAATTGGTGGCCCAAAGAGCTTTGAGTTTGAGGTATCTCTGCAGACGATTTCCCAAGTTCTTCTCGAAATCAGCAGCCAATCCGGTCATGCGTTTCAATTCAGAGGGACTCAGCAATGGTCGTACCGACTCCAGGTACTGAGAGACAGACACAGGGAGAGATACAGTTACAGCATTAAACCACACCTTCATAAAGTAGCTAAAACACAAACAGTACCTCATTACAACAGTAATCACTGTTTATATATTATGATAGCCAATAAGTTTGAAAAACATTAGCCATGTTGCTTCAAATGCTGTAATTTATTCTGATAACAGACTACGCCGAGAGAGACGTTAGATGCCAGGACGTGACCCCCTGCCAGTAGTCCAGGCTCGTCTGTTGAAGTTTGCCGGAGAGCTTATGGATGTCAGAAGAGGATTGGGAGATACATTTGTGCTCAGCTGAACCAAAAAATAGAACCTTTTTGGTTAAAACTCACTCGTTCATGTGGGAGGAAGAAGGATTCTGAGTTGCATCCCAAAAGAAACATCTACTACTGTGAAGCATGGGGGTGGAAACATCATGCTTTTGGGGCTGTTTTTCTGCAGAGGGGACAGGACGGCTGATCCGTGTTTGTTAAGGGAGAATGAAAGGGGGGCCATGGACCGTGAGACGTGAGATTTTAAGCCATAACCTCCTTCCATCAGTGAGAGCATTGAAGATGGAACGTGGCTGGGTCTTCCAGCATGACAATGATCCCAAACACACTGCTCGGGCAACAAAGGAGTGGCTTCGTAAAAAGCATTTCAAGGTCCTGGAGTGGCCTAGCCAGTCTCCAAACCTCAGCCCCATAGAAAATTTGTGGAGGGAGTTGAAAGTCCGTGTTGTCCCAAAACATCACTGCTCTAGAGAAGATCTACATGGTGGAATGGGCCAAAATACCAGCTACAGTGTGTGCCAACCTGGTGAAGACTTACAGGAAACGTTTGACCTCCGTCATTGCCAACAAAGGTGATGTCACAAAGTATTGAGTTGAACCTTTGTTACTGACCAAATACTTATTTTCCTCCATAATTTACAATTAAATTCTTTAAAAATCCTACAATGTGATTTCCTGGATTTCTTTTCTCATTTTGTCTCTCATAGTTGAAGTGTAGCTATGATGAAAATTACAGACCTCTCTCATCTTTCTAAGTAGGAGAACTTGCACAATCAGTGGCTGACTAAATACTTTAGCCCCACTGTAATGTTCTCCATACTCTTCATAATATTATATTATTTAATTATTATATATTTTTAACATGTTCTCTCTTAATATGTATTTCGCTTCTGTTGTCAAACTATTACTATAATCGTATTAATTAGATAACTTTGTTTAATTCTTATATTTAAAACATCCAAGCCACCCAAGGAGCTTCGCTCTGTTTTTGAGACTTGGTATTCCCGAGATTTCTTTCTTATAACATTTAGGGAGTTTTTCCTTGCCTCTGTCACCGCAGACTGCTCAGGTTGGGATTTGGGCTTAGATAATAGAAGACAACAAAATTGTAAAGCTGTTTTGAGACAATGCTCCGTTGCAAAAAGATCTTTGACCATGTGAGCTTTTACTCAAACAAAACAAAAATCTGACAAACAGAAAGAGCCTAAAATATTTGCTTTTTAGGTTACTGAGGATAAGTTTAGGTGTGGAATTAATTAGGTGCAGTAATCATTATGTCAAATCCTCTCAAGGACAGAAACACACGTGTGTAAGTTTAGTAGGATTAAGGTCAGGTGGAGGTTCAGCAATAATTACCTAGAGTAAACAACAGAATGAATGGTAGTGAAATTCCTCTCAAGGGAATTGTGTGTGTGTGTGGTTCTGGAGTAGGGTAATGAATCAAGCCATCTCACATCCTGATGTTCAGACTATCTATCTACATATATTCATAAAACCAAATTCAGGTTAACATTATCCGACTGTATGCATGCACCTGATACATGTCTAAATACTAAAGTTTAATATTCAGATATAATCACCAAACCCCATCCTTAGCTCATACACATGGCGCTTTTGGTTAAGAACGGGCATGATTGAACATGCTCTATCTTATCTCTTCACACGTACACACCCAATATTTAAAATCACAGGTCGTGACACCGAAAAGCCCAGAAACACTCAGACTGGTGGTGACTCACCCTTTCCAGTGTGTCTTTGAGAGGAGGGACAGGTAGGTGCGGCAGCGAGCTCTGATAACTGTACAGCAACGGCTTTCTGCTGGACAGCAAACTCACCAGAGACTGACAGAGACAGAAACAGATGCTTTGAGAAACTGCAAATAGTTATAGCTTAAACTCAGACCTTCAACAGATCTTGATTTGTTAGATAAAACCACTTGTGAATGTGGTTTCTGATACTGATAAAAACTGGAAGTTGATCAGACATCACCACAGTCAGTCTTTTATGCTACTGTTCTACACATCACTCCCTGCAGGAAATACACAACACTGTGGTTCCTGAGGTAAAAGCACATATTAATGATCACACACACTGTAGGAACGCTACTACGCTGCAGCGCTACTAGTAGGAAGTCACGGCAGTCACATGACCGCCGCTCGGCACTGCTAGGTATAGCACTTTCAGCGTTAAGCAGAAGACAAACTTTCAGTGTCCGTGTCCTAAAACTCCTAATGCACATTGACATGGTCGCATACTTATGCAAATTAGTCAGCCCGCTATAAACCCTCTCGTCCTGCAGCAGTTTTGTTATCTCTGAGGAACCGATCCCAGACACCCGATGGTGTACTAATCCATACGTACAGGGCTACTGAAATGTCAGCCAGTACTGAAAAAGAATGACAGACATGACTTGTCAGTAATGAAGAGGAGACACTGACCACCCAGACTTTGGTGGTGGTGGAGATGTGGCCGTGCACCTCGAACATCCAGCGGTGGTAGGAGAGGAGGACCTTCAGACAGAACCGCAGAGCCAGGATGAGCGAGAGCCACATCAGAGTGCTGAACACCAACGCCGACACCATGGTCTGACTGTGAGCGCTCAGGGACAGACTGAGAGAGAG